>OX465295.1:249443861-249810487 GCA_949987735.1 Leucophora obtusa
GGTACAGTTACGTCACATTTACGTTTACGATCCCATAATCCGCCCTTAACTCATTTCATCTTATTCTACACCCTTTTAGGTACCAGAATCCACTCTTAAGTCCAAACCCGTTTTTTGACACACTAGGTCCCTTTTCTCGGAGAAGGTCACATATGTTAATTATGTTAATTTTATATATTAAGCACCGTAAGTTGTTTGAGTTTCACGTAGGGTTTATGTATGTATGTTTATGTAATCTCGCCCTTTTTTCAATCCCGCAATCCCGTAAATTTTGTGCGGGATTTCCCGTAAATTTTTTAATTCTTTTACAGAAATTTTTGCTAGTATATTACAATTTTGGAAGCTTTATTTAAGTTCAAAGCATTGATTTTTTTAAATTAATTTAAATAAAATATATATTTAAAATTAAAAAATGCGATTTAAAATTCAATAAACAGAATTAGTATTAAAAAATACTATTTAGGCCGAGTTTTTTTTTGCTATCAGTTGAATTTGGTTTAGTTAAACCGAAAACAAATTCTCAGCCATTAACAAGTTTACCAACGAAATTTCTCGTACCTCGGAGAAAATTTGTTTCTTAAGATTAAGATTATTAAGATTATCTTTGTTCAAATAAACCACATTTCAACATCAGTATTTCAGTTCTAAATACTTCCAAAAAATTCGGCACTAAAATTTAAAAATTAGTAATATTTTCGTATTTTTAATTGATATACATACATAAGTATTTTTTTACATCAAATAAATTCATTTAAATTGTTATTCCTTTATTTTAAATGTATTTTTAAATATTGTTTATTTTGAAAATAATGCATCAAATGCTTTTTTAAATAGTTGTGGCATAAAAAATTGCTATTCAAAAATAACAATTAAAGTTAAAAAACTATTCAAGACCTTTGCAAATTCTAAAATAATAGAAATTAACAAAAGGGTTTTAAATTACTTTGAGCATTTTTTTAAAACATTTTGAAATTTCATATAAATTTTGGAAACTTGAATTTAGTTTAGATTTTATTTAGCCAATTCGCACACACCCATAGTAATATTTTAGTGTCTATTTTTATAAAAAGATTTTGGCGAATTGCCTAAAAATTTGTGTGAAAAATACTAATTTTTAAACTTTTTTATAAAAATAGTTCTGGACAAATACTGCTGAAAATCTACATAGAAATATATCTAGAAATATAAATTTTTTGGTTGCATTTTTAAGAAATATTTAAGCAAAAACCGATCTTAGTTCTAACTATAAAACTGGCCCTAATTATCGTTTTATATCGTAATACCAGGGCTGAAATTTTAAATTTGTGTAAGACACAAAACGAAAAAATAAAGAACATGGTCCAGAATTTCATATAAGAAACGACTAAAGTTAGAGTCATTTTAATAAATTTGTTATTTCACCGTCCGATACAAAGTTGGACCCATTAACAATTCCCATATATCCTGAAAGAAGGGATAAAAAAATACCCATGTCTTTCACTTTTTATAAATCAACTCGCTTGTAAAGAGAATTAATATATTGTTAATATATTTCAAAGAGTTTTTTAAAATTAAGAGGCCTTCCATAGATATACATATATTACCTAATATTAATTAGCGACTTGAAAAAACTGTTATACTCCATATAAAAAATTTTGTTTTATTTTTCCGTTTTTTTTTTTTTTTTACTGAAGAAGCTATGCACACAGAAAACAATTTATAACCTTTAAAAAAACTCCTTATTTTAAGTTAAGTGTGTTCCATTACTTTTTGTGTAAAGTTCAGTAAAATGAGAGTAAGGACAAAATCCTCTATCTACACTGTTTAAAAGAAATAAAAATAAATTAAAATTACAATTTTTGAAAAAAAAAAAATAATAAATAAATACATACATACATAATGGTGGCTTTTTTCATTCTATGTAAAACAAAAGATTTTTTTTAAATCAATATCAATGTTTACATGCACTCTAATTAAATTCTGTTGAAATTTACCCAACTTATAGTAGGAAACTGAACTCCTACTATAAATTGGGTAAATTTACTCTATGTGCGTAATTGAAAAAAAATACTCACATCGTGTTTAAGTTGGTGCACAAATAATTTGTAATTTTACATTGAAAGTGCGTAAAAATTAAATGAAATTTTAAAATTAGTGTGTTAATTTACTAAATTTCTGTGTAAAAAAGCACGTTTCACGTGTAAATGTACGCATAAAATGCGTAAAAATCCACAAAAAATGCGCAAAAATCCACAGAAAGTGCGTAAAAATAAAATATAATGCGTACATTTACAACAGGTGTGCTAACTTTAAGCACCACCCAAAAATTTTTTTAAATAAAATAACGAATTAATTTTTAGTACGTATTTTATTAATAATAATGTCCGAGTCATTCTCTCATAATCGTTTATGTCCAAATTAGTCGTTTTGGGATCTTAAGGCATTTGTATAAAATTCATATAAAAATTTGTTATAACTATTGAATGGGTGCGATGACTCCTGCTCAACAAAATGCCTTCTTTGAAAGGGAGGCAGTAACCGTCAACAATAATGGGAGAAAACGCCTTAAGAGAGATATGGCCTACGCAGGAACAACTGAGTGCAATGACTCCTGCTCAACAAAGTCAGTATTCATTGAGTACTGCCTAACTTGCAAAGAAAGCATTTTGTTGAGCAGGAGTCATTGCACTCAGTTGTTCCTGCGTAGGCCATATCTCTCTTAAGGCGTTTTCTCCCGTTATTGTTGACGGTTACTGCCTCCCTTTCAAAGAAGGCATTTTTTTGAGCAGGAGTCATCGCACCCAGTTGTTTTACCTAGGCCGTATCTCTCTTACGGCGTTTTCTCCCGTTATTGTTGACGGTTGTTGGTTGACTGCCTCGCTTGCAAAGAAGGCATTTTGTTGAGCAGGAGTTATTGCACCCAGTAGTTCCTACGTAGGCCGTGTCTCTCTTAAGGCGTTTTCAATTTTGAAATGAGGTTTAGACTACCACATGCGTTAATAATAATTACCAAAAACAATTTCATGCTTATGTTGCTATTTCCAGACTCTAATGTGTTTGTGGAAATGTTGTAATTCACAAAAAATAATCCGTTTTCGCTTTTTCTTTTTATTATTTATAATTTTTTTTAAATTTTTTCCAATTTGAAATGTCAGAATATTTATTACTATTATTGGATAGTATATTTACCAACTTTGTGCGTAAAAATTTTATTTAACAAAACAATAGTAATTTTAGGCACAATGTGTTTATTTATAAGCACATAATGTCTAAAAATACTTTGTGTGTGTATTATTGTGTATGGAAGTGTGTATGAAAAAAGTTTACGCATTTTTTGTTTATATTTACCGAATTTTCGTAAAATTAAACAAAATTTTACCCATTTTATAGTAGTAAATTTACAAACATTTTTTAGAGTGTGGTATTTACATATTTATAAAATATCTCTAATCTGCATTTATAATCATAAAAAAAATTTATCGTACATTGCTATTAATTTTTATTTAGTGCATTAAAAAAAATCAGCATACATCGGTACTCATGTTCATTCGTCGCTGTTTCAGTGACGACTAAAAGCAAGAGCGTAAGAATTAGGGTTGCCAGAAATGAAATCGACAAAAAAGTACATCGAGGAAAAAAAGGCAGTACAATTACTAAAAAAGAAGTACATTTTTTTTTTCATTAAAAATATCCTAAAATTCAGTATTTATTTACCTTGTAATTGATAACAAAATATGCCAATCACCTTTTTCGCTACCAATTTTTCAGTTGTGAATATATTTATATTTTAACTTCAGAATCTTTTTAAGTGCACTCAAATTAACCTTCCTATAGCCGCGCTAATTTTTGTAACACCTATAGGCGCGCTATCTCACAGACCGAAGGTTTGAAAACCTCTTTCTTCATAGTTTTTCCTAACACAATCTATATAGATAAAAAAAAGTTTAAACTTAAAGATATAATGAAAAAAATTATACCATGCAATAACTTTATTTTCAGTAATTTTATCGACTTTCAGTCTTTTACAAAACAGCCTTAAATTAAATATATTTTAAAAAAGTGTTTTGTCGGTCTCACAGACCAATGCGCGGGTATAGGAAGGTTAAAAAACACCATTTGAAATTTCTTAGCATCCTTTTTATCCCTAAAACTTTCGAATAGCCATAAACATAAAAAAAATAACATGTTTTTTTTTTTATCAATAAATATAAAAAATCCCCAGAAGAAGTCGACAAAAAATCGACGAAACGTCGGGAAAAATTCTATTAAATGAATTTTTATTACATGATTGACCTTTAGGCCTTATTAGCTAAAAATTAAACCTAAAATTTTCAAAAACTTGACCAAACAACAATAACATAAAATCGCATCTTTAAAGATTTTTCGATTTCGTGGAATTGCAACTTAAAATCTTTAAACAATTTTATGGTTTTAAAATCTATGTAGTAAAGCTTCCATTTGGGTATTATAATATTTTTAATTTTGTGTCGAAATACATTGGATATATCCTAAAATAATTGAAAAATAAATCGAAATTTCAATCAAAATTTTATTTTTTTTCTTCATGAAAAATTGGGGTATATGTTAATATTTTCAGTTAATATTTTAACAAATAAAATCAAGTTTTCATATAAATTAAAAACAAAATATTAAAATTAAGACTAAAATTTTGATTTGCCTTTTAAATATTTTAGAATATATGCAATGGTTTTGCAACTTTGATACAAAATAAACACAGTTAATTAAAGTGTATTGTTTATATATTAATAAAAAGCAACGAAATCAATCAAAATCAAAAATAAAAAGGATTAAAGAAAAATCATTTTTGAATTCTTACAAAATTCTGGATACATTCTTAAATATACATTCATAAGTTTTTCCCTATTGGTTGTAAAATAAAAATTGTAAATTCTATTTAGAATTTGTAATATTTGATCTTAAACCGAACAAAAAAATAACACTCATTGTAAAACATCTTCAGATCCACTGGAAATCTACAATAAAATATTAAAAGACATTATTAAATTCAAATGAAAGCTTAACTTCTGTTGATTTAAAAAATATAAAAATTGAGCCAAAACTTCTGAAAAACAGTGCTTTTAATGAAATCTAAAAGTTGAAAAATCTCAAAAACTGCCCTACCGATTATTATTTTTTTTGCAATTTTTGTTTTAGCGTCAATAATCTAATAGTGTTATCGAATAAGAAAACGTTTTCTCTTATTAATAAAAAAAGTACAAAAAAAGTAAAGAAGCCAAAAAAGTACTTTTGCGTACTTCTTTAGGAGTTATGCATGAAGCAGTACAATTAGTAAAAAAAATTACGCGTACTGCTGAAAACAGTACGTCTGGCAAGCCTAATATTCTCTCACCTATAAACGAAAATAAATAAAAAATAAATATTACCATCAAAAAAATTACGAAAAAAGTGAGCTTTCTTATGCACCATTCATTCAATTTCTCTGGTAATACTGTGATACCCATTTTTTATCCAATTTTGTCGGAAACAAAAAAAAAAACGTTGAATTTATTTTTATCGATAGAAAAATATGTCCACTTTTAATTTTAAATAAAAACCAATTAAAACTGATGACATAATATTTTGAGATAAATAGATTTTAAATTTGTGTCTAATTCAAAATTTAAGCCCAAATTACTTGAACGTATATGTAACGTATATGAACGTATATGTTCTCTTTATGGAAAATTTCATAAGTTAAAATAGTATAGCTGACAGTTTATTTTTTTTACTCATTATCTTGGATTGAATCAGCTGATTCCTCACGTTACATTACGTACATTACATTTGGGGTTTAATCACTTTTGCTATTTGCCACACAACTAAGGTTTTTCTTTTCCCGGACTTTTTCATTTCACGGGACAGCGGGATTTTTTGCAGAATTTCCCGGGATCCCGGGAATTCCCGCTCGTAAGAAAATATATAAATTCGACATATGTTGCACTTGAAAAACTCGATTTCTGTTAAAACACCGTCCGACAAAGTTCATCTTTTGGTTGTACCCATGAGAAAATGCACTTAATATATTCTGAAAGGATGGATAAAAATAAAATATCTATATCTTCCACTTTTTCTGGATCAATTCGTTTTAGAATTTAAATCGTGAATTAATATTTAGGTAATATATTTATATGGAAGGCCGTCTTAATTTTAAAAAACTTTTAGAAATATATTAACTAAATATTAATTCGCGGTTTAAACGGTTAAACCAATTGATATAGAAAAAGTGAAAGACACGGGTATTTTATCTTCATCCCCTTTTTCAGGATACATACATAGGAATTGTTAATAGGTGCAAACTTGTGTCGGACCAGTTTTATAGTCAGAAATAAGATCGATTTGTTGCTAAAATATTTCTTAAATATGAAATGCAAAAATTTCTATTTCTAGATATTTTGTATCTTTCTATGCAGATTTTCAGAAGTATCCGTCTAGAATTATTTTTATAAAAAAGTTTAAAAGTGAGTATTTGCACACAAATTTTTAGGCAAATTCGCCTAAATCGTTTTATAAAAATAGACACTAGCCGTTTTTTCTAATCACTTGGATTTAATAAATCCAAAAAGTATTTCTAAAAGTGCTCAACTGATGGGGTTAGATTTTTCCTATTTTAAAAAAATTTTCTGTCCGACACTGCTTTCACCCTAATTTTTAATACCGAATTCGATGTTGAAGGATTCTACTTTAACTTTTAATTTATAATTATATTTTACATAAAACAGCGATAAACAGTCTGCCTTTTCAGTTTTATCACTTCATTTTATATTTTTGCACAATTGAAAAATTCCATTGCAATATTAAATATTCACTAATTGGATTTAATTAAATTACTTACTGTAGAGTGAAAAATTGCCATTTCTATTTGAGCTATTTCTCCATGTCCAAGACGAAAAATATGTATTTGGTGAGGTGTAGTTTTTTTTTCTAAACATATTTCATAAAAAAAATTTAGAAAAACCTTTTATTTGTTAGTTTTTCAATTTTTTTGTTTCTCTTTTAATTTGCATTCGTATTTTTTTCTGACATTAAATTAATAGGCTGTTTCATATATTTGGGCTTTTATTGTGGATTTATTAAATCCAGCTTTTTTTTTGGATTTAATAAATCCATTTTTTGTATGAAAAATTCTAAATCCAGGTGATTAAAAAACACAATAACTACAACAATATTAAATAGTTTCTTAACTTTAATTGGTTTTCTTGAATAGACATTTTTTATGCCACAGCTACTTAAAAATAAATTATTTAATTTTCTTATTTAGAGGCATTTTAAATTAACATATAAAAAAATCCAAAATAATTTTAAAAAGCATCTGATGGATTATTTTGAAAACAAATAATATTTAACAAATACAATTGAAATAAAGGAATATCAATTGAACTTAAAATGAAATTATTTTAAATAAAAGAAACTCAAAATACTTGCCAATTGAAAATATGAAAATATTACAATTTTTTTAATTTTAATGTCTAGTTTTTTGGAGGTATTTGATTTGGAACTGAAATAATGATGTTGGAATGTTGAATAAGGCAGGTTTACACTATAAGATTTTCGGTACGATTTACCTTTGATACACATGCAAAACATATAGGCAAGGTTACAGAATCTTTCCGAAAATATTATAGTGTAAACCAGCCTATACAAATATTGCTTTAATTGAACGGGCTGCAACTTGGTAAATGCTGATACAATTGTATTCGGTTTAACTAAACCAAGTTTAACTGACAACTAAAAACAATTTGGCCTAATTCAGTTTATTAAATTTTAAATCGTATTTTTTTATTTTGAATTTAAATGAAGCTTCCAAAACCGCAATAATACTAGCTAAAACTTCTGTAAAAGAATAAAAAAAATCCCGGGAAATCCCGCACAAAATTCCCGGGATTGCGGGATCCGAAAAAGGGCGGGATTCCCGGGAATTCCCGGGACATAAACCCTACACACAACCCACCACACACATTTTTTACAAAAATTAAAAATGAACGGTTCGATATATTTTGCGTCGGAATATATACAAAATTAATATCGGCTATTATATGAAAAGACATATGTACTAAATATATTATATTTTATTTCTTTTAGTTTCACCTATAGATATAAGATTATTAGGAGCTCATCAACCGCTCTCTGCCGGACGCCGTTATGATCTTTTATGTCAGAGCGCTGGTTCACGCCCGCCTGCTGTCATTACATGGTGGCTAGATGGTGTACGGCTGGAAAAAACTACAGAAACTGTAAGTATATGCCTGACATGCAAAACAAACTCGCTTATATCCTTATGAAAAAAATAATATCTACACCTAGAGAGCCAACCGAAATCATGCGGTTACGTCAACTGCCTTAAAGTTTGTTTGTATCCAGTTTATGTTAAGTAGACCTGGCAATTCAAATAGATTCACAAATTTAGTTGGGAAGTTTACTGCGTCGGTTTCTTCCACCGATGCTTCGTTACGGGCAGTTTAAATATCGAAATAAGTATATTAACTGCATCCTTTTTCTAAGGTTTTTTCTCTTTTAATAAATTTTTTTAACCTTTTTGTAGGGTATGTTTCAATGATAAGTTTAATAGGCAATTAACCCTGGAACACTAATCTTATTTTTTATACGTTAACGCTAATTATTAGTCGAATCGACTAACATATATATTACCGATTTTTTAGATATCTATATTTGAGCCACAAAAAATCTTTACAAGGTCGATAGTTGGTTTTATTTTAAATATAAATCAATTTACAAATTTAATTTTTTTGTAAAACAATTAGTTTAAAATTTATATTAATAACAAATACTCATGAGATCAATTGTTGAAAATAATGAATAAATAAGAAATAATAACACTAGCCATTAGTCGAATCGACCAACATTTTGCTAAATAACTCAAAAATAGCAATACTTACTGCAACAATGTGACCATTTAGAACAAGAGAACACCTTTGACTGAGAATACAAGAAAATTTAGAACGATCGGTAAAACGAGAAAAAAGCTGTGCACAAAAATGTAAGTGGTGTTAGTCGAATCGACTAGGGTTAAAAGTGGTTTTTTACCTTATTTGCTCCTCCCCATAAAAATACCCAAATATACATATTGAATAATTCAATTTTCATTTCCCTCCACTTATCTCATGTTCCAATTTCACGTTCCATTTCGTTTAACAATTTTAGTCTTACAATGCAACTTGTTCCCAAATTCCATTTCGTTCACCATTTCATTGCATTTCGTTCCCATTCGTTCATTCCAGTCGTTCCCCGTTTCATTCCACTTCATTCCCACAGTCTTGTATTTCAATACCAGTCATTCCTCTTTCCCTTCCACTTCTTTGCACTTGTTCCGTTCCAATAATTTGTTTAAATGTAGTGTTTCAAATCCACTCGTTCCTCATTCCATGCCGTCTCGCTTCCTATTCCATTTTATTCCATTTAAAAAAGCAATGGATTCGCCATTTTTAATTTAAAAAACTAAAAAAAGTGGGCGTCGATAAAAAAAACAAAAAAAATAAGTGGGCGTAGTTAAAAAATAAAAAAAAATACAAAAAAAGTGGGCGTGGACAAAATTTCCGAAAAAACCTGATTCGGCCTATTACAAACAGACAACAGAAAAGCTTAAAATTTAAAATTCTTTAGTGATAAAATTCTTCAAGTATTTAAAAAAAAAAAATACTTCATAACTTTTAGATAAAATTCTTTATGATATTTTTTTAAATTCAGTAAAGAGTTTTAAACAGGGACGTAACAGTTATAACTTTTATTCAAAAAAGTGATTGTTTTACAATTATTTCTTGTTTGAGTATTTTTAGTTTTCAGTTTATTTGCTCTGTTTGATTTATATTTTTAATTCAAACAAAAACAAAAACAAACGATTTTTATTTTTTCAAAAATAATAAAAGTTATTTTGTAATTTTTTTTCTTTATCAAAAAATAACAATTAAGAGTATAAATCAAAAGCCGTAGAACCAATGACTTCACCAATTATAATATCCTGATGATGTCAACTAGTGTTAATAAAAGATTGAACAGTGATTTAAAGTGAGTAAATATGTATATTCCAGCAGCTTCCGGCATTCAATTTAGGTCAATTTTTAATTTTTATTTTATTATCAAATAAAAAAGTTACTGCTTAGTTTTTTCAAAAAAATCATTCTGTAACTTTTATAAAAAGTTTTAAAATAAAAATCAAAAAACAACAGAAATTTATAGAGTGAAATATAAAAATTGAAAAAATTAAAATCTTTGCCAAACTTTGTGATTTTTTTGTGCAATATGATTTATAAAATATAGTGCATTATTAAAATATTATAATTAAACAAATTTGGGTGGTGACTTTTTTAGAAATATAACAGTTATTTTGGGTCGCTGGTTTTAAATGAAAAATTCGATATTGAATAGTATTTTGAATTTTATGGAGTTTTATTTTCCTATAAAAAAATATACATAAATGTATTTAAAATTGGTAAAAATTTAAATTTGTGATAAAGTTTAGCATGTAGTTAACAAAATTTTATATTAAGAGTAGTTCGGAACATTTTGTTCCATTCATACAATAATATCACGACTTGCTTTTTCGCATTTAGCCATTATTTTTGAATTTTTTAAGTGAGGTTATTTAAAATTTATAATCAAGAGACCATAATACCTTATACCAAAGTTTGGTAATTAGTTTGCAAAAAAATTCGCGAAAAAAATCTTGAAAGAAGAAAAATATTTGCATCAATACATTCGTTTGCAGAATTTAAATCGCTGATTAAGTTTTCAATTAACCTCTTGTACCATAGTCTTTTTCACGTTCCGCTATAATTTTTCAATTGTTTAAGTGCGGTTTTTGTTTAATTTATAATCTAGGGACTAAAATACCAATTTCTTATACCAAAGTTTGGAAGTTCGTTTACAATAAAAAATTCGCAAAAAAATATTTCGCAAAAAGGAAAATGTTTGCATCAATATATTCGTTTGCAGAATGTAAGCTGACTAAGCTTGTTAATGAATATTTTGTACCAAAAGGCTTTTTTCGCGTTCCGCCATTATTTTAAAATTATTTAAGTGCGGGTTTTTAATTCATAATCTATTTACTTTAATACTCATTTCTTATCAAAAAACTTGCTGGTTAGTTTGCAAAAAAATTCGGAAAAAAATTTTTACAAACAAGAAAATGTTTTTATCAATATATTCGCTTGCAGAATGTAAATCACTGAATAAGCCTTAGCAAATATTTTGTATCATAAAGACTTTCTTCGCGTTCCGCTATTATTTTGCAATTTTTTAAGTGCGGTTATTTTAAATTCATAATATAGGAATTATAATAATAATATTTTAATAAAGATTTTGCACCATAAAAACTATTTTCCCGTTCAGCCATTACTTTGCAATTTCTTGAGTGCGCTTTTTTTAAATTCATATTCTAGGAACTATAATAACCATTTCTTATAAAAAAGTTTTGTGATTAGTTTGCAAAAAAATTAGCAAAAAACTTTTGCAAAAAGGAAAATGTTTGTATTAAGATATTCGTTTCCAGAATGTAAATCGCTGAATATGCCTTTTAGCAAATATTTTGTACCATAAAGACTTTTTTCGCGTTCCGCTATTATTTTGCAATTTTTTAAGTGCGGGTATTTTAAATTCATAATCTAGGCGCCCTATGCTCCAGTGGGAGTTAGAGGAATATATACATATATAATCTAGGTATAATAATACCCATTTTTTTATAAAAAAAGTTTAGTGGTTAGTTTGCAAAAATAATTCGCAAAAAGAAAATATTTTTAAAAAGGAAAATTTTTGCATCAATATATTCGTTAGCGGAATATAAATCGTTGATTAAGTTTTTTAATTAATTTTTGTAGCATATACAATTTTCCACAATTGCGCGTTTTGAATATAAGGTATTAATTTATCGATCAAATCTGCGAACACAACAAAAACTAAAGAACTCGAAATAGCGGATTTAGTTAGATAGTTTGTATATTTAGTTTTTTATTGTACTTTATTTCTTATTCAGTTTATCCACCAAACGATTATTCATAGAGCTATTTTGCGAAATTTGCATATAAGACGCCATATAAAAATATTAATTTATTGATAAAATTTGCAAACACCGGAAAAATTAGAAAAAAAATGCGAAATTGCTGGTTTGATTTCATACATTTTTGGGAATTTTATTTTAAACAAAAATAAAATTTCAAATATTTATGGGTTTTTAAATAAAATTCAGAATTTTTTCTTGTCTGATTACAAACTTTTTTAAAAAAAATTAGCCAATTCGGTTCAGCCGTTCTCAAGTGATGCGCTTACCAACTAACATCATTTCATTCTTATACTCGTATAGGGGTCATTCCATCTCAAATCGACCAATGGTTGGAATCGACCCCTTTCGCTTTGGATGAATTTTGGTCAAAACTTTTCTTTCATCATATAACAAAGTTTTGCCAAAGGAAAAAAATTAAAAAATTTTTTTTCGAAAGTTTAATCAAAAAATTTCAAAAAATGTTAAAATTTTTTGCTTTGTTACGAGGTTATGTTTTGAATATCTCGAAAACTATAATAGCTACAAAAATAGTTCTCAGCTCGTTTTAAAGAAGATATTTAGACGTATTAAAAATATTAAAGAAAAAAATATTGAAAAATAAAAAAAAATTAAAATTTTGCAATTTAACAATTTTAAAAATGGAAAAACTCAAAAACCTATTTTTCTGTGCTCAATTTTTATATATAACTTAGCTGATCTTAAAATATACTGAAATTTTTAAAAGGGCGTTTTTTTTTTAAATATATGCATTTTTGAATTTTTTTATTCTCTTTTGTTAAGTTGAATCTTAATACAATAATATTAAACAAATATCCAATTTTGAAATTTTGAGCAACAAAAATAAAATTTAAGGCTTTAGAAGCACAAAATAATTTTAAAATCGAAATTACGCTTTTATTTTTTTGGTAATAGTTTGAAATTTGAAAATTTTCCAAAAAGGAAAATTCTTACATCAGTATATTTGTTTGCAGAATGAATATCGCTTATTAAGTTTTTTATTTAAAATTTTGTACCATAAAGTCTTTTTTCGCGTTCCGCGATTATTTTGCAATTTTTTAAGTGCGGTTTTTTAAAATTTATAATCTTGGGACTATAATACCCAATTCATAGAACAAAGTTCGGTGATTAATTGAAAAAAGAAATCGCGGAAAAAAATTTACAAAAGGAAAATTCGTACATCAGTATGTTTGTTTGCAGAATGAAATTCGCTGATTAAGTTTTTTAATTAAATTTTTGTACTATTTTTTAAGTGCGGTTTTTTAAAATTTATAATCTAGGGACTATAACACCCATTTCATCCCAGCAAAAACATGGTAATGACAGGTCATTACCATACGGATTACCAAGTAATGATAGGTCATTACCTTTTGCATTACTTTAAAATACAAAATAACGACTTACCGATAATAAGTTATAAAAGTACTTATATATTCGTGCAAAGTAATCACTTACTGGTAATTGATTAAATAAGTACTGATTAAGTCTTTTTTATTTTAATATTTTATTTATAAATTTGTTTTGAACTAAATATGAAATTTTCCAAGGTAAAAAGTTTTATTTTGCCAATATGACCAACTATTTTACAATGTAGGGTAACCACTTATTTCCTAACTTCTGAGTAACCACTTATTCTATCTTTGTGAGTAACTACTTATTCTTTCACTATGGGTAACTCGTTATTCGCACTTTTTTTGTAAGCGACAGGGTAATGACCACCCATGAATTTTTAGACATCGCGAACAAAAGTAATGTTGCGAGTAAATAGCCTCCCAGCATAAAACCTGCTTCGCTGGATGCAGCTTTGTAAGGGAATAAATAAAATTAATCCCTCACAAAGCTGCTTACGGAAGGCATGATTTTTCCATACAAAGGGCCCGCTGGAAGCACGTTGTTTTGTGATAAAAAGCGAATTATTCGCTGCTGAAAAATTGCAGTAAATTAATGTTTTTAGTAAGTGCATTTAACCGCGAATAAATTCATGCACTTTTTTGCGAGAAAAGTGCTTTCTTTGCTGCTGAAAGAATGTAGTAAATTCATGATTTTCTTTGAGCGCATTTAAATGTCACTTCCTATGAAAATAAATGCATGCATACAAAAAGTCATGAAAAAAGTGCTTTCAATAAGCGCATTATTCATTTCAGTTAATAAATATTATTTTTGTAGCTCCAAAGCCCAGAAATGGAGGCTGATAAAAAGCACATTACCACTGAAAAAATTGTTGAAAATGTTGTTATTTTAATTAAAATTTTTATTTTTAATTCGACTGAATATATAAAAAAACATAAAGTAAAAAGGAACAATAAATCCAAATTAAAGATTAACAATTAAAATTAAGTAAAGTTAGTATTAAAATAATAATATATATTCAAATATTTTTTATATTTATTAGTTTTTAAGACTACTGAGATCACTGAGCAATATATTGTTTAAAAATTAGCGTCTATATAAAGGTGTCCTTTAAAAATGAAATAAAACTTTTTCCAAAAAAAATCGATTTCTTCGACAAATTGTTATTTTAAGGTACATCCTAGTCTATACATATATTAAAAAAACAAAAAAAAAAATAGAATTGAACGAAACAATAAAAATTAATATAAATTATTTTAATTGGTTTCCATTGGATTTTGATTTTCCGAATTGTCGTCTTCGTCATCTCCTGATGACGATGATGATGATTTTAAAAAGGAGTTTTTTCTTTCACATTTCTTCTTATATAGACGATTTTTGGAAAGCTGACATAAAATACAGCTTCTATTAGAAAAACAAAAAACAAAACGAAATAAATTAAAATTTAATTAACATAAGTCTTACGAACTTACTATATACACAATCAACAAACTTGGGATAGTCTAATAGCCTATCCTTGTTCTGCTTTCCATATACATTGATATCTAGCATGTAAGTTTAATGAATAACATCAGTTAAACTCTTGTTTAATCCACCTGGCACTAATAAACTTCTTAAAGTAGCTATCTGCAATAATCAAGCAAAATATTTACGTACATGATGCAAATTGAAATTCATGTACAAATTTTACATTTCTTTTTTTTTATGATTATGTAAGGAATAAAAAAATATGATTACTATGTACTACTAGGTTTACTATTGAAAATGCGATTAGCAACAAATAAACAAAAGATTAATAAACAACAAAGAAAAACCCAAAAGCCATCAACTCAAAAAAAACCCCACTTTAAAAATCTATTATAAAATGATTTGAGAAACAAAAAATAAGCGTTGTTACAAGAATAACAAAAAAAAAAGGAAAAACCGTAAGCAGTTTTGGTTTTGTTTTTTGCTTACTTTTTTTTAATCAATTCAAAATTGCACGATCACTCGCGATGTTTACTTGCCGACTTTAGAATGCAGACTGACTCATGTTTATGTGGCGTCTTTACATCAGGGATCGGCAAACATATACAACCTTATTTTGTGCTTGTATGAGTGAGTTGCAGCCTCTCACTATTAATGCAATGACAAAGAAGGTTTGTATAATAATTCGAAAATTTTAAATGTTTATAATGGGAATATAAAAATTTAAAAGCAAACAACAACTATGAAAAAAAAATCAAAAAACAACAACACAAAAAAAAATAAAAACAAAAAAACTAAATTACCAAAAAATGTATCAATAAAGATTATGCAGAGTGTAAAAAATTTGGCAAACAAGCGATGTGACAACCTACTTCATTGAAATCTTGTATGCGACTGATTATTTTTTTGTCCTATGTGTGAGCTTATGTAGGTGTGAGAGAGCGCCCATGGGCATAGGTATTGCCGAACTCTGCTTTACATTAAACTCTAGTAACGAAGAGTAAAACACGATTGAGATGATTCAGATTTCGTGCACATTAATCGTTGGATAACTTGCATTTTATTTTATCCCCTTACAGCCTGCTTCGTCGTAAGGGAAAAGCGTAGCACTATAATTTTTTAAATAACTTGCTTACGACTTGCTTCGTTTAAGGCAGTTTTGCAGGGTATACAATCAAATCGCAAAATTTTTTGTTTATTGTATACGCATAAAGTGGCGCAACTCTGTAAAGCAGAATTTGTAGCGCTTTTTTAAGCGCTTCGTATTTTAACTGCTGCCAAAATACAAAAATTTTTTTGCTGGGCTGGTAAGTAGTGAAACCCTTTGTGTGCTACATACTCGCTTAATTACTGGGTAATGTCTATTTTTGCTGGGATAGAACAAAGTTCGGTGGCTAGTTGAAAAAAAAGCAATCTATCCATCAGAGATGGGCTAAAATCATTACCATTACATTTTTATTACCATTACTTGATGTAATGGTAATGGAGCTTTTTTTATCATTACCATTTTTTGAAGAAATGGTAATGTTTTTTTTTTTTTCATTACCATTGCGTTAAAAAATGGTAATGAATATTTTTTTTAATTTTCATTTGTTTTGAAAATTAAAATGAACCTTTTTTTAATTTTCATTAATTTTACCTAATGTTTACATAGTAATGAAACACCCATTTGTTTTTCATTACAATCCGTTTTTGTCGAAGTTTTTTATTTTAAAAATATGAGGTATACAAATTACTAAAAGCATTTTTTAGTTCATAATCTGAGGCCTACCATACCATGCATATTTGATACCAAGTTTTGGTGTCTAGTTGCAAAAAAAAAAAAATCGCGAAAAAAATTGCATAAAGGAAAATTCTAGCATCAATATAATTTGTTTGCACAACATAAATAGCTGATTAAGTTTTTTAATTCAATTCTAGTACCATAGTCTTTTTTTCGCGATCCGCCATTATTTTGCAATTTTGTAAGCGTTTTTTTTTAGTTTATAATCTAATATATATGTATAACTATAATACTCATTTCGTACAACAAAGTTTGGTGGCTAGTTGAAAAAAAAAAACAAAAAATCGCAAACAAAAAAATCCAAAAAGGAAAATTTTTGCATTAATATATTTGCATGCAGAATATATAAAGTCTTTTTTCGCGTCCCGCCATTATTTTTGAGTTTTTTAAGTGCGGTTTCTTAAAATTTATATTCTAGTGACTATAATACCCGTTTCATACAACAAAGTTTTGGGGCTAGTTAAAAAAAAACCGCGAAAAAATCGCGAAAAAAATTTACAAAAAGGAAAATTCTTACATCAATAGATTTGTTTGCAGAATGTAAATCGCTGAATAAGTGTTTTAATTAAATATTTTTACCATAAAGCCTTTTTTCGCGGCCCGCCATTATTTTGGAGTTTTTTAAGTGCGGTTTATTAAAATATGTAATCTAGGGACTATAATGCCCGTTTCGTAGAACAAAGTTTGGGAGCTAGTTAAAAAAAAAACTCGAAAAAATCGCGAAAAAAAAAATTACAAAAAGGAAAATTCTTACATCAATAGATTTGTTTGCAGAATGTAAGTCGCTGATTAAGTGTTTTAATTAAATTTTTTTTACCATAAAGTCTTTTTTCGCGTCCCGCCGTTATTTTGGAGTTTTTTAAGTGCGGTTTCTTAAAATTTATATTCTAGTGACTATAATACCCTTTTCTTACAAGAAAGTTTGGGAGCTAGTTAAAAAAAAATCGGGAAAAAAAATTTACAAAAAGGAAAATTCTTATATCAATAGATTTGTTTGCAGAATGTAAATCGCTGAATAAGTGTTTTAATTAAATTTTTTTACCATAAAGTCTTTTTTCGCGTCCCACCATTATTTTTGAATTTTTTAAGTGCGTTTTCTTAAAATTTGTAATCTAGGGACTATAATGCCCATTTCATACAACAAAGTTTGGTGGCTAGTTAAAAAAAAAAATCGCGAAAAAATATCGCAAAAAAAAATTTGCAAAAAGGAAATTTCTTACTTAATATATTTGTTTGCAGAATGTTCATCACTGATTAGGGTTTTTAATTCAGTTTTTGTACCATAAAGTCTTTTTTCGCGTTCCACCATTATTTTGCAATTTCTTAAGTGCGGTTTTTTCAAATTTATAATCTAGGGACTATAATGCCTATTTCATATAACAAATTTTGGTGGTTAGTTGCAAAAAAAAAATCGCGAAAAAAATTTGCCAAAACGAAACTTTTTGCATCAGTATATTTGTTTGAAGAATGTTAAT
The DNA here is from genome assembly GCA_949987735.1 of Leucophora obtusa. Classification (NCBI taxonomy): domain Eukaryota; kingdom Metazoa; phylum Arthropoda; class Insecta; order Diptera; family Anthomyiidae; genus Leucophora; species Leucophora obtusa. The sequence goes on from OX465295.1 coordinate 249,461,944, forward strand.
CGCTGATTAAGTTTTTTAATTGAATTTTTCTGCCATAAAGTCTTTTTTCGCGTTCCGCCATAATTGTTCTATTTTTTAAGTGCGGTTTTTTTTTAATTTATAATCCAGACACATACATCAAAATTTGGTGGCTAGTTGCCAAAAACAAAAAACAATTGCGAAAAAAAATTTACATAAAGGTAAATCTTTTAGTGTAGAACAAAGAACAAAACGTTCTTTACATCATTATGTTAAGTAATGGTAATGAAATTTCAGTTGTCTACCTAGTGTAGAAAAAATGAAAATGATTTTTTGCTTTTACTACCATTGCGTATTGTAATGAAAATTATAAAAAACGTTTCATTACATGTAAAGAAAACAAAGGAAATTAACATTTTTTTCATTGCAATTACATTTTGTAATGGTAATGAATTTTTTTTTTTAATTTTCATTTTATAGATTTAATGGTAATGAAAACCCGCAATGGTCATTACAAAGTAATTAATTACTCCCATCTCTGCTATCCATCCCCTTTTTTTTGTAAACAAATGCTTTTTTTTATTCAATTGTTCATAGTTTTTGAGGCATTAGTGCCATTTCATTAGCATTAGTATTAAAAATTCTAATGCCAGAAAATTTCAGTACCATTAAATGGTAATGAAATTTTTTGCCATTAGCATTAGTCAACTAATGATAATGAAATTTCAATGCCAATAAAAAAATCTCAAGTATTGAGTATAGTGTTTTTACATAAAAACTACAAATGGGAACATTTCTGCCATAAACACCGCGAACAGAAGAGAGCATAATATATAATTTTCCATTTACCGTAGATTCAAACCAACATTCAGTCAAATTCAAATCAGAAAGTTCCGAGAATGGATTTTGATAACCAGTTGACTTAGAGTCCCGATAATTTTTCAGCTGAGAAGTTTTATCCCTGCTAAAATTGATAGTCATAGTACAAAACAAAAGATCATGATCAGATATAAACAATATCTGATCAAACAAAAGCAAGGAGTCCAAATCCGAGATTAAAAATAAATCCAGCAAACTTGGATTACTGTTAGAGGAAAAACGAGTGGGCATCTCACGATATACTATCGATAAACCAACTGAGATTATGAACCCGAGTAAAAAAAATTATATATAATCATATGTGGCATATATTACAATATATAATTAGACATGTCGTTATGTATATCCATATATAATTATATATGACGTCTTTTTCCAAAATTGTTCTTTATATTATGCCATATATAATTATATATCGGCCTTTATAATATTAGATATGGTATATATGATTATATATTACATAGCATGGCTGATCTTATTGCATATATAGTTGTATATAGAGCTATATCTTAATATATATGGCGGCATTTTGGGAAAATATAATTATATATGGTATCATTTAAACAATATATAACTATATATGGTGCCAGTTAAACTATATATTATCAAATATGGTGGCAATTAAATAATATATGGTCATATATAGTTCCTCAAGAACAAAATCTTTAATACAGTTGCAGATATGATAATATATGGTACTAAATATAGTGCCATATATATTTATATATGGTGTTATTTAAGCAATATATTAGCATATATGGTGCCATTTAAACCATATATTATTATATATGGTGCCTAGACCTGGCGTTAAAAACTTTTTTTGAAACTTGAATGTGGGTAGCGATAAAAACATGCGATTTGATGCCAAAATTGATGTAGCAAATTTTCAGGCTGATCGGAGGGTGCCAACCCGTGCCACAATGAGGTCAAAGGTCAAAATTTTGAAAAACCACCCAAATACTTTTTTTTTGCATTTTATAAATTTTTGTAATAAGAAATACTGTAAATATAATGTTTTTTCTTTAATTTTTATTTAATAGGCTTATTATTTTAAATCATTGAAGATTTTGTATAGGCTGGGAAGTCCTTACGGTAGCCCTCTACAATGTGTAACAAGTACTGTTTATCGTCTTCGTTGTGTGTTAAGCATCTGTTATAGTCAGTTATTAGTTTGACTTTTCTTTCGGCGGCATCATTCACAACATTAATGCATTTTACGATTTGTCCCCCTTTACAAAATGCTTCGCTCTTAGACCAGTTTGACGGATCAAAGCGTAAGAAATCCGTAGAAATTTCCAGACGAGAACAAATTTTTTTGTTTTAGGAGTTACAAAAGAGCTAAAATCCTTGGATGTGAATAATTGTAATTCATCAACGCTTGCACACACTTTTTTAGAAGGGAAAATATTAACATCATCACCGATATGATTGTCTTCATCGGAATCTATTTGCAACGCCAAAACCATCTTTTCCTTTATTTTTGAGTCTACATGTGGATCAAAAAAGGCAAGTGCAACTGCTTCCTCTGATAAATACCACAGCTTTTTTTTTTTTATCAAAATACCCAATAATCCCCTTTATTAGTTGCATAACTCTATTTGGCGCTTCAACTGCATTTGCGGTTCTAAACCAGTATGGCATATAGAGACTTACTAAGAAAATGCACGTATTACGAATTCCATTCAACTGACTCGCAGAAATTTTAAAGTGCTCGTTAAAAATAAACATTTTGAGACAATAGATGGCCTTGGACATGAATCTTGCATGAGATGTCGCTCCAGGTGCGCGAAATGTGAAATTGGGAATGCTACCACCAAGAAAAATAAATGCAAGTTGTAAGAGTTCTCTATAATCATGCTGAATGTGGACTTTCGCTAAATATTCAAGACAAAAGTGTTTCCTTGTTTCGCTTTCCTCGACAGATATGACACTCAAAACTTGTTCATCCTGCATACAAGTGCTGTATCCCTTTGAATTTAGTGTGCTCCATTCCCGTGCAAAACGTTCAAAAATCGCCACCTCTGGACCACTTGATTTTCCGAAATTGATTTCAAATACAGCTCTTAAGAGAATTTCTGCAATATGGTGGCGACATGGTAACCACAATAAGCTGCGTTCCAATAAAGTTCCAGCACCACTATGAGAGCCAGTATTTGCAGCAGTTGTATCGAAACATATCATTTCTAATGATTTCAGCATATTCATTTTTAACAAATAGTCGTAGACTGATTGAGCGACTACAGCACCAGTTCCATCTTCAATGATGGGGATAGCTATTAATTTTTCAACGTTCTCCGACGTGAGCACAATAGCCAAGCGATCAACTTTATTTTCTCCAGCAATTGCGGGAAGTAGCTTTCCGTCCCAATGCAAAACAAATGTTTCAGGTATCTAAAAAAATCTTAAGCTCAAAGCAAAATTTATAACTTGGTCAAAATAAAAAAACTTACCTTGAAATTTTCAACAATTTCTTTGCCATGACGCCGACGATATTTTTTACGTTGTTCACGCAAACTTGTGCAATTCAGGACAAGATCCTCAATATTGTGACCCAACGCTTTGGCAGTTGCACTGATAAAGTGTATAGCTAATGGAGATGACATATTGCCAGCATCCATACAAGCCAGCATTCTGTCGTCAATAAAATTCTTTTTTCCACGTTTTCGAATTGGCTTACTGGAGCAACTTGGAATGTTGTCAGTCTGTTCTACATCCATCGCCTGCACATCATCTCCCGATTCATCACTCTCAAATTCAACATGTTCCATAGTCAAGTCTACACATGAAATTAAGTGAACAGCAAAAAAAAATTGACACTTTGCTTCCAAATACTACATAATAATTACCTGAAGTGCATTTTCTTTTTTCATAATTTTCTTTTCGACGTTTTTCATCTTCCAATCGTTGTGCCTTTCTTTTCTCTTTATTTGTGACATTTTGATCGACACAAGTCATGCTACCAACACGCCCATTTTCTCGCTGCTTTATTAAGAAGTCTCTATCTTCCTGTATACTTATAAGCTTCAGAGCGTCAACGTGGGCAATGTCAAATAAATTGTTTAAATTTTCCTTAAAGTAATTTTCTTTTTTGCGATGACTTGGGAACGGAGATTTACATACTTTTTGGACTGTTCTCCACTCTTCATAAAGTTTAATGACTTTTGCAGCACATGTTCTTTGATCTGGCGTTGGGATTCTAGCTTTTTCCCAAAAAGGCAATATTTCATTTAACACTAACCTTGCACTTTCTTTAACTGTTTTCTTTTCACAACGCACATTATAAAAAAAACACTGAAGCACTTGCTGCTTTGATGGTAATTTCACACCAACTATTTTAGGTACACATTTACCAATCAAGTACACATTTGTGTCAGCAGATCGAAGCCGTTCCAACGATAAATTTTTCTTCTGTGCCATGGAATTACGTAAAGTTACACAATATTTTATTTTACAATAAACTTCACTTTTCTCAACAATATTTAAATTCGCAATGACGAAATTTTACATATTCATATCAACAGCATTGCTATGTGCTCAGTAGCAGAGCGGAAAAAACGGTACTTTTAGACAAAAATGCAGTTGACGACAGCTCAAAGCTAGGAATATTGAGGATGTTTAAAAAACAGCGACAAAAAAAAATTTACCGTTTTTTCAATAATAGTTGTTGGTAGAAATACATATCGTTACCTGAAATGCAAAAGGGCGTAACAAACATATTCATTATTTTACAAGAAAAGCAAAAAAAAACTTCCCGATATTTTACGAAATTAAGTAATGAAATCAAAACTTTTTATTGTAGAAGGCTATAATTTTGCGGAGAAAGGAAGCTTAATTATGTGCTTCATAATCAATGAAAATAAATTAAGATTTTCTACAGTAAAACCAAATTAAGAAGAAGAGCGAAAAGTTGGTTGTTTAGAATTTCGCTTATTAAATCTTTATTTTTGATATCAGAAAGCAAAAAAAATGTGAGGACACGTAGTTAATGTCGTGCACCATAATCAGTCAAAAACTTACACCTTCTTCCATTTCAGGTAACGATATATATTGTAAGCATATTTTGAATTCTATAAATATTTTTTTCTTACTATAATAGCAGAAACACCATACATTTTTACAACTGAGAGCTTAAATAAAAACTATAATGCATACATATATTTGTTTTTGCTTCTAGTGCCATTATATACTTGAGCATTAATACTACTATTAACTAATTTACAAGTTATAAATGATATTCTAATTTAAAGAAGATTTATTTTTGGTATTTCTTAATAAAAAAAATTATAAAATGCAAAAAAATAGAGTATTTTGGTGGTTTTTTAAAATTTTGACTTTTGACCTCATTGTGGCACGGGTTGGCACCATCCGATCAACCTGAAAATTTGCTACATCAATTTTGGCATCAAATCGCATATTTTCATCGCTACCCACAATCAAAATTCCAAAATATAAAAAACCCCATATTAGCTACGCCAGGTCTAATGGTGCCATTTAAACTATATATGGCCATATATGGTACCTCATGATCAAAATTTTTAATACAGTTCCAGATATGATAATATATGATTCTATATATAGTGCCATATATATTTATTTATGGTGTTATTTAAGTAATATATTACTATATATGGTGCCATTTCAACAATATATGCTCATATATTGTACCTTATGAACAACATTTTTAATACAGTTTCAGATATGATAATATATGCTTCTAAATATAGTGCCATATACTTTGATATATCGTACCATTTAAACAACCCGAGTAAAAATAGTTACATATAGTAATATATGTGATTAAGTTGTATCTGTATAAATACCCGGTGAAAAATGTTCATAATCGCTCAAACATGTTCATATATGTTTTATGTATGGACACATATGAACAAATATGGAGTTTTTATGAACATATATGGATTTTATATAATAATATATGGAAGTATATGTGATTCCATATATGGAAAAAGATTTCATATACAGACATATATGGAGGCATCTGTTATTTCATTTATGGAAAAGGCACTCATATATGGACAAATATGGAAGTATATGTTATTCAATTTATGCAAAAGGTACTTGTATATGAACATATTTGGAAGAATAAATTTTTACATATGCGTAAGGGGAACTCATATTTGGATAAATATGGAATTATATTTAATGCCATGAATAAAAAAGGAACATGTGTTGCGCCTAATTTGAATGTCGTACATAAATTTATATCTATAGTACAACCTTATAAAGGACAGCACCGTTCGCATGTATTCGCATATATTTAATAAATGTATATGTTCATATATGTCCATATATGAACATATACTTAGGTGTTACCTCATTTTTCGGATCCATACATATATGGCTGGACCGTAAATGTTCATATATGGACCTTTTTCACCGGGTATGCAGTTTCATCCGAAGAATCGCCCGATATATTTTTATGAATTGTTTATCAATTTTTATCTAAATGTATCAGTTTAGATCTGACCTGATTAAATTATGTGTTTTTGACCTGATACAATTTTATCGGTTTGATCGTAATTGGTTCAATTTTATATAAATAAAATATAATTGTATCCGACATTTACCTTATACAACTGATACCATATGATATAAACCAATAAAATTGTATCAGGTCAAAAATCTGATACAATTTCATCTGATTAACACATAATTTAATCAGGTCAGATCTAAAATGATTCAATTAGATAAAAACTGATAAACAGCTGATACAATTTAATCGGGCCATTTTTCGGTACATGGATGACTCAAAGTTATATATTACCACATAAGCTCCATATTGTTTTTTTTAATAGGGAACATACCATATATGGTGCCATTTAAACAATATATGGTCATATATGGTAACTCATCAGCAACTACAATATTAACTGTATTTCAGAAGCTATTAATTGTATTTCAGAAATTTTAAATGTATTTCAGAAATTATGGAATGTATTTCAGAAATTTATTAATTGTATTTCAGAAATAGTCAAATCTATTTAGAGAACTTGTTGATTGTTTATCATAGTTAATAGAGAAAAATTTCTAAATTACATTTCATAATTTCTGAAATACAATTGATAATTTCTGGAATACAGTTTGATAATTTCTGAAATACAGTTGTGAATTTCGGAAATACAATTAATAATTTCTGAAATACAATTGATAAAATTGAAATTCAATTGACTAGTTCTGAAATACAATTCATTAATCTGAAAAATAATTGATAAGTTCTGAAATACAATTGATAAAACTGAAACTCAATTGATTATTTCTGAAATACAATTGATAAATCTTAAAAACAATTGATACAATTGGAAATGGTGTAGAGCGTTAAAAAGATGCAAATAAAATTATTTTTTTTTTAAATTCAATTTAATAAAAAAAATATAATTTTATAAAAACATTTATATAAAATAAAATTATAATTTTATAAAAAGAAAATCTTTTTATAAAAAAAATGCATAGTCGTGAACGGTATCGAACTCGAGACCTTCTGAGTTTAAACCTTATTTTAACAAAATATTATAATTTTTATAAAATCAGTGCTCTGCCAGTGTATTATTTTTAGAACTGTTGTCAATATCTGTCTGGGATTTTATTTAATCCCAAATAAATGGAGATCTTACGTAGTACCCAAATATAATGCGGGATCTAATTTTATCTGTCATTTTTAGATGTCAATCCCCAAATATATTGCTGTTTCTAATTCGATCTGCCATTTTAGTACTGAAATAAATTGCTAGATCTAATTCGATCTGCAATTTATGGGATAAATTAAGATCGTACCAAATCCCCAAATATATAACTGGATTTAATTCGATCTGCAATTTATCGGAAAAGTTAAGATCTTACGCAATCCCGAAATATATTACTGGATCTAATTTTTGATCTGTCATTTTTTGGATATATTTAGATCTTACTTAATCCCCAAATATATTGCTGGATCTAATTCGATCTGCCATTTTTTGGATCAAATTAGATCTAAGTTTATCCACAAATATATTGCTGGATCTAATTCCATCTGCTATTTTTCGGATCAATTTAGATCTAAGTTTATCTCCAAATATATTGCTGGATCTAATTCGATCTACCACTTTTTCGGATCAAATTAGATCTAAGTTTATCCACAAATATATTGCTAGATCTAATTCGATCTGCCAAAATTGAGATCAAATTATATCTAAGTTTATCAACAAATATATAGCTGTATCTAATTCGATCCGCCATTTTTCGGATCAAATTAGATCTAAGTTTATCCACAAATATATAACTGGATCTAATTCGATCCGCCATTTTTCGGATCAAATTAGATCTAGGTTTATCCCCAAAGATATCATTGGACCTCCCAATTTTTAGATATAACTTGATCTTTTTTATCCCCATATATACAATGGGATCTAATACGATATCATTGGATACACCCAATTTTGAGATATAATTGGATCAGCTAGATATTACAGCAGATCTTAAACAATATCGAATTGGATATGATTAGATATTGCGCGAGATCAATTTTTTTTACTCGGGAAGTTACACAATTCGTTACTATATCCATCATCACTCAGCAAATTAACATTCAAATAAAAACAAACTACATAAAAATCGAAATTACTAATGTAGTTATTAAAGTTTGAGTAAAATGGTATTAGAGTCAAATGAAATTTTGATATGAATTTTCAAGAGTTATGAATACTTGAAGAAATGCGACTATACTAATTAAAATTGGAAGCACTGAAAAACATTTATGAAACTTTAAAATTCGTACCAAAAAATTATAGAAATGTGCATTTCTGAAAATGTATGCAATGTTGGTTAATTGTTGTTTTCTTTTGTTTATGTACAACTAATTTAAAGTTCAGAATGATTTTTTGGTTTTTTGTGAATTTTTACTTAGTGCCCAGCAAAACCTTGGTAATGGGTTTGACCTTTTTCACGCATTGCCTGGCAATGGGTACCCCTTTACCCTTGGTTTTACTTAGAAACGTAAAGTAATACGTTACTAATATTGTGATACATCAATACTTATGTGGGAGGCATGAAATAATGAGTTTCCGATATGGAGATATATCACTACTTACTTGGAGCCTTTAAAATAATATATTACCGATATTTTGTTTTATAATAACTTATTAATAAGGTTAAAAATAATAAATTATTGGTATTGCATAATACATATAACTACTTATTATGCGAAAGTACGATTTAATAAAAATTCAGAATCTAATTACATTGCTCGGATCTTATTGTATTGCCTATATGTAACCAATAAAGTATGTACTAATGTGTAATGACTTACTTCACTCTATAAAAGTATGTACTTATTTTAGCTAACTAGTGAATTTAATATTACAAGTAACAACTTATTTCAGTACATCCTTCGTAACCACTTATTTTAGCCTATACCGGTACGATTTAGGCAACCATTTACCCCCAATGACACCCCCATGTTAAAATAATGTGTTATGCGACCAAAGTGTAAGTAGTTACAATTTTTAGTTTCTTATTACATTTCCCTTTACCTGGTAATAGAAGGTTTTGGTGGGTGGGAATAAAAATTATTTTTGTTATAAAATAAATTTTTATTTGTATATTTTATCCCGTTTTTGATTTTTGTAAAATCAATTTATTAAAAAAATTTCCTCTTTTTTAAGACAAATGTCCTCCTTTTTTGAGGTTCGCATCCTCTTTTTCTCAAAATGGAAATGGCAACCCTACCTGTATATAACAATTGTATATGAAACTAAAAATATTTGAAATTTTTCATAAATTTTGTCTAACTTACATTCCACTATACTTGTCTGTACTTACGAAGTATATTGGCTTGTGGGCCATTACAATGCGGCCATTCCCTGGGTTAAGTAAGCCAGCTTGTGTGTAGGGTCTGAAAGTACTCGGAGATACTTGTGTGTACTTACTAGAATCCCCGAGTGCTTTCAAAGTCTACACACAAGCTGGCTTACTTTACCCAGGGTATGGCCGCATTGTAATGACCCATAAGCAAATATACTTCGTAAGTACACACAAATACAACAAATAGCACACCCCTTGTAAACTACCTTAATATTTTAAAAATTTACACTTAAAATTATTTAAAGTACTGAGGATTTTCATTAAAGTGTTAAATGAAGATAACTAAAATCTTTGTTTAAATGTGTTTTTCAATCATGAATGGTAACCGAAACGGTACGGTAACTAGGGTTGCCAGATCCATATTCGCAAAAAGCTGGACATTCGGGTTAAAAAAGCTGGATTTTGCAAAAAAAAAACTGGACATTTTCAAAACATGTTTTAACGAAAAAAAAGTTGTCAAGTTTTGTTTTGTATTGATAGTTTTTATTTAAAAAATAGTTTTGCACATTGCTAGGATCATAAAGTATTAAAATACAATAAAACTTAAAAAAAATTATTCAGTCTTTTAAATATGTATGATTTAAAATAATACACTAAAAAATAAAACTTTAAATTTTAAAATTCAGTCTCTTAAATTTGTGAGAATGAAAACTAAATACTAAAAACAAAAAAAAATTAACTAAAATCTTAATACTGAAAAAAACCAACAAAAATTAAAAGAACAAATAGCAATTCAATCTAGTAGTTCATGTTACTAAAGTACTACCCTAACAACTTAAGGTTCGTACAGGTAATTGATATGCATAAATATATATAATTTTTTATAATTTGTTATTAGTTCCGTAAAGATTATTTGATTTAAGAAAGCCTATGTTAAGGGCTCTCTAAAACAGTCAAACCCTTAAAGTAATGTGTTTGCGTTCACGCATACGCAGTTAATTAACCGGATTTTTCTTTGAACTAAAAAAATTACCCTTTAAGTTTCGTACTTTCATAGAAATTTAAATATTTTTATTGTTATGCACAAAATAATGATTGTTGAAATTGATAAATGACACTTAACGGCCACTTGTAGAAAAAATTTCCTCAATAGAACCACGGTTCAATGAAAATCGGTAATGAAATTTAACAAATTTCAGTATATAATTGTATTATTAACTTTTTGGTTAAATATCATCGAATTTGTGTTATTTATAATCATTAGGGCAAGGAATTTCATGCACTTAAAAATGGAAAATATGCGCCTAAAATATGCGATTAAAAAGGAAAAATATGCATTAAAAATATAAGAAATATGCACTAAAAACTATTATTTTTGCAAAAATAAAGCACTTCAAAACCTAAAAATATATTTAAGTTAGTTATTTTGCAAACAGACACTGAACTCAAAGATTGGATTGGATTGCAAGGAATTTCATGCACTTAAAAATGGAAAATATGCGCCTAAAATATGCGGTTAAAAAAGACAAATATGCATTAAACATATAAGAAATATTCACTAAAAACTATTATTTTGCAAAAAAAATGCACTTCAAAACCTAAAAATATATTTAAGTTAGTTATTTTGCAAACAGACACTGAACTCGAAGATTTCCTATAGGTCAATAAGGTTTTTAAGAATGTCTATTTTGATTGAATCAAAATATGAAATCATATAAATTTTTCATATTTTTTTACAAAATAAAAAATGCTCCTAAAAATGAAAAATATGCATTAAAAATCACAAAATATGCATTAAAAAGGCACCAAATATGCATTTAAAGTCAAAATATGCAAAAACATGCATTTTTGACAAAATATTCAAAAATATGCAACTACAAATCGATGTGATTTTGTTCTAAATTCGATGGTTCGGATAAATATTTAGTCCATATCAGTTTTGGACTATCGAGAAAAAACATGCATTTGCATGAAATTCCTTGCCCTAATAATCATTTACCCTCAACTTTAAAATTTCGACACTAAAAATGACAATGTTAAGCTAAAAACAACAGGCACTTTTTCAAAAGTTATTGTGTTAAATGTACCTACTAATAAGGGTATTTATAACTAAAAATGATTTTGTTTGTTTTTTCGAAAATTTATATTTAGCTGGACAAATTTTACTTTAGCTGGACACTGGACATGCATTAAAAAAGCTGGACAATCCAGGCGAGTCAAGCCCGTCTGGCAACCCTAACGGTAACACTATTTTCGATTATTTCGGTAACGGCATTTTAAGGATAACGGTAGTCAGTTGGAAGAGTTTTAAATCGATAATGGTAATCGATAACGAAAACTCGGGATTTGGATGCAGATGGAAATGTAAATGCAACTTAAATGTAGTATAAAACTTAAAGAAAAGCTTAATGACGTCATTGGAATGCAATTTTTGTAAGTCTACTGAACGGCAAAAACGCTTTTGAATTCAGTGAATATAATTGAATGAAAAAACAATTTTGAGCACATTGAACGAAATTCAAATTTAATGAATTCGATAGTGAGTTAATTCAGTGGGTATTAATTAAATTTTTGTCCGTTTGATTCATTGAATTCAACGCGTATACAAGTGAATTTATTCATTTCATTTAATAAAAAGCACTATAGTAGCAATTGAATTAATTCGCTAAAAAAAAGAAATCGAACGCTGCCAAAATTTAATTTATTTCATTTAATGTATAGTATTTGTGAACTAATTAATTAAATTCACTATTCAGAACTCACAAGATGAATTAAGAAATTAATTCTTCGAAGCTCTGGTTTCTAATCGTTAACTTGCTCAAAAATATTAATATAATTATACCCGTAGAATTGTTGTATCAACAAAACCGCTTAGTTGTGCTACCGCCAGTTTGATGCAAAAATACTTTAAAAAGCAATGATATCGTAAAAAAAATTTAACTTTTCAAATAATTAGATTTAAACGAATTTATAAAAAATTATATAAAAAAATAAATTAAAAAAAAATATTTTTTTATTTTGTTGTCGGCTGTCGGCGGCTGAATCGGCTTGACAAAGGTGTCGGCTGGCTTGTATCTCTGCTCTACAGGTCGAAAATATTAAGATATTTTGATGAAATTTGGTACACCGACTAACGTCGGCCAAAGGACGACGCCTATTGAAATCGGTCCATGTTTAGACCTAGTGCCCATATAAGGGTACCCCCCAAAATTGTCTTTTTTCACGCTGCAGGTCGCAAATACGAAGATATTTCAATGAAATTTGGTACATACAACCATGTCGGGCCAAGAACGGAGCGTATTGATTTTGGTTGAAATCGGTCCTGTTTAGACCTAGTGCCCATATAAGGGTACCCCCCAAAATTTTCTTTTTTACATGCTGCAATTCGCAAATACGAAGATATTTCAATTAAATTTTGTACACAGACCTATGTTGGCCCAAGATCGACGCCTATTGATTTTGGTTGAAATTGGTCCATGTTTAGACCTAGTGCCCATATAAGGGTCCCCCCAAAATTGGTTTGGTTACACGCTGCATGTCGCAAAAACAAAGATATTTCAATGAAATTTGGTTCGTTGACTCACATGGTCCCAAGGAAAAAGCCTATTGATTCTAGATAGGATCGGCCCATATTTGGACCTCTCGCCCATTTGGGCTATATTTTCGATTTTCTCTTCTTTTATGATTTTATAGAAAATTTTCACACAAGTCTGTTGTAATCCATTCAAATTTCGGATCCAAACATTAGTTGGGTTTGAATCAGAATGGTGTAGGGTATTATATAGTCGGCATGCCCGACTTTAACTTTTTTACTCGTTGAAAATAAAACACGGTGGTTTTATTATTCACTATATTCGCAATAAGCAGAAATTATTTTAAGTGAAAATTTTTAATAGAATAATAAAGGGTTTTTCAATAAGAGCGCTACAAAAGTAAAAAAGTTTAAATAAAACAAAAACGGTTTTGGATACAAATGAAATTCTTTATTCCTGTGAAAGTACGTTCGATGCCATTATGTATGGAAATCGATCTCTTTTGCATGGCCACCACGGGCACGCTTGCAGAAGTCCAGACGCTGAACCCAATTTCGACAGTTTTCAAGCATAAATCGGCCGATACTGCTGCATTTTCACGTTCGATATTCGTACGAAGTTCATCAATCGTCGCTGGCTTGTTGGCGTAGACCATAGATTTGACGTAGCCCCACGCTCAATTGTTGGTCTACTAGGACGATTATGACGACCATAAATTGGACGTAGCGCTCTTAACGTTGAGGCCACTGATTCCGAATTTCGGTAGTAAATTTTAATAATTTCGACTCGTTGTTGGCTCGTATATCTTTCCATGATGAAATGGCAAACCTTACTGAAGAGAAATGTCAAAAGAGCGGCAAGAAATATGGCGTCGTTTGCTGTCCCTGTCTTTCTACTTTTGTAGCGTCCCTGTTGAACAACCCTTTATTTGGTGGCATCGAAAACTTTAGGGTACCACCAAAAATTAAAATAACGTTTTTTTTAAAAAAAGAACTTGAAAATTGAAACACAAGCTTCGATTTAATGTGGTGTAAAAATGAAAGAAAAAATTCATGAAACTTAAAAAAAAAATTTTAAGTGATAACTAGGGCAAGGAATTCCATGCAAATGCAAGTTTTTCCTTGATAGTCCAAAACTTATATGGACTAAATATTTATCCGAATCATCAAATTTGGAACAAAATGGCATATTTTGTCAAAAATGCATGTTTTTGCATATTTCGACTTTAAATGCATATTTGATGCCTTTTTAATGCATATTTTGTGCTTTTTAATACATATTTGTGCATATTTTTAATTTTTAGGATCATTTTTAAGAGAATTTCTTATTTTGTAAAAAAATATAAAAACTAGCGGGCGCAGCCCGCTACGTTGTTAGCGTGCCTTAAAGGTTAGAATTAAATATCTTTTATATAAAATAAAACAAAATATTTGTTGCTAAAGTAAAATAATTGTTAAGGTAAATTTATTATAGATAAGTCGTATTCGTGGCTGATTTTCTTCAAATTTGCTTTTTTAAACACAGTTTTTTATAATAAAAACCTTCACTCACCCAGCCACCACAAATAAATAATTCTGACACAACAATAATTCTTGACAATATACGTGTGTATGTCAAGATAATTTGGTAAAGTGCGCACATAGGTAGATGGACCCGTAAATAGTTTTGTTCATTTGTGTTTTGAATGAAAATAAAAAAAACATTTAAAGCAGCCCGCTACGTTGTTAGCGTGCCTTAAAGTTTAGTATTAAATTTCTTTTAGATAAAATGAAACGCAATATTTGTTATTAAGATAAAATAATTGTTAAGGTAAATTTATTGTAATGTTTAAGTACAAACACTATTTCATTCATTTTTATATAAATAAATCATTTAGTATACCAACACGTGAGCATGTAACAACTAATTGTCTGTTGTTCAAGCCATCGACGTAGATAGGTCGTAATCGTGGTTGGGTGGGTAAATTCGCTTTGTTTATTTAAAGTACAGTTTTTATAATAAAAGCCTTCACCCAGCCACGCAAATAAATAATTCTGACACAACAGTGGGTTTAAAATAAATAAATATTTGATCACTTTTTCTCATGAAAGTTGATTGTTATTAATGAATCCATTACAAATTGCAATATACGTCTGTATGTCAAGATAATTTGGTAAAGTGCGAACTTAGGTATATAGACCCGTAAGTAGTTGTATTCATTTGTGTTTTAAATGAAAATAAATAACGTAAAGCTGGGTTGGCAAGCGATTTATAATATTAAAGATAGCGGGCAAAGCTACGTGTCTACGTTCTTAGCGTGCATTGAAGTTTTTTTTAATTCCAGTTTATGTAAAGGTAGACCTGTTAATTCAAGTAAATTCACAAATTCAGTTGGAAAATTTACTGCGTCGGTTTCTTCCACCGGTGCTTCGTTACCTGCAGTTTAAATATCAGAAGATATAAGTTCCATTCTTTTTCTAAGGTTTTTTCTCTTTTAGAAAATTTGTTTAACTTTTTGGAGAGTATGTTTCAATGCTACATAAGTTTCATATTCCGTGGATAGTGTTTGAATAGGTAATTAAAAGGGGTTCTTCACCCCTTTTTGTTCCTCCCAGTAAAAATTCCAAATATATATAATCTGCCTCAATCGCATGCGTAATTTCAAGAACCAAACTCCGGCAGTTTGAGTCATTCAAATTCCATTCCATTTTGTTTAACAATTTCAGTGTTCCAATGAAACTCCTTCCGATATTCCATTTCGTTCACCATTCCATTTCATTTCGTTCCCATTATTTGTTATTCCAATTCCACTCGTTCCCCGTTTCATTCCATTTCGTTCATACTGTCTTGTGTATCGATATTGATATCAGTCGCTTCTAATTTATTTGCACTTGCTCCGTTCCATTCCTCTTTTAACTGCAGTGTTTCAATTCCACTCGTTCCCCATTCTATGCCATGTCGCTCCTCATTCCATTTCGTTCTATAGTCCATTCCTTTTCGTTCCTTCTTCCAATCCATTTCCATTGTCTATAATTTCAATTTCACTCGTTCAACGTTTATATCCATTTCGTTCCACTTGTGTAGTGTTTACATTCCACTCGTTTCCTATTTAGTTTCTTAATTTTAGTGTTCCATATACACTCGTTCTTTAAATTTTAGGTTTCTAGCTAAAGACGCAGATGTTCAGGGTTGGGGGGGGCAAATTTCCCATTTTAAGCCACCATTTTTACCACGTTCCTGTCCAAAGTCATAAAAATGCCTTGTCGATAAGTTAGCCCATACTCCAAGGAAAACATATTATAGATTACGGGTTTCTAGCCGAAGGGTTCGGTTAGGCCTTTAAGGGGGAGAATTATTCTGTTTTTACCCCTCCCGGTAGGAATTTCCCAAAATTCCGAGAACGTCTACGTTGGAGGAGGAACCTACTACATACATAATTTTAGGTCTCTATATCCAGCAGTTTGCCCAACTCGGCAAGGGGGAAGTTTTTTCACTTTTTACCCCTCCCGGTATGAGTGCCTTTAAGCGGCACTTTTCGCTTCATTAATCCCCATTTTTGTAATGTCCCTGTCTAAAATTCCACAAAGCACCTTCCCGATAAGTGAGCCCATACTCCAAGGAACACATGTTTTACATTTCAGGTTTTTAGCCAACTTTTACTATTTGTGCCCCTCTGGGTATGAATTGCCGAAAATCCATCGACAGGGAATTTCAGCTTCCTAGTTCCAGCAGTTTGAGCAGGCTGTTAAGTGGGACATTTTTTCTTTTTTTGTCCCTCCCGGTTGGAATTAGGCTGGAAGAGGAACCTAAGTACCGAATTTCAGCTTCCTAGTTCCTGCCGTTTGGACAGGTCGTTAAGGGGCCACTTGCACTTTTTGAGCGGCTATTTTACAACGACCCGTCCAAAATTCAAAATAGTATCTTTCTAATAAGTTAGCCCTTACTCCAGGGACCTACATTTTAAATTTCAGGTTTCTAGCCGAAGGGGATTTTACAGGCCACCAAGGGGAGGATTTCTTCTTTTTGCCCCTCCCTTTAGGAATTTACAAAAATTCCATCTTCGCGGCTATCTGCGATGGATCAGGAACATTCATACCAAATTTCAACTTCATTGCCTCAGCGGTTTGGGCAGGCCGTTATTGGGGACATTTTTCCCTTTCAACCCACATTTTTACTATGTTTCTGTTCCAAAATAGAAAAATTACGTTGCCGGTGAGTTAGTCCTGGTCCAGGGAATACATATTTAAAATTTTAGGTTGGCCAGAAGAGATTGGCCAGGCCGTCAAGGAGAATACTTTTCCCCTTATCTCCCTCCCGATAGGAAATTCTAAAATTCCGTCTAAGCGGACGCCAACACAGAAGGAGGAACTCACATACTGAATTTCGGCTACATAGTTTCAGCAGTTTGGGCAGGCCGTCAAGGGGGAAACATCCCCCTTTTGGAATATCCTGTAGGGAATTCCAAAAATACAAACTTAGTCGATGTCTACTACAGTGGAGGAACCTTTATGCCAAATTTGAACTTCTTATCTCCAGTGGTTTGGGCAGGCAGTTAAGGGGGACACTTTTCCAATTTGTGAGACCGTCTATGCCGAATATATTTGGAAATTCCGGTAGGAATTTCCAAAAATCCCGTCTTAGCGGACGTCTATATCAAGAAACCTTGTTTAAGTGGAGATATCCGTGGGGGGAGGAAAAAAAGTACTTTTTGTAAAATTATATTTTTTTAAATGGAATTTTTTGGAAAAAGCTAAATTTTTTGGAAAAAGATATTTTATTTTTACAAAGTACTTTATTGGAAGAAGGTACTTTTTTTGAAAAAGTTATTTTTAGGAAAAATTTTTTTTTTTTTTTGGAAAAAGGTCATTTTTTTGGGAAAAGTTACTTTTTTGGAAAAAGGCACTTTTTTTGTAAAAAAGTATTTTTTTTGTAAAAATGTATTTTTTTTGGAAAAAGGTACTTTTTTTGTCCCCTTTTTGCCCCTCCCGATAAGAATTTCCAAAAATTCCGACTCAACGGACGTCTACACCGGTCGAGGAACCTACATACCAAATTTCAACTTCATAGCTCCAGCAGTTTGAGCAGGCCGTCAAGGCGGAGACTTTCCCGTTTTTGCCCTTCCTGTAAAAATTTCCAAAAAATCCCGTCTTGGTGGATGTCTACGATAGTGGAGGAACCTTTATACCAAATTTCAACTTCCTACCTCCACCGGTTTGGGCAGGCCGTTAAGGGGGGCTCTTTTCCCCTTTTTAACCCCCATTTTTACAACTTCCCTGTCCAAAATCCTTGAAAGTACTTTTTAGAAAAGTTAGCCCCTACTCCAAGGAACACATATCTAAAATTTCAGCTTTCTAGCCAAAGGGGTTTTGGCAGGCCGTCAAGGGCTCCCCCTTTTTGTTCGTTCCGATAGGAATTTCCAAAAATCCCGTCTTAGCGGACGTCTACGCCGAAAGAGGAACATACATACCAAATTTCAACTTCCTAGCTTCAGCGGTTTGGGCTGGGCGATGTTGAGTCAGTCAGTCAGTCACGTTATTCTTTTATATATAAAGACTAGCGGGCGCAGCCCGCTACGTTGTTATAATAAAATAAAAGCCTTCACCCAGCCACCACAAATAAATAATTCTGCACAACAATGGGTTTAAAATAAATAAATATTTGATCACTTTTTCTCATGAAAGTGGATTGTTAGTAATGAATTCATAATAAGTGCGAACTTAGGTAGATAGACCCGTAAGTAGTTTTGTTCATTTGTGTTTTGAATGAAAATAAATAAAGTAAAGCAGGGTTGGAAAGCATTTTATAATATTAAAAATAGCGGGCAAAGCCCACTACGTTGTTAGCGTGTCTTAAAGTTTTTTTTAAATTCCAGTTTATGTAAAGGTAGACCTGGCAATTCAAGTAAATTCACAAATTCAGTTGGAAAATTTACTGCGTCCGTTTCTTCCACCGGTGCTTCGTTACATGAAGTTTAAATATCGGAATATATAAGTTCCATTCCTTTTCTAAGGTTTTTTCTCTTTTAGAAAATTTGTTTAACTTTTTGGAGAGTATGTTTCAATGCTACATAAGTTTCATATTCCGTGGATAGTGTTTGAACAGGTAATTCCCTCTTCCAATCCATTTGCATTGTCTATAATTTCAATTCCACTCGTTCAACGTTTATATCCATTTCATTCCACTTGTGTAGTGTTTCAATTCCACTCGTTTCCTATTTAGTTTCTTAATTTTAGTGTTTCATATACACTTGTTCTTTAAGTTTTAGGTTTCTAGCTAAAGACGCAGACGTTAAGGGGGGGGGGCAATTTTCCCCTTTTGAACCACCATTTTTACCACGTTCCTGTCCAAAGTTCTAGAAATGCCTTGTCGATAAGTTAGCCCATACTCCAAGGAAAACATATTATATATTACAGGTTTCTAGCCGAAGGGTTCGGTTAGGCCATCAAGGGGGAGAATTATTCCGTTTTTACCCCTCCCGGTAGGAATTTACATAAATTTCGTCTTAGAGGACGTCTGCGTTGGAGGAGGAACCTACAACATACATAATTTAGGTCACTATCTCCAGCAGTTTGGCCAGGCCGTCAAGGGGGAAGTTTTTTCCCTTTTTACCCCTCCCGGTATGAATTTCCAAAAATACCATCTTAGGGGACGTCAACGTTGGAGAAGGAACCCAACTACCGAATTTAAGATCCCTTGTTCCAGCAGTTTGGCCAGGCCGTTAAGGGGGAGACTTTTCCTGTTTTTGACCCTACCTGAAGAAATTTCCAAAAATCTCATCTTAGCGGATGTCTACAATAGAGGAGGAACTTTAATACCAAATTTCAACTTACTACCTCCAGCGGTTTGGGCAGGCCTTTAAGCGGCACTTTTCGCTTCATTAATCCCCATTTTTGCAATGTCCCTGTCCAAAAAGCACCTTCCCGGTAAGTGAGCCCATACTCCAAGTAACATATGTTTTACATTTCAGGTTTCTAGCCAACTTTTACTATTTGTGCCCCTCTCGGTAGGAATTTCCGAAAATCCATCGACAGGGAATTTCAGCTTCCTAGTTCCAGCAGATTGAGCAGGCTGTCAAGGGGGACACTTTTTCTTTTTTTGTCCCTCCTGGTTGGAATTAGGCTGGAAGAGGAACCTAAGTACCGAATTTCAGCTTCTTAGTTCCAGCAGTTTGGACAGGTCGTTAAGGGGCAACTTTCCCTTTTTGAGCCCCATTTTATAACGACTTCAAAAAAGTATCTTTCTAATAAGTTAGCCCTTACTCCAGGGACCCACATTTTAAGCTTCAGGTTTCTAGCCGAAGGGGTTTTTACCGGCCCTCAAGGTGAGGCATTTCTTCTTTTTGCCCCTCCCTTTAGGAATTTACAAAAATTCCATCTTCGCGGCTATCTGCGATGGATGAGGAACATTCATACCAAATTTCAACTGCATTGCCTAAGCGGTTTGGGCAGGCCGTTATTGGGGACATTTTTCCCTTTCAACCACCATTTTTACTATGTTCCTGTTCCAAAATAGAAAAATTACGTTGCCGGTGAGTTAGTCCTACTCCAAGGAATACATATTTAAAATTTTAGGTTGGCCAAAAGGGATTGGGCAAGCCGTCAGGAGGAGACTTTTACCTTATTTCCCCTCCCGATAGGAATTTCAAAAATTCCGTCTAAGCGGACGCCTACACAGAAGGAGGAACTCACATACCGAGTTTCCTTTTGGGATATCCTGTAGGGAATTCCAAAAATACAAACTTAGTCGATGTCTACTACAGTGGAGGAACCTTTATACCAAATTTCAACTTCTTACCTCCAGTGGTTTGGGCAGGCACTTTTCCAATTTGTGAGACTGTTTATGGGGAGACTTTCCCCTTTTTGCCCGTTCCGGTAGGAATTTCCAAAAATCCCGTCTTAGCGCACGTCTATGCCGAATATCAAGAAACCTTGTTTTAGTGGAGATATCCGTGGGGGGAGGAAAACAAGTAGTTTTTTTGAAATTATATATTATTTTAAATGGTACTTTTTGGAAAAACGAAAATTTTTGGTAAAAGATACTTTGTTTTTACAAAGTACTTTATTTGTACTTTTTTTGGAAAAGGTATTTTTTTTTAAAAGGTGTTTTTTTTTTGAAAAATTTATGTTTTTTGGAAAAAGGTACTTTTTTTGGAAAAGGTACTTCTTTTGGAAAAGGAAAATTTTTTTAGAAAAAGGTACATTTTTTGGAAAAATGTACTTTTTTTAAAAAAGGTACTTTTTTTGGAAAAAGGTACTTTTTGGAAAAAGGTACTTTTTGGAAAAAGGAATTTTTTTGGAAAAAGTTACTTGTTTTGGAAAAAGGTACTTTTTTGGAAAAAGGTACTTTTTTTGCAAAAAGGTACTTTTTTTGGAAAAAGGTACTTTTTTTGGGAAAAAGGTACTTTTTTTGGGAAAAGGTACTTTTTTTGGGAAAAGGTACTTTTTTGGAAAAAGGTACTTTTTTGGAAAAAGGTACTTTTTTGGAAAAAGGTACTTTTTTTGTCCCCTTTTTGCCCCTCCCGGTAAGAATTTCCAAAAATGCCGTCTCAACGGACGTCTACACCGGTCGAGGAACCTACATACCAAATTTCAACTTCATAGCTCCAGCAGTTTGAGCAGGCCGTCAAGGGGGAGACTTTTTCCCCTTTTTGCCCGTCCCTGTAAAAATTTCCAAAACTCCCGGCTTGGTGGATGTCTACGATAGTGGAGGAACCTTTATACCAAATTTCAACTTCCTACCTCCCTTTTTGCCCGTTCCGGTAGGAATTTCCAAAAATCCCGTCTTAGCGGACGTCTACGCCGAAGGACTAACCTACATACCAAATTTCAACTTCCTAGCTTCAGCGGTTTGGGCTGGGCGATGTTGTGCCAGACAGTCAGTCATTCAGTCAGTCAGTCATTCAGTCAGTCAGTCACGTTATTCTTTTATATATAGAGATTAATACGTTTTCATATTTTGATTCAATCAAAATAAACATTCTTAAATCCTTATTGACCTATGGAATATCTTCGAGTTCTATATCTGTTTGCAAAATAACTAACTTAAATATATTTTTAAGTTTTAAAGTGCATTAATTTTGCAAAAATTATAGTTTTTAGCGCATATTTCTTATATTTTTAATGCATATTTTTCTTTTTTAGCCGCATATTTTAGGCGCATATTTTCCATTTTTAAGTGCATGAAATTCCTTGCCCTAGTAATAACACTTTTTTTTTGCGGAAAACCTAAGATTTTATAAAGTTTAGTGATATTTAAAAAAAATATATAAAAAATAACGTCTATTTTTTTATGATTTAGATAGTCCATTATATATATATATGTCCTATATTTATCCAAATATACTACCTTTAAATATATTTAAATAAAAAGTTCACGAAGAACATAGGGCGTTAACGAATTCTCTCCATCGGATTATATCTTCGGCAAGTATTTTGATTTGTCTCCATGATTTTCGAGCTGATTTAAGTTCTGTTTTTGTGCAACGTGTCCACGTGTTACATAGCCATCCTTGCTTTCGTTGGCCTTGAGGATTCCCATCGAGCGCAGCTCTAGCGATTTCTGTAGCTGGTTGTCTGAGGATATGACCGATCCATGTCCATTTGCGTCTACCGATTTCAATTTCAATTGGCCTGCAATTTGTCTTTTGCCAGAGGTCTTCATTTGAAATCCAATTTGGCCAGTATATCCGTAGTATTTGCCTTAAACATCGATTGATAAACATCTGTATCCTCCTTAGTGTCAGCTTTGTTAGGCTCCACGTAGTACTACAATATAGTAGTACAGATTTAACACTGCAGGTAAATATTCTCAACTTAGTCCTCTGTGAGATATTATTTGCTCGCCAGATTTTGTGTAAATTGAAAAATGCAACACTTGCCTTATTTATACTGTCACAAATATCTTCTCCAGAACCGCCATCCTTTGCTATTTTGCTCCCAAGGTAGTTAAACGACTCAACATCTTCAATCACCTTATCATCAACTATAAGAGGTGTTGTAATATGGGTGCCTATACGCATTTTGTCTTTATATAGTTTATCCTCAAACCCACTTTTTTGCATTTTCTGAGAGTCTCCTTATTTTTGCCTCTATATCTGTAAAACGATGGGACATTAGGCATATGTCGTCAGCATAGTCAATGTCGTTTAAGTACTCCGACATATTCCATCGTAAACCAAAAGGTGCTTCTCTATTTGTTTCTTCCTTAACACTATCCAAAAGTAAATAATAGGAAAAGGGTGGGTGACAGGATACAACCCTGCCTAACGCCTGTATTTATTGTAAAGGGTTGGCTTTCCTTTCCATTAAAACGTACTTTATACCGAGAGTCGTTATATAGTTTCGGGAAATTCTGTCGAAATCTCGTTCAAAATCTACAAACAAAAGATAATATGAGTATTGTACTCCGCCGATTGTTCAATAATTATACGTAGTGTATTAATGTGATCGACACGCGATCGACCAGGACGGAACCCGGCTTGTTCTTTTCGCAACGTTTGTTCCAGCACTGGCGAAATTCGTTGGAGAATTAGCGTTGCTATCATCTTACCGATAGCATTAAGCAGGGTTTTACCTCTCCAGTTTTTGCAAAGACTAAGGTCACCGTTTTTTGAAATGGTGACAATTACACCTTCTTTCCAGTCTGCTGGAATTTGGTTTTTTTAATAAGTGGAGTGAGGAAATCTGCTAACGTACCAGCACCATATTTAAGTAATTCTGCAGGGATATTAATAGGACCAGACGATTTGTGATTTTTTATTTTGTTTAATGCAGCCTCTACTTCAGTCCAAAGGGGGGATCCGTAGAGATTTTCCTTCTCAGATTTCGGCGTATAGCCGGTGAAAAATGTTGGATTTGATTGCTATTATTTGGTGTAGAAGACTGTGATGCATAGAATTCACGCCATAGAGCTAACTGTTGGTCCGCTGTTGTTAAATCTGAACCATCTACTGCCTTTAGCAACGCGGTACCTCTAATGTTGTTACCACTTAGCTGTTTGATAGCAGAGAAAAACGCCACGAAAGTTTCCAGTATTTGCTGCCTGTTCGGCCTGTTCTGCAATATTATTAACATACCTTTCCCGATCAGCACGTACCATATGCATTACTTTGTGTGCTGATTAACGATATGCAAGTTTTGCCTCTGCTTTTTTCGTTGGTGATTTTGCTCGCATACGTGCGTTATGTAAGTTCTTACGATTTTGTATCTCAGACCAGGATTCTGAACTAATCCACGGCTTAACTTTGTCCCTTCTTAGACCAAGCACGGATTTAGCAGTTTCCTTACAAGCCACAGCTACATACATCTGGCCACTCACATTGGTTATTCACGTTGAGTTTAGAGCGAAGATACTGATTGTACGCCTTCGCTATGACTGGATCTTGTAGTCTTGATGTATTATATTTTTCGAAACTCCCTCGTGAAGCATTGACTGCTGCTGGACGCAGATGGAAAGTTGCAACGAGTAGTAGGTGGTCACAGTCAATATCAGCGCCTCGTCTGGTTATAACATGCATGAGTGAACCCAGGAATAGCCTGCTATTCATTATATGGTCGATTTTATTGTTCGACCATCAACCGATTCCCACGTATATTTGTGGATGTTTTTGTGTGGGAATTTAGTGCCACCGATAAAAAGTCTATTTCGTGCGCAGAAATCAACAAGTCAGATAGTCCATTAGGATGTATAAATTTCTGTAAAAAAAAAATTAAAATTTTGAACCGCAAATTTAAAATTTTTAACTTTTTCTACATATCCCAATTTTTCAATTTCATGTAGATATATATGGGTGAAATCAAAAAATGTTATAAGTTTTTGACCAAATTTGTGAAAAACAAAGTGTTAATATTTCGGTGTTTTCTTAATGGAATCAGCAAGTTTAGTCATTATAAACCTAATTGCAAAAAATCTCTTCTACAAGTTGTCGCAATAACTTTCTTTGCACAATTTTAATTTTTTTAGTGGTAACGGAGTTTACATTTTCGCAAGTAAAAGATATAACAAAAAGAATTGCGTACGAATTTTCTTCAATTTATTAGTTTTTCGTATTTGGGTTTTCAACGTGCTTTTCATTAATATACAATTTGTGTTTATTAAATCGACGGTTTCTCAAATAAAAATACAATTCATTCCGCGAAAAAAATTTTTATTTTTTTTACTTTTGTATTTTTGCTCCTTTTAAATGCTTTTCAAAAATATAAAAATTTTTAAAATCCAATCAGCGTCTGCGAAGTTACAAAATAATATATTAAAAACATAACATTTCGCGATCAAAAAATTCTTAAATTGTGTAAAACAAATTTAATTTATCAAACTAATGTCAGTAATGGCTCAAAATATCGATTCCAAACCAATGAAATGCAAAATCAATCGTTTTTCGCTCCAGCAGTTTAGGGTAAAAAACTGATAACTTTTTTTGATTTGACGCAAAATAATTATGTAGTTGAATCCTCTTTTGACGCATAAATATAAGTTGAATCACCTCTGTTTATGGTTATTTTAAAATATTTTAAACATTTACCTACATTTTTTTGAACGCAATCTGATGCAACAAATTTTGGTTACGGAGTTTACAGTTACGGAGTTTCATTTTGTTACTTTTTTCGTTTTCTTTCAGAAACGCTTTGTCCTAATTTTCTTTACGAAACAAAATCGTATGATGCCTACAATGTGAATGCAAATATGCCATCGTTTTCTTACCCGTTGAATAGTTTGGTATAAAAATTAGGAACGGAGTTTACAATAGTTTTTCAAATCTTATTAAAGACATCCTTTTTCATCTCGAAAATATTTCGTGCTGCAGAAAAACTTCAAGTCTGTTATACTAGCTGATTGTTTACAGTCTAACGATCATTTGAGTATAAATAACATTATACTTTTCTCAATATAATTAATAGATAACTCCAAATTTCGTGTGTATGCATTTTTATCAAAAATTATGACGAAAAATCGTTACAGAATTGAAGTCGTGTTAGCATAGACATACGGAAAAGTTTGTGAAGTGTATTAATTTGTACTAAAGACGTTACTTTTCCTCTTCATAAAAATTCTTACTGTTAGTGTTTAGCTTCATTGGTTATTAAAATATAAGCTCCCGAGTAAAAAAAATTATATATAATCATATGTGGCATATATTACAATATATAATTAGACATGT
The DNA here is from genome assembly GCA_949987735.1 of Leucophora obtusa. NCBI lineage: Eukaryota > Metazoa > Arthropoda > Insecta > Diptera > Anthomyiidae > Leucophora > Leucophora obtusa. The sequence goes on from OX465295.1 coordinate 249,488,242, forward strand.
GGTTATGTATATCCATATATAATTATATATGACGTTTTTTCCGAAAAATTTTCCTTATATTATGCCATATATAATTTCATCTAATTAGATATCGGCCTTCATAATATTAGATATGGCATATATAATTATATATTACATAACATGGTTGATCTTATTGCATATATAGTTATATATAGAACTATATCTTAATATATATGGTAGCATTTTAGCAATATATAATTATATATGGTATCATTTAAACAATATATAATTATATATGGTGACAGTTAAACTAGATATTATCATATATGGTGCCATTTAAACAATATATGGTCATATATGGTGCCTCATAAACAAAATCTTTAATTCAGTTCCAGATATGATAATATATGGTACTATATATAGTGCGATATATATTTATATATGGTGTTATTTAAGCTATATATTATCATATATGGTGCCATTCAAACCATATATTATCATATATGGTGCCATTCAAACCATATATTATCATATATGGTACCATTTAAACCATATATTATCATATATGGTGCAATTTAACAATATATGCCCATATATGGTACCTCATGAACAATATTTTTAATACAGTTCCACATATAATATATGCTACCATATATAGTGCCATATATATTTATATATGGTGTTATTTAAGAGATATATTAACATATTTGGTGCCATTTAAACCATATATTGTCATATATGGTGCCATTTCAACAATATATGCTCATGTATGGTACCTGATGAACGACATTTTTAATACAGATGCAGATATGATAATATATGCTACCATATATAGTACCATATACTTTGATATATCGTATCATTTAAACAACCCGAGGAAAAATAGTTACATATAGTCATATATGTGATTAAGTTATATCTGTATAAATATATAGTTTCATCCGAAGAATTGCCGGATATATTTTTATCAATTGTTTATCAATTTTTATCTAAATGTATCAGTTTAGATCTGACCTGGTTAAATTATGTGTTAATCAGATGAAATTGTATCAGATTTTTGACCTGGTACAATTTTATCGGTTTGATCGTAATTGGTTCAATTTTATATAAATAAAATATAATTGTATCCGACATTTACCTTATACAATTGTATCAAAGTTTTAAACTGACATCAGGTCAAAATTGGGATATAACTATATAATTTTGTATACAAATATATCTATTTGGACCTAAACTGATACCATGTAATATAAACCAATAAAATTGTATCAGGTCAAAAATCTGATACAATTTCATCTGATTAACACATAATTTAATCAGGTCAGATCTAAACTGATACAATTAGATAACAACTGATACAAATAAGAACTGATACAATTTTATCGGGCCATGTTTCGGATCAAATGGTATATGGATGAATCTAAGTTATATATTACCATATAAAGCTCCATATTGGTGCCATTTAAACAATATATTGTCATATATGGTGCCATCATATATGGTAACTCATCAGCAACTACAATATTAACTGTATTTCAGAAGCCATTAATTGTATTTCAGAAATTTTAAATGTATTTTAGAAATTATGGAATGTATTTCAGAAATTTATTAATTGTATTTCAGAAATAATCAAATCTATTGCAGAACTTGTTGATGGTTTATCATAGTTAATAGAGAAAAATTTCTAAATTACATTTCATAATTTCTGAAATACAATTGATAATTTCTGAAATACAGTTGTGAATTTCGGAAATACAATTAATAATTTCTGAAATACAATCGATAAAACCTATAATTCAATTGACTAGTTCTGAAATACAATTCATAAATCTGAAAAATAATTGATAAGTTCTGAAATACAATTGATAAAACTGAAATTCAATTGATTATTTCTGAAATACAATTGATAAATCTTAAAAACAATTGATACAATTGGAAATGGTGTAGAGCGTTAAAAATATGTAAATAAAATTATTAAAAAAAAAAAAAATTCAATTTAATAAAAAAAATAACATTTTATAAAAACATTTATAGAAAATAAAATTATAATTTTATAAAAAGAAATTCTTTTGAATGGGGGAAATGTTTTTAGTTGATCTGTTATTTTTAAGTAAATGAATGTTATTTTAGTTTGACTCAAGATCATAAATTAATATCACTTTCTGTTTAAATTATTTTCAAATCAAAGAAAGATGATACAATTTTTACAAGTAAATTACAAAGAAAAGAAATTATTGAAAAAATTTCGATAAGACCAGCAAGGAGAATGCGCATTTTTATAAAAAAAATGCATAGCCGTGAAAGGTATCGAACTCGAGACCTTCTGAGTTTAAACCTTATTTTAACAAAATATTGTAATTTTTATAAAATCAGTGCTCTTTCAGTGTATTATTTTTTGAACTATTGTCAATATCTGTCTGGGATCTTATTTAATCCCAAATAAATGGAGATCTTACGTAGTACCCAAATATAATGCGGGATCTAATTTTATCTGTCATTTTTCTGGATAGTTTTAGATGTCAATCCTCAAATATATTGCTGTTTCTAATCCGATCTGCCATTTTAATACCGAAATAAATTGCTGGATCTAATTCAATCTGCAATTTATGATATAAATTAAGATCCTGCCAAATCCCCAAATATATCACTGGATTTAATTCCATCTGCAATTTATCGGAAAAGTTAAGATCTTACGCATTCCCGAAATATATTACTGGATCTAATTTGATCTGTCATTTTTTGGATAAATTTAGATCTTACTTAATCCCCAAATATATTGCTGGATCTAATTCGATCTTCCATTTTTCGGATCAAAATAGATCTAAGTTTATCCACAAATATATAGCTGGATCTAATTCGATCTGACATTTTTCGGATCAAATTAGGTCTTACTAAATCCCAAAATATATTGCTGGATCTAATTTGATCTGCCAATTTTCTATTCAATTTATATCCAACTTTATCCACAAATATATTGCTGGATCTAATTCGATCTGCCATTTTTCGGATAAATTTAGATCTAAGTTAATCCACAAATATATTGCTGGATCTAATTTGATCTGCCTTTTTCAGATCAATTTATATCTAAGTTTATCCCCAAATATATAGCTACATCTTATTCGATCTGCCACTTTTTCGGATCAAATTAGATATACGTTTATCCACAAATATATTGCGGGATCTAATTTGATCTGCCAAAATTGAGATCAAACTAGATCTAAGTTTATCCCCAAATATATAGCTGGATCTAATTGGATCCGCCATTTTTCGGATCAAATTAGATCTAAAAATATCCGCAAATATATAGCTGGATCCGCCAATTTTCGGATCAAAATAGATCTAGGTTTATTCCCAAAGATATCACTGGACCTCCCAATTTTGAGATATAACTTGATCTTAGTTTATCCCCACATATACAATGGCATCTAATACGATATGATTGGATACACCCAATTTTGAGATCTAATTGGATCAGCTAGATATTACAGCAGATCTTAAACAATATCAAATTGGATATAATTAGATATTGCGCGAGATCAATTTTTTTTACTCGGGCTATTAAAGTTAAAAAACCTTGTGAGTTACTGGTTACGGAGTTTACATTTGGCCTATAAAATTGGTCACAAATTTTACGTATTAACCAAAAATTGGTCATATTGTTATAAATTTTGTAAAATAGGTGACAATGCGCTGATATACAAATGTAATCCATACATTAGAAATTAGCTGGTTACATGGTTTTTATCACATTTTTTGATATCACCCATATGTATGTATATTAGACCGACTCACGAAAAAAAGTAAAAAAAGTGTCCCCTCAAAATAAACCTTGGTTTGTTTTATGATGATTCCCAAAATATTTCGGGTCTAGCAATTAGATCTGTCGAACTGGACCATTTTTAAAAAGGTCTTTTTTTTAGTTTTTGTAAGAATTTTACATTTTAGCTGAACACAACATACTCAATATGGGTATTATATGAAAGGTTTTTTTGAGCCGCGTCCAGCGGTATATATAACATGTTCAAGCATATCCCGACTTGTCCTACTTTCAAGGATATTCTATAAAAGAAAACGAATTTTTTACTCTTTTGTACGGAGATGTTTGTTATTAAAATGTCAAACTTACATAGCATAATGTATAGTCGATTTAAGTGGACACTAGGGATGCCAAAGGGGAAATCCCGGGATTTTCGGGATTGGCAAAATCCCGAATCCCGGGATTATTTCTCAAAAATCCCGGGATTTTTTTATTTTTTAATATAAATATAATAAACGCAAATAAACAAAGTGAGCAATTTTAGATTACTTACGTTTTTTCTTGAATTTTCTCATATTGACAAGAAATTGATGCCAAGATATTGGTGAAATTATAAATTAAGTAGATTATTCGAGTAAACTATGCAAAGACTTTGCAGAAAAATTTTAAAATTTGGTAAACAATATTAAGTTTTTGAGTAATTCATGTGAAAAATCAAGTTTGTTTGTTATTTTACCGGTTTATTCTTCCAAGCGAAATTCGATTTTTGAAACCTAATTTTCGGTGGGACTGTAAGTTTGAATTCATCCATGAAAACATTTGATAACGATAACCAAATAACTTTGTTGCTGTAATTACACGATCTAGTGGGCAAGGTTGTCGCAACGAATCTGTTTTAAAATCTGCTTACAAAATACTGGGCGCAAGTGTACTTAATGGCAGGCTTTCATATATTATCCCAGCCAGAAAAACACAAACGGGAGAGCGATGACAAGGTATTTTAACAAGTGGTACAAGTACTGACAAAAATTGCTTTCCCATTTCCAATATGATAACGTTAATAGACAAAAGGACCGGCAGTTCAAAAAGCGCCGGAAAAGCACTGGAGAAACAAAATTTTTAACTTTGGTAACACATTGCCAAAATCAATAAATAGGTGGTATGGAATTATATTTTGCAAAATAAAATTTAAAAAAAAGTTCATATGTATCTTTTTTTAGCCCTGCCGTGATGTTTTGTAAAACAAATACTGGCAAAATGATTTTTGCAAACGCTGGCAAAGCGTCCCAAATGAGTGTTCTGCCAGTCATTTATTTTTAACATTGCTGTTACCCAGTGGTACGCAGGTACTTGATTTTTTGTACCACTGTCAATTTCTGACAGAGATGTTTCAATATTCATAAAATGTACCACATTATTAATTAACTACTAAATAATTATAAAACGCTTTATTCTATAAAAAATTAGTTACATAACATAAAAATTCTCGATTTTTCGCGTTTTATCAGAAATTCAATGTGGAGGAAAAAAATGTGTTCTAAATAGGGTAATATGGATATCAAAACTTCTCTTTTGACAAGTAAATCATTGAAAAGTGGACAGGCACTTAGCTAGGGGGGGGCTTGGGGGCTCGAGCCCCCCCCCCCCCCCGAAATGATTTGACAAATTTTGAAACCTAACAAAATACAACAACATTTTTTAAAAAATGTAATAAAAACTATTTATTTTTTGTTGAAATCAAATACCAAATGGCCAAGTTTCTTAAGTTTTCATAAATAAAATTTATTCTAAATCCAATTGCGAAACCTGCTTTCTAAAAATTTTTTTAAGCTTTTTGGTGGCCATTAGGGTTTGGGATTTCCCGGGTTTTTTTATTTCCAGGGAAACGGGAATGACAAAATTTGATCCCGGCAAATATTTTTGAAAAAAAATTTATTATTATTCGATTGGTTATTCATACGATAACCAATTTTGTTAAAATTTAAGAAAGTCATTTTTTTCCAGATCTGACAATTTTTGCGACTCCCAGCGCCACAACCACGAGGCCCCGTTTTTTTCCCTGCCGCCAGTTTGGAGCTTATAAAACCATGTTGGAGTGAAAAATATATTTTTTTAAATTTTTTTTCTTGTAATTTGTTCAATTCTCTACAATAATAAAAAAAATGGAAAAATGTTTGTTTTTGACTGAGTTATGAATTTTTAAGAAAAGGTCTGTTTTCTCTGCCGCGAATGTCATGTAACCCCTTAACTGAGAAAAAATTTGTAAAATGTGACTGCAAATAGGGAACAGAAATTTTTTTCGCAACTTTTAATTGATAAGTTGCTATTTTTATTGTTCCTACTAATAGTTATCGTCATATTTATTATAAGATAAACATAAAATTGATAAATTAACCTTTGGTTTTCCCTAAAAATTACAGGTTTCCTGCTTGCATTCACAAGCTGTTACTATAGAGCAGGGATCGGCAAACGCATACAACCTTAGTTTTGTGCTTGTATGAGTGAGATGTAACTTTCCCTCTCTCAATGCACTGAAAGAAATTTCTGTATAATTTTCTCATACTTATTTATGTGCAATTAGAATATAGAAATAAAATAGCACAAAATAGAAAATAATTTAAAAATGAGACTTTGAAAGGAAAACTCGTTTTAGAATTCTTGGCAAAGTTGCAGTTTAAAATTTTAATTTAATTGTGCTATTCAGCATGCCGATAAAGGTATATATAATTAAACTCGGTTCATAGATGGCGAGACACAACGATTGTCCTTTTTTCAACAAAAATTTAAGTTTGTTGAGAAATGTAGTTAAAAGATCTAAATTTCAAATTAGATTGTATGTAGATAAATTGTATGTAGATCAATTTCGTTTGAAATTTTTCTAATTTCAAATGACAAAAAGAAATTTCATTTTAAAATTTCGCATTTTTTAATACAAAATTCCAATTTTAATTGAAAATTTTTTAAATAAAAATAAACGCCCTTACTATTTAAATTTTCCAAATGTATATTTTTGTTGACTTTAGTTAAAATTTTGGGTGGCAGCATGCTTTGACCTTGTTTATTTTTGGAGCATTCTGATTGCTTAATTTATTTTCAACCAATTAAAATATTTGAAAATGTAAATATTTCTTTAGGATTTTCATACACAAAATGAACAAAGCCGTTTAAATATTAATCGACTTTAAAAGTAAAATACTGTTTAATAGTAAAGCACCGTAAGTTGTTCGGATTTCAAGTGAAAAAATTGTTATACTCCTCCATATAAAAAAATGATAATTTTCCACGACAATGAATTTCACGTGAAAACTGAGTAGAGATTGTTTTCACGCAAATTTAATGTACAAGACTATTATTTTTCTTGGGAAAAATCACATTTTTTGTATATTGTGATTGTGTCTTTGATATAAAATTAAAAAATTGTTCATTTTTATAATTTAAATTAAAATTTGAGTAAAATTAAAGTTCGAGTAAAATTTTTTCACGTGAAAAACAACTTACTGTGCTTTTGGGAAAAAGATTTAATTTTATTTTGAATGTTTTTCATTAAAATTGCTGAACTGAACTTCTAATGGCATTTTCTAAATTTGAAGTGGTAAATGCTACTATATTTTAGAATTTTCTCATTTCAAAATAAAAAATCGAAATTTCTCTTAAAATTTTCTCAATATTATAAGAAAACAATTAATTACCGTTATTTTTGTTCAGGTTTAAGATCAAATTTGCCAAATTCCAAATAGAATTCACAATTAATTTCACTTGAAATTCTCCAAATTTCATTCGGAAAGATATGGTGGAGTTCTTTTTTAGGTCTTTCCAAAGGATCGTATTGAACTTATTCCAGTCTGTCTTTCGGAAATCCTGAGTATACATGTTGATATCGTAGAGTATATAGTTATGTTCCTGAAATAATTTCTTTTGAAATACTCAATTTTTGATTGCCTGCGAGCATGAGCGGTTCCAGCATTTAATATAAGGGGAAAAATCACACGCCTCAGTGCCCAACTCAATGTATTTGTCTACGGTTGCGTATGATTTTTCCCCTTATATTAATTGCTGGAACCGCGCATGCCTGCGAGTAATTGACTAGCGTTAGATCCTGCACTTCCTCCCAACCTGCAAAGTGTTTTAACTTTAAAATACGGCATGTTGGTGTAGCGTCAAAGCAAAATTGGCCAGTAATTCTTTTTTGTTAATAACGACATCTGACTCCCACATCTATACCAAAACCGATATGAAAATGTAATTATACAAAGTTTTCCAAATGTTGATCACGAACCCCTGAGCGTCCCTAATCGCATCCTAGGAGGACTGCGAAACATTCCGAAAAAATAATTAAAAAACAAGAATTTTTTAAATATTAGAAGTTTTTAGTTAAAATTTATAACTGAAGTATAAAAAATGAGCTTCTAATAAATAAAGTGAATATAAAAATAATGAAAATAATTTCAAAACTTTTCAGGAAATATTAACTTTTTGTATTGTTGTTAAAAAGTAATCTCTGAGTTAAATCCTTGTAATCATCTCAATAAAATTTTGAGGACTTTTCAGACGCCTGCGAGTAATTGACTAGCGTTAGATCCTGCACTTCCTCCCAACCTGCAAAGTGTTTTAACTTTAAAATACGGCATGTTGGTGTAGCGTCAAAGCAAAATTGGCCAGTAATTCTTTTTTGTTAATAACGACATCTGACTCCCACATCTATACCAAAACCGATATGAAAATGTAATTATACAAAGTTTTCCAAATGTTGATCACGAACCCCTGAGCGTCCCTAATCGCATCCTAGGAGGACTGCGAAACATTCCGAAAAAATAATTAAAAAACAAGAATTTTTTAAATATTAGAAGTTTTTAGTTAAAATTTATAACTGAAGTATAAAAAATGAGCTTCTAATAAATAAAGTGAATATAAAAATAATGAAAATAATTTCAAAACTTTTCAGGAAATATTAACTTTTTGTATTGTTGTTAAAAAGTAATCTCTGAGTTAAATCCTAGTAATCATCTCAATAAAATTTTGAGGACTTTTCAGACTCCGGCGACGTTTTTCGTAAAATTTTCAAAGTTTAATTTAATGAAATCCGCGATTTAAATCGTCATATGTATATCGAAAAATGGATTCTTTAAAATTTCTGTAACTCAGGAACCAAAAGGAGTACCAAACTGATATTTGACAGCGTATTAAGATAAAATGGCTTTAGACCTTTGATAACGATAAATGGTTAAAGTTCATTTCAAAATAGTAACTATTTACGTGGCTCAATCATGGCTTCAATTATAAAAGGATAGAAACAATTAATTAATTGTAGAAAAATTCTCAAAAATTAAAATTTTTTTTAATAAATCAGAAATTATCAAATTAAAGAATGAGTTGCAGACCAAACCAGTCACATAGCTAAAATAATAGAGTTAGACCCAAATATGTACGGAAAATCTATAGCAAATTTGATAATTTTTCCAAATTAAACACCAATTTTAGCTATACAAAGTATTCCAAGTTATAGCAAGTTTCATACAATTCAAATAGAGTGCGGAAATTTCAATTGTTGATTTTATATATTATTCAATATAAACTTTTTTAGGCATTACTAACCCATCCTTGTTGGATGTCAAATACGTATAGGGTTTTTCTTTTCCCGGACTTTTTCATTTCCCGGAACAGCGGGATTTTTTTCTGAATTTCCCGGGATCCCGGGAATTCCCGCTCGTTAGAAAATGAATATATCCGACGTATGTTTACTTGAAAAACTCGATATCTATTAAAAACACTTACGACAAAGTTCATCTTTTGCTTGAAGTCATGAGAAAATCTACTTAATATACATATTCTGAAATAAGGGCTTAATATAAAATATCCATATCTTCCATCTATTTCGGGATCAATTCGTTTAACAGTTTAAATAGCGGACTAATATGCAGGTAATATATTTGTATGGAAGGCAGTCTTAATTTTAAAACAACTCTTAGAAATACATTAATAAAATATTAATTCGCGGTTTAAACGGTTAAACAAATTGAATCATAAATCCTTTCAGGATATAATGGAATTGTTAATGGGTGCAAATTTGTATCGGACCAGCTTTAGAATCAGAACTAAGATCGATTTTTTGATTAAATATGGAATCCAAAAATTTCTATTTCTAGATATTCTGTTTCTATGCAGATTTTCAGAAGTATTCGACTATTTTTATTAAAAAGTTTAAAAGTGAGTATTTTTCACACAAATTTTTAGGCAAATCGTCTAAATATTTTTATAAAAATAGACACTAAAATATTATTAAATAGTTTTATAACTTTAATTGGTATTTTTTGAATAGAAATTTTTTATGGCACAACTCAGTACCGTTCAAAAATATATTTTTTAATATATTGTATTTTTTAAATATCCCAGAGGATGATTTGCGATGCAAATCGAAATATCTGAAGAAAATTAAAAATAAAATATTGAAAAATAAAATGCAAAATATTTGGATTTTTATTTTTTTTTAATTTATGACCTAAAGCCAAACAATACTAAAAGTATAACAATACCAAATTTCAACAATATTTAATCTAACAAAAACATAAAATTTGAAAAATACAACTGAAATAAAGGAATAGCAATTGAGATTTAAAGGAAATTATTTGAAGTAATAAAAACTTAAAACAATTACATCAATTGAAAATACGAAAATATTATAATTTTTTTTTTAATTTTAATGCCGAGTTTTTTTGGAGGTATTTGGAGCTGAAATACTGATTTTGAAATGTTGTGTATGAATATTGCTTTATTTGAACAAAGACCATCATTAAAAAATATAAAATTTCCGAGGTACGAGTATTTTTGTTTGTATTTAAACTTGACAATGTCTAATAAAATTTGTTTTCGGTTTAACTAAACCCAAAAAATTCGGCCTAAATAATATTTTTTATATTATTTATTATATTATTAAATTTTAAATCGCATTTCTTAGTTTTAAATATTTTTTATTTAAATTATTTTTAAAACAATCAATGCTTTTAATTGAAATAAAGCTTCCAAAATTTGAATATACTAGCTAAAATTTCTGTAAAAGATTTAAAAAAAATCCCGGGAAATCCCGCACTAAATTCCCGGGATTGCGGGATTGAAAAAAGGGCGGGATTCCCGGGAATTCCCGGGACATAAACCCTAAATACGTATCAAATATTAAAGTTTTTGATGAAAAATATAACTTAGAATTTTCCGTTGGACTTTATATTGTCTTTTATACCTAAAGCGTCGATCATAAAATCGTTTACCTTGCGCTGCGGAGTCCAAAAACGTCCAACAAATAGTGTATGGCCAAATCAAAAGGGGTTAAAAAATATTTTTTGTGAAAATTAAAAAAAAATTGTTTTTACAAAATTTCCCCGCCCAGAGACTTGAGCTGGAGCCGCCACTGTTGTAACGCTAGCAACATGCGTCGACACAACCTCATCGAACGAATGCTCAAGCGAGACTGAATAAATTTGTTTGTTTTTATTCAATGTGTGAGCGTATGTAGGTGTGAGTGAGTTGCACGCGTGCACAGGGCTGCCAGATAATTTTGATGAAAAATCGGCACTTTTTCTCAAAAACATCGGCATTTTCGGCACTTTGATTTTAAAAAATTGGCAAAAAATCGGCACTTTAAAAATACTCATTTATGTAATATTTAGGTTTCTTTACATAAAAAAATATGTGAAAAATAAATAATATGTTTTAAGTTTAACAATTAAATAAAAATAAAGGCTTAAGAGATAAATGAAATGATAATAAAAAAATTTCAGTCGTAATTTTATGAATATTTTTATGATACATATTCAGATATTACATCACCAATACTACGTACATAAATTAATTTTACATATTTTAAAAATAGTTCTTCTCCGAACTTAAGGTACCCGTACACCTTGAAATATTATGCAAATATTGGATCGTTTTTACTTTATTTCGTTTAAGTAATCACATTTTGCTTTTTAACTTTCAAAATTTGATATATTTCTCAAAATCTAATAGTTATTCGCTAATATAATGTGAAAGAAAATCATTAAATTTTGTAAAAATGTGAACAGCGGGATTGAATTAAACTAAATCCATAATAGATTTATAAATAAAATAAATCCGTTTCGGATTTAGCTTAATTTAATTCCAGAAATTGCGTTTTCGAAAAATTAAAATTTTTTCTTTCACATTATCTTAGCGAATAAGTGTAGAATTTGGATAAAAATATTAAATTTTGAAAATTAAAAAACAAAATAAAATAAATCTAAAACTAAATAGAGTGATTAGAAAAAGGCATATTATTACTAGGGCTCGTATATTGATGCATTTATAATCGTGTTTTATGTACATAAGATGTAGGTATGATTAAAATCGAAAAATATGCACTTAAAATTTTAAAAATATGCATTTAAAATTTCAAAAATATGCTTTTATTATTGATTTTTCAAATGTTTTTGATATTATCAATTTAGTTTTAGTATTACATATTTGTCTTTAAAAGTAATTTAAACATAGAAAATTGCCATTAATCATCGTCAGAAATTGATTTATGTTTGATATTTTTGTATTCGGGATCAAAAAAATGTTGAAAAATATTTAGAAATCAGAAGAGAATATTGTTCTACCTAAAGTGCAAATCCTAACATGATTTGTAAATCACCAAAAATTAAAATTTCGTGTTTTTGAGTTTTAACAAAAAATCGGCATTTTTCGACCAAAAATCGGCAAATCGGCATTTTGCATATTTTTTAATAAAAAATCGGCAAAATTCCGAAAAATCGGCAATTATGGCAGCCCTGCGCATGCTTAGAAATGCCGATCTCTGCTATAGAGTGATAATTTAACATAATTCGATATTTTATAATTTTTTTCCACCCTAAGTTAAGTATTATAATGTTGGCTTTTCATGACTTTTTTTAAATTAAAATTATTAAAGGCTGAGTTACCCAACCGTAAACGTATCTGTAACGAATCAGCTGTTTCGATACCACAAGAAGAAATGTATACGAATGGTTACTAACACGTAAATGTAAACGAACTTGCCGGATCATTCTGTTGAAATCAGAATTTTCTATCCGGCATCGAAACAGCTGACTGATTTTAGTTGAAAAAAATATGAAATGAATAAAGAAAAATGATTCAAACAACAAATAAGGAATAAAAATTAACAAATAAATGGAAAAATTTAGAATAAAATATAAAACCACATGAAATAGAAGCTAAATAGTAATGTCGTTTACGATAATCTATAAGTGTACTTTTTAGCTACGGCACGGTACAGTTACATCACATATACGTTTACGGTCCCATAATCCGCCCTTAACTGTCCATGAAAAAGCGTACTTTAGGAGAAACAAGAAATGTAAATTAAATACATATGTATATAAATTCGGATTTGTCCCAAGAAGCTTCTTGCAGTATATTTAAAAAAAACAAGATTGTGCGGTTTTAGAAGATCCTTCAAAATGATCATCGCGGTCAGAAAGTACACTGTTGCTAAAACAAAACCCTCAAAGTGGTTTGCAAATCTAGCTCGGTTTTTAATTTGATGGCCTCTTGAAACATGTGTCTATTTTAATCACGTTCTCGTCACAAAGACCCGCTATCAGTTGCTTTTGATTCAAATTATTTGTTATTACCAGTTTGGTGTTAAAAATTGTCGAAATTTATTCTATTTTCCTAATTCTAACACAATGCACTAGCATAAGTAGGGGCATCGCCTGAGTGTTAGTCTATCGTAAAAAAATTAGAAATATTGAGTAAAAATGTGAGGACACCCGGAAATTTTCACACAAAATAAAATATTTTATACAAAAAAACAATCGACATAAAAATAACTAGAATTTGGCATTACAGTTCACAGTTCATTTCAATCAATTTTATTTTTGAACTAGTGTGTTTTTCTAGTTCACTCGTTCATTCGAGAAATTTTTGCAGTTGTTCATACAGTAATATAAAATTCTTTAAAAATTGTTGCTGAAAAACCAGCTGATTCCAGCAAAATCTGTTTGCTAAAGCTGGTTTCACCCGACATGTATTTGTCATGTGACATGTCACTTTAAGGACCCATTTGTAATTCTGTATGTCTGTCAAAATGAGCAAATACATAAGGTTTATAATTTTTGCGTTCAAACGTATATGTGTATTTATGCCTGACATTTGTTGATTTTAACAGCTTTTATAAAATTTTTCCAGTTTTTACTTTGGTTTTTTTTTGCCGACAGTTTCTTTTTTGTTTTACCAAAAACGGCTGATTACATTTGGTTTGTCACGTCAAAATAGAACACGCTCTATTTAAAATATTGTCATATGACTTTTGCATATGGGTTTTACACATGCAATGTTTGAAAGGGTTCACACGGCATGTATAAATTTTACAATGTAAAAAGTGACAGGTCACATGACAAATACATGTCGTGTGAAACCAGCTTAAACATTAGAAAAATACAAACAGCAAGAAAAAATCTGTTAAATTTACAAAATTTCAGCTATATTTTAGTTAATTGAAAATGAGAATTTACCCTGCTAAAATCAGCAAAAAATTTACTGGAAATTAGTTGACTAAACCATCACAAAAAATTTTAAATTTCTAGTTTTTTTTCCTCTGGAATTTTACTTTCATTTCGCGTTGGAACCATCGTGCTTGAAATTATTGTCGCGCTTTGAAATTATATATTGAAATAACGCTCTCCATTGGAAATCAAAATAATAATGATGTAATTTACTTTTAATATTTAACCTTTCCGATAATCTATAAAATTGTAATAAAACCCCAGCAAAAAAAAGATGCCGAAGCAGTAGAAAAAGCACTATAATTGATGATTAGATGTACATCTTTTTTAACATAAACTCTAATGATTTTAATATTGAGTTGTCATAGGAGAGGAGTACTACAACTTCAACACTTTTTCAGTACTTTTTGAACGAGTGCAGAAAAAGGTGTTTTTCACCAATTAAAAGTTAAAAAAAAATTCTTTGCAAAAAAAAAATTATATTTTTTATTTTAAAAAAGTTTTTTTATTGCCGCCGTCGGGTATCGAACTTGCGACCTCACGATTGCTAGTCTAGCGCTCTACCGCTGAGCTATTCTTTGATATGAAAGTTGAGTGACATAAAAACACCACTTTGTTACTGCGAGATATTGTTCCTTATTCTCTTCAATAAAAGTACTAATTAAACAAGTGTAAAAGGTGCACTGCAATTCAATATTGTTTTCAGTATTATTTTTACAGTAGCACAAAAAGAAAATTTTCACTATTTTTTTATATACACATCCCAGGAAAACCTTGGTAATGGGTTTGACCTTTTTCACGCATTGCCTGGCAATGGGTACCCCTTTACCCTTGGTTTTACTTAGCAACCTAAAGTAATACGTTACTAATATTGTGATACATCAATACTTATGTGGGAGGTATGAACTAATGAGTTACCGATATGGAGATATATCACTACTTATTTGGAGCCTTTAAAATAATATATTACCGATATTGTGTTTTATAATAACTTATTAATAAGGGTAAAAATAATAAGTTATTGGTATTGCATAATATAACTACTTATTATGCGAAAGTACGATTTAATAAAAATTTAGAATCTAATTACATTTCTCGGATCGGTGTACTTTTAAACAAAGTCATTTCTGGTAACGTCTTATTTTATTCCCTATATGTAACCAATGAAATATGTACCAATGTGTAATGACTTACTTCACTCTATAAAAGTATGTACTTATTTTAGTTAACTAGTGAATTTAATATTACAAGTAACAACTTATTTCAGTACTTCTTTCGTAATCACTTATTTTATCCTATACCGGTACGACTTAGGCAACCATTTACCCCCAATGACACCCCCATGTTAAAATAATGTGTTATGCGACCAAAGTGTAAGTAGTTACAATTTTTGGTTTCTTATTACTATTTACCTGGTAATAGAAGGTTTTGCTGGGATATTTTTAAAAAATAAAAAAATATTGAATTTAAACAAATTAATTATAAATATTAAAAAAAAAAAAACTAATAGAATAACAAAAAAATGGAAAAAAATTAAAAAAAATATTGGTCCCGCCTGGAATTGAATCCGCGACCCTCTATTTGGAAATGCCAAATGATACGAAAATCACTTTTTACGAACACTTTTAGAGCAATTACTCTTTAGAAGCGATACTTAAGTGAATTTTTGGATGTTGTTCAGAAAGAAATTCTAAAAAGCTGTAAATATATACTAACGGATACTTTAGAAGCAATAAAAGAAGTGATTTTTTGAAGTTGTTCAGAATAACTTCTAAAAAAGCAGTAAAAATACACTAATGGATACTTGTGAAGTAGTGAAAGCAGTAGTTTGTAAACCATTACATCCAATTTTTTTTGTTGGGACCTTTTAAAACTAACATCGAATAAGGAAACCGCACAAATAAAATAAAAATTTGTCCAAAAAGTATTAAAATATAATTTCACTGTTAAAATCAAGTAACAAAACTATGAGATACAGTATTTAAATTGTTTAACCCATTTTTTACCAACATATCTCTAAAGGCACGTCTACCTATCCTTCTACGAAGATTTGTCAGAAAATTCACACGGAATCCATGCTTGGCAGAAAATGGGTACTCAATATCACAAACGGATTGCAGAAAATTTTAAATATTGACAAAAAACTGAAATTTTTGAAAATTGAGATCACCTAGAAATCAAATTACACTTTATATATATAATTTAGTTTAGAACTTAGAAAATGCGCTAGAAATTAAATTTTCCTTTATGGTTATTAGCCACTAGGGATACCGATCCCGAAAATCCCGGGATTTTTGGGCTTTAGAAATCCCGGGATTGGTCTTGAAAAAATCCCGGGATTTCCGATTTAATTTTTTGGCAATTTTATCTCTTTTTTATTTGTTTTCATTGTTATATTCGACCTAAATCACATAAATCTAATACTTATCTTATTAAATGAACTTAAAGAACTAATTTTTTCCATTCATAAATAATAGATTAATATAGACTACAGATTAAATAAATCTGAATAAAAACCTTAATAATTTAAAAACTTTTATTCAGCTGTGAAACTTTTGAAAATCGTAATTTAGCTTTTAAAGAACATATTTTTATTTATTTTATTGATGATTTGCTAAAATCATAACTTCATGCAAAATAATTTTGCCGACTAAAAACAGCAAATTTTTGTTAAATTAGAAAAATCTGACAATCTGCCTTTCTCAAATCAGCAGAGGTATGTGCTTAATATTTTATGTTAGTTGATTTAAAAAAACTAATAGTCACTTAATATTTCTGATGGTTTCAGCAGAGTAGTTTGTATTTGCATTCAATTAATTTTAGCCAAATATAACTAAAAATTTGTAGATATATCAGTGTTTTAGCTACTTTTGGTTAAAAAGTTTCTTCAGAGGCAAATTGTAATTTGCAATTTGCTTAAATTTAAGTCCTAAGTATATTTCTTATATTTCGAAAATTTAACAATTATTTTGCAAACAAGTTCTGTTGATTTCAGTAGTTTTAATCGCGGAACCTATTTTGCTAACCCTATTAAAAAAATTAATGAGGTACAACATGCAATCATATCTTTTTCTGATGTTAGCCAAAACAAAATTTTGATCCGAAAAATGGTGGATCATGCTGTATTCATTTATATGCACCGTAGATCTAATATGAAGAAAATTTGTTTATCTAATCATATAGAATTGGATGTGACATAATGACAATCAAAAACTAATTTCAATAGAATGGACGATTTAATGCAATATGAGCGAACTTTGAATAAAGTATTTTTGTCTAATGGTATTAAATAAAATGTAACTTTATTGTACTAAATCTAATTATATATAGGAAGATAAACCCATTTTTCGGATCGTATTTCATCATATTAGATCCAAGGTGTATCTAAATTAATACAGTACGATCCACCACTTTTCGGATCAAATTGTAGTTTAGGCTATACCAAAAAAAGATACGTTTGTGTTTTATAACATCTAACTTTTTTTACTCGGAAATTTTTGGTAGCTTTTTCTGCTGTTTTTACATACTTATTTCTATGAGTGTAGTTTCTGTTTAAAGTCAGGTTCACAATCCTGTAGTACTCCACTCTTAGTGGATTTTTTTTGCACTTATATATTATTTGTATCATGCTATCTCTATTTTACACACTCCACTCTGCAGCGTGGAGTACTCCAGCACTGTGAATCTGGCTTAATTTGTTTATTTCTCCATATTACAAGAAATAATAAGTAGATTTATAATGAATTATTTAAATTTTTTGGGTTTATTTCAGCTGTTTACTTATAAAATTAAAAATATGATGAAACAAGAAAATCCCGAAACCCCGAAAAATCCCGAAATACCGAAAAATCCCGGGATCCCGATAAATCCCGGGATTTTAATTTTCAAAATCCCGAATAAAAACCAGTCCCGTTCGGCATCCCTATTAGCCACTCTTAGTTGTAATATTAAATAACTTTTAAAAATCTTTAGGCCCTTACATATATTTTTGCGTTCTTACAGATATTTTTATTAAATTTTCTGCCTCTGTCTACTATTAACTTCTCTTTTTACTATTAAAAAAATTGTAAAAGGAGAGCTGGTGCAGTGATTAACAAATAACACTATTGTGAAAATTCTAAAATTTAATTAAGCAAAGAAATACACAAAATAAAACTTCTATATATAAAAATTAACTGAACGAATTCAAAAAAACATTTAAATGCAAAAAAATGTATTTCTGTGCGATTTTTGAGACTTAAACTTAGTGTTTCCAATTATTCGACATAGGCGGTTAACCGGTTAATGCATTATTCGAAAAATCACTAAAATTAATTAACCGGTTATTCGGGTCGATTAATCGAGAAAATTGGCGATTAATCGATTAATCGTTTAATGCAAATTTAATGTATTTCCTTAATTTTATTATCAATAAAACACAGAGCTGTCTGTTTTTTTTTAATATTAACGTGACATATAAATCGATGTATTTAAAAATAGTTTTCATATTCTAACCCAGAAAAATTTTCTGTTCAAAAGAATCGGTTGTAGGATAACTACTTTTGCTTTGAAATCCTTCTACTGTCAATTCTAACATCGATGATTTTTGTTTAAAACTGTCCAAAAAAACAATCGCTGATCCTCCGTCTGTTATACCTTATATATAAGATTCTAGTAAAAACAGTTGCAGAACTCGTGTGGTTGGCAACCGATTACAAAAAAATTTCTTGGGAAGGTTAAAAAGTTTCGGAATCTGAGATTTTTGAAATTGAAACATTTCCTAAAAAAATAATAAATAATTAAATAATAATTAATAAAAACAGGTCTGTAAAAATTTTACTAAAGCAACTATAAATTAGTTAAAAATGGCAGAAAAAACTGATGAAACTAACAGATTTTTTTTGCAAAATATTAAACCCGAAACTGTTAAATATCGATAATTTAATGTAAAGTTTTTACATCTTTATAAAAAATTTTAAAAATATGAGATACAAAATTTCTTTGAATGCGGTTTTTTATCAATACTGCCAACAATAAAATATAATAAGTTTGTTTCGCGTAATTCTGAGTAAAGTCTGGTAAAATGAGAGTAAACAAATAATTATCTCAAAAAATGGTAAAATTGCTCACATTACCGGGAACGCACAAAACCACATTTCAAGCCCAAAAATTAAGGTCAAAGTTATTTATATAAACAAAAGCTATTTTTAAGAATAAAATATCGAAGGAAATAAAGAAAAAATATTAGAATGTGGTATTTAATAACGCTATTAATTATTTATTGTTTATAAGTTTTGTTTTGTTAAGTATTTTTACAAATTTAAAACAGCTGATTTATAAACAGTTATAGCGGTATTCATAAGTTAAAACTAACGACTAACATCCAGTGCACAACTTTTTATACACACAAATTCCCATAAGAGAAAGTTGTGCATTCGTTGTGCAGTCGTTATTTTTAACTTATGAATACAGCCCTTAGTGATTTCACAGTTTTACCATTTTACCCGTAAAAAAAGTACGGGTAAATTCGGTAAATTTTTAACAATAGAAACTCTTGTTGGTAAGATTGGGTTGCCACGGTAACGTACGTGGAACAAACCTAATATTATATTTAAAAAAAATTATATCCGAAGTTTCTAAAAATTAAATAAAAACTTTTAGTTCTATTTGAAGATACCAATTTACTCTGCAAAAAACAGAAAAAAGCTTGCTGAATATTAGTAGTCTGAGAATATCATAAACAATTGTTAAATTAACTGTCTTTTCGGATTTTTAACGGCCATTACTAATGAACAAAATAACCCAAATTTCAAGTTAATTTACGCAGAGAAAATTTTATTGGACTAGTTTCAGTGAAAATTTTCACTAGACTAATGAAGTTTTATTTACAAAGTGAATGAAAAATATCTTAAATTTTACGAAAAAGCTTCACCACTTTTATGAAGCTTTTTTAATAAATTTTTTTTTATTGGGTGCATGAAATTTTCAATAAATGATACGAAGTTTTCAATAAAACTTCATCAGTTTAATGAAAAGTTTCAATGAACGAATTCCAGCGAAATCAATGTAAAAATTCATAAACAGAATATAAATAAAAAACATCGAACTAGAGACTGAAAACTGCTCTTACTTTTGAAAATTAGTTTTACTTTTTAAAAGAATTAAAACATAAATCAGAAATTGTCTATGGTACTTCCTAAAGCCTGCTCCAGCCAGACGCGTAGTGTATTTTGAGAACTTTAAAAACACCTTTATTTTGTCCTTTCGAGATGTTTTTCTAAAGGTTTTTTAAAAACAAGAACTTAGGTATTTTTTTAAAAAATTTTATTAAAAAGCAATTGCGATAATAGTTGTGTTTGTGTGACAATCTATCAACGTTGGCTTATGTCATTCCCATACAAATTTGACATTATTAACGTTAAGAGTTAACACTAAACGTTGGCTAATGTCAGATTTGTATGAGAATGACATAAGGCCACATTAGGGTGGCATTGAAATGTATGGAGCAATTTGAACTTTGGATTATCGCTTAGGTCTGCTCGGATTATCGTGACACTTGGTCTAAATATCATATGGTGAAAATTTGAGCTAATTCGGAAAACTCTAAGCCGTGGACCCTAGGGGTCAAAGTTCAGATTTTACGAATTACTGTATTTTTACCTATATTTAATTGTAGAAAACTTATATTTCAAAGCATCCTGCTAAAAAGTTGTAAAATTATTCTAATTAATATTCTAAATTACAATATGAATTTTTTTATGAAAAAATTAACCCTTTGGTGATACCGGGGTCAAAATGACCCATTTTTAAACACGATTTAAAACCCTTATTGTCCAAATACTATTAAATAGCAACTATTTTTTATTATAGTCTGACATTTTTTTTATAATAATTTATGAACAAATTAACCCTTTTGTGCCACCCGGGTCAAAATGTCTCATTTTTTAAACACGATTTGAAACCCTTGTTGTCCAAATACGATTACTAAGCAACTATTTTTAATTATAGTCTGAATTTTTTTTTTTTTTAATTCATAAAAAATTAACCCTTTTGTGTCACCCGGGTCAAAATTACCCAGTTTTAAACACGATTTAAAACCCTTTCTGTCCAAATACGATTAATAAGCAACTATTTTTAATTATAGTCTAAACATTTGCTTGAAAAAAATTAACCCCTTTAGTCTTGGAGTTCGAAATTAACCACTTTTTATCTTATATTACAAGATTGGGTATAAGGGTGCATTTTGCCGAAGTTTTTTAATGCACTCAGAATCAAACAATTTGTTTATGAACCATTTACTGATAAATATAACCAAAAATCAATTAGTAAGGACATAAACCAGTTGTTAGTTTAAATTTAACGGATTTAAGAATGAACAACTACCACTTTGACCTTTAGCCATGAACTGACCCAAAATTATACCAGCGTATCAAATTTCACATTCAAATTTCAACTCTGTGATTTCCCGTTTTATATTACTTCAAAGAGTAATTTTAGAGCATTTAATACGGGTATTCCCCTATTAAAAAACAAATAAAGAAAAACTAGTCAAACCCACTTTTTTTAATTGATTGAAAGTGATTAACATTCGTGTAAAGTGTGTCTTAAATTATTTTTTATCGTAATTTCTATAAAATTAAATATGCCAGTACTAAGAAGTGAAATTTACTTAATTGGCCACAAAATAAAAAAACAATTATCTGGTAGTAAGCTTCCATCAAAATTATATTGTCTAAGAGTTTTATTTTATAATTTAAGAACTAAAAAGTTAAATGTTGCTAAAAGTGCTCGCATAGTTATAAGGGAATGCTCAATTTTTTGGGAAAGGGCCCTGTCATTTCAAGATCAAACAAAGAACAAAAATTAGTGACCCTGTATAATAAGTGGAAGCAGTTATCGTGACGTAAGTTAAGAGATTCTGATAGTTTAAAACAAAAAAGAGAATCTTGGAAAGACTCACTTTATGATTTATTTGATATGGCTCATGTGGACGCACTCAATCTAATAAAGATCGAGGAAGACAAGCAGTTGTTGATCCAGCAGAGATTAAAAGGCCGCCCAGGGTGCATGATAGGTATTGATGCAAACTTAAAAAAAAGGGAAGAAAACCGTGAAAAACGTCAACAAGCATTTGAACTTAGAAGACAACAGCTTCTGGAAGCTCCATCAACCTCAAAAGGTAAATATATATTTAAAAGTGTACCCATTTTAACCAAACTGCATCCATATAAAAATCGAAAGATTTCATTTCACCGAAAATTCGGTTGTGAAAACCGAATTTACAAGGTTGCGGTAACCATTGAAAATCGGTTGCGGCAGCCAAATTTGTTATAAGAGTGTGTTAAAACAAAAGTGTTATGGGTTAAAAATGGGTACAGAGGCTTTGATAGCAAAATTCTTTTTTTAACCAACCTAATTTTAACAGATTGTATTGCCTACGATTCTTTATGTTTGGATGAGTCAGACAACGAAGAATCCATCCAAAACGAGAATAATAATTTTGGTTTAAATGCACAAATAGCGGATAATGTCACAAAACCAAAAAAAAAAAAAGACCTCGTAAAGAAATTTTGGCACCAAGATTAGCAGCTGTTTTGGATAAATTAAAGATAGGTTCCAGAGATGTAGTTCATTTACTAGTTGCTGTTCTGGATGCAATTGGGCTCAGCTCATCCGAATTTATTATAAACCGTAATTCGATTCGTCAGCCAAGGGATGCGTTGCGCAAAGCAAAGAGCACAAACATTGTATCAACGTTTAAACAAAACTCCCAACCTTTAACAATTCACTGGGATACAAAACTTTTGCCTAGCGTAACAGGAAAATCCGAAGACCGTCTCTCAATAATAGCAACTGCTCCAAAGACAGATCAAAAATTAAATATTCCCAATATACCATCGGGAACTGGCCTAGAAATTGCATCTGCAGTCTACGACACTCTTGAAGACCGCAATATTTTAGACAAAACCGAGGCCTTTGTATTTGATACAACAGCGTCAAACACAGGCAAATTTAGAGGAGCCTGCAGTATTTTAGAAAAGCGAATCGGACAAGACATTTTTTTCCTCGGCTGCAGACATCACATTCTGGAAATTGTGTTAGCAGGTGTATTCGAGAAAGAAATGGGCGTTTCAACTGGCCCTGAAATCACTATATTCAAAAAATTTAAAAAGCATTGGCCCAAAATAGATCAAAACAAAATTTCGACGGGATTTACATATCCACGTTTTAAAACTATTTTAGGTGATGAAAGTGATGAGATTTTAAGCTTCGCAATGCAAAAGATTAGAGACGACTTTCCACGGAGTGATTACCAAGAGTTTCTTGAGTTAATTATAATCTTTTTGGGTGGAGTTCCTCCCCGTGGACTAAAATTATCAAAGCCAGGAGCTATGCACCATGCTAGGTGGATGGCCAAAGTTATTTACTCTTTAAAAATCTTAATTTTTCGGGATCAATTCCCTGAAATAACCGAATCAGAAATAAATGGTTTACTTGAAATTGCTGGCTTTATTATTAAGTGTTACTCCAGATTCTGGTTCAATGCAGACAAAGCAGAACAAGCGCCTGTAAATGATTTAGAATTTTTAAGAAAATTAGAAAGCTACAAAACTATTAATATAAATATAGCAGAAAAGGCTATATCTAAATTTATCAATCACTTATATTATTTAAATGAAGAATGTGTGGGATTCGCTTTATTCGATGATAGAATTGACTGCGAAGCGAAAGCCAAGTTATCTGAAAAGATGTGCTTGAGTTATGTTGAAGAAGAAAATAATGAAGAAGGTGAAGAAATTTTAAAAAAGCTACTTATCAAGAAGGAAAATTTAAAAGAATTCATTGACAGAGACAATTCATTAATTCTAAATGACTTGTTCTCCAAAAATACTAAAAGGCTTTTGAATAGGTTCGATATTCCAACAGATTTTTTAGAAAGAGACCCAAGTACTTGGAATGATTTGGAAGAGTATAGAAAAGGAAAGGAAATTATTCAAAACTTAAAAATTGTAAATGACTGCGCCGAGAGAGGAATAAAACTAGTTCAAGATTACCACGAAAAAATTACAAAAGATGAAGAGCAGAGGCAATATTTATTTAAAGTAATACAAAATGTTATTAATATTTAGTTCGAAATTATTAACTTGGTTTTATATATGTTTTAATTTTTCAGGTTGTACAAAATTATAGACAACAATATTCAAAAGAAGGAAATTTAAAGGACTTAAGAAATGATTATGATTAAATAATGAGTATTTTCAAATTTTATTTTTCAAAAATTAACAAAAAATCACATTAATTTTTCAAAATATCACACTTGTTTTTCAAAAAATAGCAAATGTAATTAAAAAAGCCCCATTTAAAATTCAAAAACATCATTTGTAATTTAAAAGAATTCCAATTGTTATTAAAACAAGTGAAATGGTGTAAAAATTATAATAATTTGTATTGTCTTTAAGTGTATTTGAAAAAAATTTAATTTAAAAACTTAATAATTTATTTAAAATAATTATTAAAATAATTTTCAATATGCAAATCTAAAATTTTTTGTTTTGTTATTTGAGATCTTATTGCTCAGAACTATTAGTATTTGAACTCTGAACTACTTTTTACGTGTTTTTGGATATACTAAATTTTTTTATAAAAATGGGTCATTTTGGCACCCATGGCACTAAAGGGTTATTTTTTTTATATATATATTTAAAATTGGTATTTAATGCATTAATTAGAGCAATTTTACTAATGTTTTCAAGATTCTAAAAATGGGACATTTTGGCACCCATGGCACTAAAGAGTTAATTTTTTTTTTATATATATTTAAAATTGGTATTTATTGCATTAATTAGAGCAATTTTACTAATGCTTTCAAGATTTAAAAAAAAAATACGATTTCTTCAAGCAATTACAGCTAGATATACATTTGTTCGAAAATCTGAACTTTGACCCCTAGGGTCCACGGCTTAGAGTGGTCCGATTTCGCTAAAATTTTCAGCATACATATTTTAGACCAAGTGGCACAATAATCCGACCAGACCTAAGCGATACTTGAATTTTCTTTTTCAATGCCACCCTAGGCAACATTGATAGCTTGCCGCACAAACACAGCTAATGTAAAACAAATCTTAAAATTCATGAGGTGTCTCGCTGGGGCAATGTCGACTTGCATGGAGTTGCTCAAAAAATGGTATCTAAAGGTTTAAATAACTTTTTCAATAGATTTTAAAAGAATATGATGGTATTTAATTTAGTATTTGTTTTTCTAAGTGCTTCTTACAATTTTTTAGCCAAAGTTAAGAAAATTATTAAGTTTTCAGAAAAAATAAATGCAAAATTTCATATTAAAAATGTAACCGGTTAATCGTGCTATTTTAACCGATTATTCGGGTCGAATAATTATTTGAGTTTTAAATTATTTGTTTCGACATTAACCGAAATAGAGGCGATTAATCGAGGAATCGGTTAATCGATTAACCGAATTGGAAACACTACTTAAACTATACGCATTTTAATTTTTTTTTCTTTTAAATAGTTTTGGGTTAGAAAAGTGATTTTGTGCGTTCCCGTACTTTTGGGTAATTTTGTCATTTAGATAAAGGATTTTGTGCTTACTCTAATTTTATTGAACTTCACACAAAAAGTGAGGAGCACACTTAACTTAACCCCTTGTGGACCAAGACTCGAAAGCGTTGGAAACTTTGTATTTTTTTGACTAAATCTTAATTAATATGCCTTCTTAAAGTTATATACAAAGTTTAAAATTTGTCAAGGACCTGCAAGGATATTAGTTATGACTAAGTACAATTGGGTCAGGATGAATTAAAAAGTAAGAAAGAAACATTTATTTTTTTTGTACTTTTAATAGATTAGTATTAAAGCATTTGTTAATTAATTGATACCATGGTATTAAGAAAAACAATTTATTTATAATTATAACATAAGTATTTTTCATAAAAGTTTTTGTAAAAGTTTTTGAGTTCCTCCAATCTGCATATGAATTCAGTATCTAGTTGATGTAAGATAAAAATGCAACTTAACAGAAAAAAACTCAACAAGCGCTTTTTTGGCGGCATATCTTTTTTCGCGAAAAAAATTATTATAAAATTTTATTTATTGTCAGCATATATTAAGATTTTTATTAAAAAAATTACAGACACGCGTATTTCAATAAAATATTTTATTTAATAATAAACCTACAAAAAAATTCATAAATTTTTTTTATTGAATTGGGGTAACTCCAAATTTTATTAAATTTGGTCCAAAGCACCGTGAAAAATGTATTAAATTTATTTACTTCTCAAAAACAAAGTTTTTATATCCATATTGCCCTATTTTAAACATATTTTCTCCACCATATTTAATTTCTGATTAAACGCGAATAATCGCGATTTTCAAAAAAACCTGAAACACGTGTTCACTTCAATCGACTAGAGATTAAGGTATGTAAGATTGACATTTAAATCACAAAATTTTTAATACAAAAGAGTCAAAACTTGTTTTTTTGTAGAATATCCTTGCAAACAGGACATTTCTAGGAATGGTTGAACATGTTATATATACCGCTGGACGTGCCTCAAAAAAACCTTTCATATGATATCAATACTGTTTATATTGTCTTTAGCTAAATACCAAAATTCTGCAGAAAACTAAAAAAAGACCTTTTTTAAAAACGGTCCAGCTCGTGAGATCTCTTTCCTAGACCCGAAATATTTTGGGAATCATCATAAAATAAACCAAGGTTTATTTTGAGGGGTGCACTTTTTTTGCTTTTTTTCTGTCCATATAAGGTGAGTCGCTCTAATGTATATGTAAAATTTAATTTTTTTTTATAAAACTTTAACCCGTGCTGATTTGCGGCCGAAAATGGCCCATATCAATTAAAAATTCACAAAATTCGATTTTTTTGCAAACACTAGTTTTTTATTTAACTTGTTCATTAAAATATACTTAAAATTATTCAGATACGGAATTTTGGTTTCGCTGGATATCATTAACCCACTTTAACCTAGCACCGAAATGCCCATAAATTTAATAGAAATGCAATAACGGCTTTTTTTATTTATTTGTCAATTTTTTTTTAATTACACAATTTGGAAATGTCAAAAGCTATTTTTGTAATATAATAGTTATTATTATAGAAAAATAATAAATTGAAAAAAATATAATTCGGGTTTTGTGTGGGGAGCGACTCCTTTCCAGGACATTTTATGAAACTTGATTATTTTGTTAAAAATTGTTTTCACTAAATTTTAGCAAGTTACCAATATTTTTGACCATGTGTGCGTCATATTGAAGGTTTTGATAAAATAAAATAACATTACACCATAAAAAACTTGTAAAAATTGAGCAATAATACTGCTCGTCTGTGGCGCCCTAAAAATTGATAATGAATGAGAAAAAGGATGTATGGGAGATAGTCATATCCTTGCACCGAATGAAACAAAATTTGCCACAGAGATAAAAAGTATAATTTTATAAACTATTGTAAGGTTCTTGTGCATTCTGATCTTAAATCTGGCCAAAATATAGTTTTTGAGAAAAAGGATATATGGGAGGTAGTCATGTCCTTACACCGAATGAAACAAAATTTTCCAAAGAGCTAAAAAGTATTATCTTAGGAACTATTTAAAGTTTTTGGTGCATTCTGATCATAAATGTAGCCAAAATATAGTCGTTTAGAAAAAGGCTATATGTAGGGTTTTTCTTTTCCCGGACTCTTTCATTTCTCGGGACAGCGGGATTTTATATATATAGCAAATTATATAATTTAATATGGAATAATATGTTTATATATAGTCAAGTGTGACACTATATCTTTGCAGATATAATTATGTATAGCTTTGAGGTTTTCAAAAATTTCTTATATGATGTCATATATAGATCAGTATAAATATATATGTCATATCTAGTTACATATGCTATGACAATTTTAATACAGCGTCATATATAATAAGACATGGCTTTATCGGAAAACATATAAAGTTTTATATAGCTCAATGTTAATTTTTTTTTCGGAGTTGTTTTAGATATGTTTAAGTATAGCGCAATATTAAAGAAATTCTTATGTTTTTTTGAGATATGTTTATGTATGATTTCAAAACATAAAAGACGTACTCACCGACTAAAAAAGTTTTCATATAATCTTATATGATTTGATATAATAATAAATGTTTATATGCGTGGCTTTATATAATCGTATACATTTAAATATATTAACACTTTGGTTTTCCGTGAAAAAACGATTAGATTTGATCAAGTTATATATATATTCCTCTAACTCCCATTGGAGCATAGGGCGCTTAGTTTTGATCCAATTGTACCTATTTATATTAGAGAGTGAATAACAACGTATAAAATTAAATATGAGTTTATCTGCGATTCCGATTTTCAAAATTTTCTTATTCGTTGCCTTATATAATCATATCTTTAAATATCTTTCCTCTTATATCATTTTATATGCCATATACAAACACATATACTTGATCAAATTATATCTCGTTGAAGATAAATTTGTATATTGCTTCAAACAACTCTTTATAAAACTAAATGTGACCCAAGAATATTTTAGATAAAATTATTTACTATCTCGAATCGAGCAAAATGTTTGTGGATTTAAGTACAATTATATTACTAGATATGGTATATATGATTATATATTACATAGCATGGCTGATCTTATTGCATATAAAGTTGTATATAGAGCTATATCTTAATATATACGGCGGCATTTTAGGAGTATATAATTATATATGGTATCATTTAAACAATATATAACTATATATGGTGCCAGTTAAACTATATATTATAATATATGGTGGCATTTAAACAATATATGGTCATATATGGTACCTCATGAACAAAATTTTTAATACAGTTGCAGATATGATAATATATGCTCCTAAATATAGTGCCATATATATTTATATATGGTGTTATTTAAGCAATATATTAGCATATATGGTGCCATTTAAATCATATATTATTATACATGGTGTGAAAATCGGTACAATGGGGTTCCCCATACAAACATTTTAAAAAATCACCATTTTTGGCACTTTATTTTATTATTTTTTATTTATTTTATTTATTTTTATTATTTTATTTATTTTTTCTCTTTAGAAATTTATTTAGTCAGAACATATGTAAATGAAAAAATTAATTTAACTTAGTAATAGAAAAGAAAATAAAAAAAATTACTGTTTGAAGTCTTTTTTGCTTTCAAGTCGAAAACCCAATGAGTCATATACCCAGGCATGATGTTACTGTTTTTGGTGTGTCTACTGATTTGACTGATCTTAATTTACCAACCCATCTGGATATCTTGAGATATTATTTTTACTTGAGCGAACAAAAAAAGTTGTCCTATAAAGCATTCACTATTCAAGTACAAGATAAGTTGATTGGAATTTGGGAAAAACTTGGTATGGAAATAATGCTGAAAAAAAGTGTATGTAATAAATTGAATAGATTGCTTGACAAATATCAAGAGCAAATCAAGAGAAGAAACAAACCCCAACAATTTACAGAGTATGTAAAATCTCTGGAAACAATTTTTTTCATTGGAACATGTAAATGCGATTTGAAGGCAGCTCCATGTGCATGCGGTTTGGTTCCCGAACGCCTCAAAGAGTTTATGCACGATCAACATAATCAGAGAAGTCTAACAATGGATGGATTTGCGATGGAAATTGAAGAGCAAGGAGCAACGTCTATGTCATCAATGCCAACATACCAAGATCCCGATGATTCAACATACGCACCGCCACCGGTTCAAGAAGATTTGGATATAAGCACAAGTTCACAATACACACAGAGATACGATTGTTTTAACTTTGCCTTGGTATGTGACAGATTTGGCGTGCCTGATAGAGTAGCATCAGCAATGGGAACAGCTCTTTTCCAAGATTTTAAAATGAAAGATATCCATGGCAAACCTCTCATCATGGATAAATCGAAAGTTCGCCGAGAAAAAGAGAAATGCAGACAAGAAGTGCTTCGCAAACGGTTAGATGATACCAATTTGTTAGCATTTTCATTCGATGGCAGAAAAGATGATACTTTAACGAGAGATACAATTGATGAGAAGTATCATACTAGAATGGTAAAAGAACCTCATCTTGTTATTTTGAGAGAACCGAATTCTGAATTGATTGGTTACGTAAGACTGGAACATGAAACCGCTGAATACAAAACAACCAAATTAAATGATTTTTTCAATGATAAAAATATATCACTGGATGCATTAATTGGCATATGCACTGACGGTGAGCCAACAAACACTGGCCCAAACGGTGGAATTATACGACGATTCGAATTGCTGTTAAAAAGACCATTGCATTGGTTCGTTTTGCGGCCCTATGCTCCTTGCAGGAGTAAAAGGAACAAATATATATATTGGTTCGTTTGCCTTCTACACTTCAACGAACTTCCGTTTCGGCATTTGTTTGAAGCTTTGGATAAATCAACCAGCACTGGACCAAGATCGGCAACCGGAAAATTGAGCCGTCAAATCGAAACTTGTGAAACTCTTCCGGTAAGTTATTGCTATCACTCATTTATTATAATTGTCAACCGTTTTTAATTGTTTTATTTTTATATATTTTCAGGTGGTGGACGGCTTTCAGAAAATTGAGTTGAAAAATATGCCCCCTGCTCCAGAAAAAATTGAATTTTCCACCGATTCCAAGTACTTATACGACATGGCCCATGCAATTTCAGCGGCGTGGTTTCAGTGGATCTGGCAAACATCAAACCAGGGAAAATTGTACATTCTCGGTGGCTCACTAAGGCCGCTAGACTATTACGATTATATGTGACAACGGAAAATCCAGATGCAAATTTAAGAATACTGGTTGAATTTATAATTACATGTTATGTGCCAATGTACTTCAATATCAAGTATTACAGCTCTGTCGTGTACGGTAGTAGATTATTTTTCAAATTCATTAGTTGGTCAAGATTTCTAGAACCTCGTTTACGCAAAATTGTCAATAAAGTAATTACAGATAATTCATATTATGCGCATTCGGAAAATATCTTGTTATCAATGTTGTTTGATGATAGCAAAGAAAAGCGCGACTGTGCTATCAAGATAATTCTACGCTATCGAACCGATGTTGACGACCCAACGGGACTTAAAGCTTATAAAAAACCAGATATAAACTTTTATTGCACAAGTTACACGGAAATGATCAATATGAATGACATAAATGACGTATTTGAACCACCATTCACGCGAAGCATTCCATACGATACTTTGAAAGAATATTTAAATCAAGATGATCCACCGTTTAATGATCCAAAAATTCCATCACACATACAAGAAACAGAACGACACGTTCAATTGCTAGCAAGCGTTTTCAAACGAGTTATACCGGAAAATGTAGAGGCTGTTATGGCGACGACATTAGAGAGCCGTGCGAAATTGCCCAGACTTGAAAGCAAAAAAGACTTCAAACAGTAATTTTTTATTTTTTCTTTTCTATTACTAAGTTAAATTAATTTTTTCATTTACATATGTTCTGACTAAATAAATTTCTAAGGAGAAAAAATAAATAAAATAATAAAAATAAATAAAATAAATAAAAAATAATAAAATAAAGTGCCAAAAATGGTGATTTCTTAAAATGTTTGTATGGGGAACCCCCCAGGGGAGTTCCAGGGTGTGTGCCACTGGCATGGGTGGATCGGCCCTCCAAAGTTAGTGGGGGTCGGTCATACATTTGGACTCGATTGGGGCACTCTAAATGGGTCAAAGTGTGATTTTTCAAAACTTGACCCTACGGGACAAAAGTCAACAGTTGGGGGGTAGTAGAATTCGTTTTAGAGGTATAGTTCCTTCGGCAAAGTTTCTTATTTTGATTTATTATTATTAGAATACGATTTATATAGGATGCCCAGTTTATAGTCAAATTAAAAAAAACGTGTTACAAAAAACGAATATGAATCAATATCAACCAACCATCTTCCCAAGACTAACCCACAGTATTCCTTACACTACTCCTAGTTCCCAAACAATCAGAACCAATCTCAATAACCCATCCCAAGTACAATCCAGCACATCGACTATTGATGAGAATATTTCATACGCTAGTATCACGCAAGGACCTTCGTCCTCTTCTCACAGAAACCCTCTAGAAGTCTCCATCGAAAATCTTGTAAACACTATGAATAACTTTATTAATAATATGCAAATAATGATGCAAGAAATGCTTAGAAATCAAGGCATGCTTATGCAAGCCATCTTGGAAAAAAAATGATCCCATTAAATATTTGTTTCTGGAATGCCAACGGCTTAAGCCAACACAAAAGAGAAGTTGAATCTTTTCTTAAAATACAAGCTATCGACATATTATTAGTCTCTGAGACCCACTTCACCTCTAAAAATTGCTTTAGAATTAACAATTTTTCGACATATGACACTAAACACCCAAGTGACAGAGCATGTGGTGGTACTGCTATTATAATTAGTAATAGAGTGAGACACTTCCCATTGCAAGAGTATAAAACCGATCACATACAAGCTACATCCCTAACTCTGACAGATGTTAACATTACAATTTCGTCTATCTACAGTCCTCCCAGACACAAAATAACTCAACAACAATACACAAGTTTTTTCTCTACACTTGGTCATAAATTCATTGTAGCAGGGGATTTCAATGCAAAACATACGTATTGGGGTTCCCGACTCATCACTCCAAAAGGATGACAACTACTCAATGCAATCAATTCATCAAACCTCGATGTGGTCTCTGGCGGTCAGCCTACTTATTGGCCTTCAGACTTAAATAAAATCCCGGACCTAATTGATTTCGCAATTATTAAAAACATAAAACGAAAACACATTTCGATAGTTTCTTCTCTGGACCTGTCATCTGATCACTCTCCAACTGTTATTAGTTTGGTCACATCCAATCCTAGTTTATTGATGGAAACAAATCACTTTCCCAATAGAAGAACGAACTGGCTCAAATACAAAATGTACATCAGCTCTCATTTACCCCAAGCCCTCTCATTAAAAACCGGTGAAGAAATCCAAGAAGCCATAGATCAGTTTTCAAAAACACTCTCCTCGGCAGTAACAGTGGCTACTCCAAAGACCTAAAACAATAAGAAATGTAATTTTGCCAGCTCAAAAAGAGTTGAAGATCTCGTAATAGAAAAAAGAAATATTCGTAGACAGTGGCAACAAACAAGATCCCCTGCTCTTAAAAGTAAACTGAAACAATGTCAAAGAAATTTAAATCGTGTTCTGAAAGAAAATAAGGAGTCCTCCCTTAAATTCTACCTACAAAATTTAGAACCAACACAAAATTCAGACTATAATTTGTGGAAGGCTTCAAAAAAACTAAAACATCCCACAAATTATGAAGCACCCATACGCAACGAAAATGGAACATGGGCTAAAAGCAGCATTGAGAAGGCTGAAACTTTTGCTGATCATTTAGAAAAAGTTTTTACTCCCAACGATACAATCTCATCAATAAATCTTCCACATATAAACGATACAATTTCCTCACCTATAAAAATCCGATTCTCTACTCTAAAAGAAAACGTAAAAAGCCTCGATGTAAAAAAGTCTCCAGGCCCGGACAGGATTACTCCAAAAATGGTTTGTGAGTTACCAGATGGCGCGCTTAAAATTGTTTTGTTTATTTTCAATGCTATACTACGTACTGGTGTATTCCCTACTTCTTGGAAAATTTCGGAAATAATAATGGTTCCCAAGCCTGGAAAAAACGCAAGTCTTGCAACATCATATAGGCCAATTAGTTTATTATCGGTGCTATCAAAACTCTTCGAAAAAATCCTTTACAACGTATTATCATCCCACATAGAGGTACATAAATTAATTCCCATGCATCAATTTGGTTTTAGAAAAAAACATAGCACGATAGAACAAGTTCACCGCATTGTTACTCTCATTAGGATGACATTTGAAGCCAAACAATATTGCTCCACTCTATTTATAGACATTTCTCAAGCATTCGACAGAGTATGGCATGACGGTCTTATACATAAAATAATAACTCTGTTGCCATCCAATACCCACAAACTACTAAAAGGTTATCTTTCACAAAGATCGTTCATAGTAAAATCTAAAAATTGTCAATCATCAAGTAGGAAAATTTGTGCTGGAGTTCCCCAAGGTAGTATACTGGGTCCATTGCTTTATATTCTCTACACCGCAGATATGCCAACTCATCCACTTACTCACACTTTCACATTTGCTGATGACACGGCGTTTATGAGCGTCCACCAAAATCCCAAAATGGCGAATTTCCAATTGCAGTCTCACATTTATAATGTAGAAAAATGGCTCGACGAATGGAAAATAAAAGTAAATGCTTCAAAATGTGTTCACGTAACCTTTACTCTTAAAAGGGAAAATTGCCCCAATCTTATCATTAATAACACTGTAGTACCACATCAAAATCATGTTAAGTATCTCGGAATTCACCTAGATCGACGTCTTACTTGGGCACATCATATAGATTCTAAAATAACTCAAATTAATCTAAAACTTGCTCAGTTAAACTGGCTTCTTAATAAATACTCTACTCTTCGTTTGGACTTTAAAGTGATTATATATAAAGTCATAATAAAACCCATTTGGACATACGGTATTCAACTCTGGGGAACAGCCTCAGCCTCGAACATAGACAAATTACAAAGAAGACAATCGAAATTATTAAGATTTATCACTGGTGCCCCACGGTTCATACGTAATTCTAATATCCACAAAGATCTCAATATCCCTGTAGTCCGCGACGAAATTAAAACGCATAGTATCAAATACGTGTCTAAACTAACCGCTCATCCTAACCGCTTAGCTCAAAATTTACTTACATATCCAGGGCATCAGCGTCTAAGAAGATTAGACACCCTGGACATTGCTCGAAGCTAACATATACATACACTCCTGCTCACAAAAATTGGCTTGACTGCGCTGGCAGTTAACCATTAAGAAAATAGATTTAAGATTTGTTCACTTATTGCAAATTCCTTAAGAGAAAGATTCAATAAAACAGAAAATTTGAAAAAAAAAAAAAAAAAAAAAAGAATACGATTTTCCCTGAGCCATGGGCGATTTTTTTGCCTCCCCACAAATCGACCCGGCCTACGGTACATATATACTGGGCTTTTCATTTTCTTTGAATTGATGCTGCTTATTCATTTCTTTGTTTTTAGCCATATTCTGTGCCTTATTTTTCATTGATCTGGTTATAACTTTTAGTATATTATTATTTTGTATATTTAATTCCTTTAATTCGTCGATCGTGATACGCGATAGAGCGTCCGCGACGTAATTATCTTTTCCCCTAAGATATTCAACTGTGAAATCATATTCTTCTAGATCAAGTCTAATTCTAGTCAATTTTGAGCTGGGGTTCTTCATCGAAAATAGATAAGAAAGTGGTCTATGATCTGATCGAACGAGGAAATGTTTTCCATAAATATAGGGTCTAAAATGTTTCACTGCCCAATGTATGGCTGTCAATTAGAGGCGTATGCCACTGGTAAATGTTTTCCATCGTACTCTTGTGTGAGTACGGCACCACAAGCGTGTTTGCTTGCATCCGTTGTTATACAGAATTGTTTTTCAAAATCTGGGTATTGCAACAATGTTGGTCTCATTAGTGCACTTTTAAGATGTTCAAAAGCAATATCGCATTCTTTTGTCCATTCAAATGGTACTCCTTTTTTCGATAATCTAGTAAGATGCCTTGAATACTCAGAAAAATTTTCAATAAATCGCCTGTAGTAGTTGCAAAACGCTACAAATCTTTTTGCGCTATCGGCATCAGTAGGCTTTGGGTATTTTTCTATTACTGAATATTTACTATCATCTGGGAGTATGCCCTTGTTGGTGCATTTATGGCCTAGGTATGTAACCTCGTGCATGAAGAATGAACATTTTTCAGGATGTAGTTTGACATAGTTCGAAAACATCTGTTAAATTTGAAAGCATGTGTTTCTCTGAACAACCTAGAACGACTAAGTCATCCATATATAGGAAGGCTTGATCTGGTCTTAGCCCGCTAAAAGCAATTGTCATCATTCTTTGGAATGAATTTGGTGCCACCTTTAAACCATATGGTAATCTGGTAAATCTATAAGCGCCTTTGTTGGTTGAGAATGAAGTTAGGTTCCTAGAATTCTTTTCCAGTTCTATTTTGCTCGGTCAAGTTGATCTAAAATATCGTCTATTCTTGGCAATGGAAATTTATCTGCAATTAATTTCTTGTTTACCTGTCTATAGTCTATCACCAGTCTCCATCTTTTTTCTTTTGTATTTGGTAAGGATTTCTTTGGAACTAATAAAATTGGACTATTATATTCGGAATGATGTCTCTATTATTCCATCATCTATCAATTTATTCACTTGTTCTTCGATTTCTTCTTTATGGGTATGTGGTATACGGTAGTTCTTGATGTACACAGGATCCGTATCCTTCGTTCTTAACTTTCTAAACCTTGTATTTATACAAGGTTTACAAGGAATTTAGGAGTTATAATGAGTACGCCTTTTATATTTTAAAATCATACATAAATATATCTCAAAAAAACATAGAATTTTTTTACATTGCGCTATACTTAAACATATCTAAAACAACTTTAAATGTTTTCCGATAAAGCCATTTTTAATTATATATGACGCTGTATTAAAATTGTCATAGCATATGTAACTAGATATGGTACATATTAATATATATGCGGACATATATATTTATACTGATCTATATATGGCTTCATATAAGACATTTTTGAAAAACTCAAAGCTATACATAATTATATCCGCAAAGATATAGTGTCACACTAGACTATATATAAACATATTAGTCCATATTAAATTATATAATTTCCTATATAACTATTTTTACTCGGGTATATGAAATATTTTTCAATATATGGAATCACATATACTTCCATATATGTTCATATAAAATCCATATATGTTCATAAAAAATCCATATTTGTTCATATGTGTCCATACATAAACCATATATGAACATGTTTGAGCGTATATGAACATTTTTCACCGGGATATGCTACTATATATAGTGCAATATATATTGATATATGGTATCATATAAACAATATATTACCATATGGTGACATTAAACCATACATTATGATATATGGTGCCATTTTAACAATATATGGTCATATATGGTACCTTATGAACAACATTTTTAATACAGTTCCAGATATGATAATATATGCTACCATATATAGTACCATATACTTTGATATATCGTATCATTTAAACAACCCGAGTAAAAATAGTTACATATAGTCATATTATTAAGTTATTTCTCTATATATAAAAGAATAACGTGACTGACTGACTGACTCAACATCGCCCAGCCCAAACCGCTGAAGCTAGGAAGTTGAAATTTGGTTTGTAGGTTCCTCTTTCGGCGTAGACGTCCGCTAAGACGGGATTTTTGGAAATTCCTACCGGAACGGGCAAAAAGGGGAAAAGTCTCCCCCTTCACGGCCCGCCAAAACCCCTTTCGCTAGAAAGCTGAAATTTAAGATATGTGTTCCTTGGAGTATGGGCTAACTTTTCTGGAAAGTACTTTCTGGAATTTTGGACAGGGACGTTGTAAAAATGGGGGTTAAAAAGGGGAAAAAGGCCCCCCTTGACGGCCTGCCCAAACCGCTGGAGGTAGGAAGTTGAAATTTGGTATAAAGGTTCCTCCACTATCGTAGACATCCACCAAGACGGGAGTTTTGGAAATTTTTACAGGGACGGGCAAAAAGGGGAAAAAGTCTCCCCCTGGACGGCCTGCTCAAACTGCTGGAGCTATGAAGTTGAAATTTGGTATGTAGGTTTCTCGACCGGTGTAGAC
This sequence comes from Leucophora obtusa, assembly GCA_949987735.1. Taxonomy (NCBI): domain Eukaryota; kingdom Metazoa; phylum Arthropoda; class Insecta; order Diptera; family Anthomyiidae; genus Leucophora; species Leucophora obtusa. The sequence continues at coordinate 249,526,296 of OX465295.1, forward strand.
GTCCGTTGGGCGGCATTTTTGGGAATTCTTATCGGGAGGGGCAAAAAGGGGACAAAAAAAGTACCTTTTTCCAAAAAACTACCTTTTCCCAAAAAAACTACCTTTTTCCAAAAAAAGTACCTTTTTCCAAAAAAAGTACGTTTTTCCAAAAAAAGTATCCTTTTCCAAAAAAAGTACCTTTTTCCAAAAAAAGTACGTTTTTCCAAAAATAGTACCTTTTTCCAAAAAAAGTACGTTTTTCCAAAAAACAGTAACTTTTTCCAAAAAAAGTACCTTTTTCCAAAAAAAGTACCTTTTTCCAAAAAAAAATTCCTTTTTCCAAAAAAAGTACCTTTTTCCAAAAAAAGTACCTTTTTCCAAAAAAAGTACCTTTTTCCAAAAAAGTACCTTTTTCCAAAAAAGTACCTTTTTCCAAAAAAGTACCTTTTTCCAAAAAGTACCTTTTTCCAAAAAAAGTACCTTTTTCCAAAAAAAGTACCTTTTTCCAAAAAAGGACCTTTTCCCCAAAAAAATATCTTTTTCCAAAAAAAATATCTTTTTCCAAAAAAAGTACCTTTTTCCAAAAAAAAGTACCTTTTTCCAAAAAAGTACCTTTTCCAAAAAAGTACCTTTTTCCAAAAACAGTACGTTTTTCCAAAAAAAGTACGTTTTTCCAAAAAAAGTACCTTTTTACAAAAAAAGTACCTTTTTCCAAAAAAGTACCTTTTTCCAAAAAAAGTACGTTTTTCCAAAGAAAGTACCTTTTTCCAAAAAAAGTGCCTTTTTCCAAAAAAAGTACCTTTTTCCAAAAAAAATTCCTTTTTCCAAAAAAAGTACCTTTTTCCAAAAAAAAGTACCTTTTTAAAAAAAAAGTACCTTTTTCAAAAAAAGTACCTTTTTCAAAAAAAGTACCTTTTTCCAAAAAATGTACCTTTTTCTAAAAAAATGTACCTTTTCCAAAAAAAAGTACCTTTTCCAAAAAAAGTAACTTTTCCCAAAAAATATACATTTTTCCAAAATATACATTTTTCCAAAAATATACATTTTTCCAAAAAAATACCTTTTTCAAAAAAAGTACCTTTTCCAAAAAAAAAGTACCTTTTCCCAAAAAAAGTACCTTTTTCTAAAAAAATGTTCCTTTTCCCAAAAAACATACATTTTTCCAAAAAAATACCTTTTTCAAAAAAAGTACCTTTTCCAAAAAAAAGTACCTTTTCCCAAAAAAAGTACCTTTTTCTAAAAAAATGTTCTTTTTCCAAAAGAAGTACCTTTTCCAAAAAAAGAACCTTTTTCCAAAAAACATACATTTTTCCAAAAAAAATACATTTTTCCAAAAAAAATACTTTTTTAAAAAAAAATACCTTTTCTAAAAAAAGTACAAATAAAGTACTTTGTAAAAACAAAGTATCTTTTTCCAAAAAATTTTGTTTTTCCAAAAAGTACCATTTAAAATAATATATGTATAATTTAAAAAAAACTACTTTTTTTCCTCCCCCCACGGATATCTCCACTAAAACAAGGTTTCTTGATATTCGGCATAGACGTGCGCTAAGACGGGATTTTTGGAAATTCCTACCGGAACGGGGAAAAAGGGGAAAAGTCTCCCAATAAACAGTCTCACAAATTGGAAAAGTGCCTGCCTGATACAATTTTATCGGTTTGATCGTGATTGGTTCAATTTTATATAAATAAAATATAATTGTATCCGACATTTTCATTATACAATTGTATCAAAGTTTTAAACTGATATCAGGTCAAAGTTGGGATATAACTATATAATTTTGTATACAAATATATCTATTTGGACCTAAACTGATACCATGTGATATAAACCAATAAAATTGTATCAGGTCAAAAATCAGATACAATTTCATCTGATTAACACATAATTTAATCAGGTCAGATCTAAACTGATGCAATTAGATAAAAACTGATACAAATAAAAACAAACAATTAATAATTTCTGAAATACAATTGATAAAACTGAAATTCAAATGACTAGTTCTGAAATACAACTCTACTAAAAAAATTTATATGACTTTTGATATTATATATAATTATATCCGAAAAATGAGAACATCTAATTATATCAAATTAGATCGTATTATGATCATATTAGATCTAATTTGACACAATTAGATATAATATGATGAAAATCGATATGGTTTGATACAATTTTATCCGGATTTTGTCCTCATCCAAATGTATCAAATATAATATAATCATATCCAACTAGATATAATGGTATATAATTCGATACAATTACACATAATTATAGGAGACATATGTAACTATATATAGGTCTATATATAATTTGATATTGTAATATATTGCATTATACATTGTGCAATATATAACAAGATATAGTTACATATATATTTAGGATATAATTTCTTAAAATTTTATATAATTATATCTTGGTATATATGTTCCAATACATAATTATACAAAATTGTATATGATAATATATGACTATATCAAACCTTTTTTACTTGGGAATTCAGAAATCTGAAAAATAATTGATAAGTTCTGAAATACAATTGATAAATCTTAAAAACAATTGATAAAATTGGAAATGGTGTAGAGCGTTAAAAAAATGTAAATAAAATTATTTTTTTTTTTAATTCAATTAAATAAAAAAAAAATATATAATTTTATAAAAACATTTATAGAAAATAAAATTAGAATTTTATAAAAACAAATTATCCTAATTTTTGCATTAAAAATACAAAAATTGTTTTTTTGGACTTTCTATATTTTCATATATTTAGTTAGAATATTCTTCTACTTCTACCTAGTCCAAATTCTAATATGATATTGTCATATTAGATTTTATTTGTTGTTTCAAAAAGGGGGTTGATCATTTTCATGATTGACAATACAATTGTTTCATAGGCATCACCCTACTATTCAGTTGTCCACAATCATTTTTTAATGATTTTTTATACCTTATGTATTGACTTGGTTTGAGTAAGAAACTTATCATTTTCTTATTGCGGACAACTGAAGAGTAGGGAGATGCCTATGAAACAATTGTATTGTCTATCATGAAAATGATCAACCCCCTTTTTGAAACAACAAATAAAATCTAATATGACAATATCATATTAGAATTTGGACTAAAGGTAGAAGAATATTATTATTATTAACTAAATATATAAAAAGAAATTCTTTTTATAAAAAAAAAAATGCATAGCCGTGAACGGTATCGAACTCGAGACCTTCTGAGTTTAAACCTTATTTTAACAAAATATTGTAATTTTTATAAAATCAGTGCTCTGCCAGTGTATTATTTTTTGAACTGTTGTCAATATCTGTCTGGGATCTTATTTAATCCCAAATAAATGGAGATCTTACGTAGTACCCAAATATAATGCGAGATCTATTTTGATCTGTCATTTTTTGGATAAATTTAGATCTTACTTAATCCCCAAATATATTGCTGGATCTAATTCGATCTGCTATTTTTCGGATCAAATTAGATCTAAGTTTATCCACAAATATATTGCTGGATCTAATTCCATCTGCCATTTTTCGGATCAATTTAGATCTAAGTTTGTCCCCAAATATATTGCTGGATCTAATTCGATCTGCCACCTTTTCGAATCAAATTAGTTCTAAGTTTATCCACAAATATATTGCTAGATCTAATTCGATCTACCAAAATTGAGATCAAATTAGATCTAAGTTTATCCACAAATATATAGCTCTATCTAATTCGATCCGCCATTTTTCGGATCAAATTAGATCTAGGTTTATCCCCAAAGATATCATTGGACCTCCCAATTTTGAGATATATCTTGATCTTAGTTTATTCCCATATATACAATGGGATCTAATACGATATCATTGGATACACCCAATTTTGAAATCTAATTGGATCAGCTAGATATTACAGCTGATCTTAAACAATATCAAATTGGATATGGTTAGATATAGCGCGAGATCAATTTTTTTTACTCGGGAATTCAATACTAAATAAAAAAGCTGAGCTTATGGGAAAATCTACGAAGCAGGTCGATTTCAGATTTTAAAAATGAAAATTTTCAAATTAGTGGCACACATTTTTTTTATACACTCTAATTAAATTCTGTTGAAATTTACCCAACTTATAGTAGGAAACTGACCTCCTACTATAAAGTGGGTAAATTTACTCTATGTGCGTAATTGAAAAAAAATACTCACATTGTGTTTAAGTTGGTGCACAAATAATTTGTAATTTTACATTGAAAGTGCGTAAAAATTAAATGAAATTTTGAAATTAGTGTGTTAATTTACTAAATTTCTGTGTAAAAAAGCACGTTTCACGTGTAAATGTACGCATAAAATGCGTAAAAATCCACAAAAAATGCGCAAAAATCCACAGAAAGTGCGTAAAAATAAAATATAATGCGTACATTTACAACAGGTGTGCTAACTTTAAGCACCACCCAAAAAATTTTTTTAAATAAAATAACAAATTAATTTTTAGTACGTATTTTATTAATAATAATGTCCGAGTCATTCTCTCATAATCGTTTATGTCCAAATTAGTCGTTTTGGGATCTTAAGGCATTTGTATAAAATTCATATAAAAATTTGTTATAACTATTGAATGGGTGCGATGACTCCTGCTCAACAAAATCCATTCTTTGAAAGGGAGGCAGTAACCGTCAACAATAATGGGAGAAAACGCCTTAAGAGAGATATGGCCTACGCAGGAACAACTGAGTGCAATGACTCCTGCTCAACAAAGTCAGTATTCATTGAGTACTGCCTAACTTGCAAAGAAAGCATTTTGTTGAGCAGGAGTCATTGCACTCAGTTGTTCCTGCGTAGGCCATATCTCTCTTAAGGCGTTTTCTCCCGTTATTGTTGACGGTTACTGCCTCCCTTTCAAAGAAGGCATTTTGTTGAGCAGGAGTCATCGCACCCAGTTGTTTTACCTAGGCCGAATCTCTCTTACGGCGTTTTCTCCCGTTATTGTTGACGGTTGTTGGTTGACTGCCTCGCTTGCAAAGAAGGCATTTTGTTGAGCAGGAGTTATTGCACCCAGTAGTTCCTGCGTAGACCGTGTCTCTCTTACGGCGTTTTCAATTTTGAAATGAGGTTTAGACTACCACATGCGTTAATAATAATTACCAAAAACAATTTCATGCTTATGTTGCTATTTCCAGACTCTAATGTGTTTGTGGAAATGTTGTAATTCACAAAAAATAATCCGTTTTCGCTTTTTCTTTTTATTATTTATAATTTTTTTTAAATTTTTTCCAATTTGAAATGTCAGAATATTTATTACTATTATTGGATAGTATATTTAACAACTTTGTGCGTAAAAATTTTATTTAACAAAACAATAGTAATTTTAGGCACAATGTGTTTATTTATAAGCACATAATGTCTAAAAATACTTAGTGTGTGTATTATTGTGTATGGAAGTGTGTATGAAAAAAGTTTACGCATTTTTTGTTTATATTTACCGAATTTTCGTAAAATTAAACAAAATTTTACCCATTTTATAGTAGTAAATTTACAAACATTTTTTAGAGTGTAGATTAACTTATTTAAAATGCATTAGAAAGAAGTAATCTGTTCGCGTGAATCAATTTTTTTGAGTGCTAAAAAAGTTATTAACAAAAAACCGCACACAATTTCGCTAATAAATATTTTAAAATTTTTGGATTTTTTGGGCATGCGACCACACATTTTCAAGTAACCTTTCCGTGCTGAGTCCGAATTTGGTTTCCAAATTTTTCCAGCACATCTGGTTTTTGAGGAAATTGAGGTCAAAGTTACCAAAAACCTTTTTTTTTGGCTTTTTTTGAGTTGTTTTTACACACTTTTACCTCGATTTAATGAAAGAAGATGATATAAATTTTATTCAAAAATGCATAGTCGCGCTATATTTCCATTATTGATTAAACTATGCGACAGTCAAAATCGGGATGGGATGAAACCAACGGGAAATGTTATATCGCTCAAAAACAAGTTATACGTGTCCCGGCGTTTCGCTGGGTCACCCCTAGGAATCGAGATATATCGATTTGACCTTTGGTGGTCTTTTTTTTGACATAATTCGAGAACCACTAGTCCGATTTTGCTTAAACAATTTTAGAAAAATTAAAAATTACAATTCCTTTAATCTGTTCATATAACGTTTTTCTATATACTCAACAGTTTTGCCGGTAAAAATAAATGTTTGTTACCGCTACCATAAAAATCAATAACCTTTTGTTTATTACTTTTTTTAATATTTTAGGCAAAAAATATTTTTTTCTTCATACATTTATTTTTACCGGCAAAACTGTTGAGTATATAGAAAAACGTTATATAAACAGATTAAAGGAATTGTAATTTTTAATTTTTTAAAATTGTTTGAGCAAAATCGGACTAGTGGTTCTCGAGTTATGTCAAAAAAAAGACCACCAAAGGTCAAATCGATATATCTCGATTCCTAGGGTTGACCCATCGAAACGCCGGGACACGTATAACTTCTTTTTTACCGATATAACTTTCCCCGGTAGTTTGAACCCTTCCCGATCACTGACCTCTACCACTTGTCTCACAGTGTTATAAGTAATGTTGTTTTTTTAATTTTTCCGTCCGTCCGTCTGTCTCTCCATGTATTCTTGTGCGCACCTACAGGTCGCAAATATTAAGATTTTTTGATAAAATTTGGTAGACCGATTTATATCGGCCCAAGGACGAAGTCTATTAATTTTGGTTTAAATCGGTATATGTTTGGACTTGTGCCCATATAAATTTCCCCCAAAACTGCAGCAAAAAATTAAATGGCACATGCACGGTTTAAAGAGTTATGGGATCAAATATATCTTGAATGGTACATATCTTCATTACTATTATTATCTGAAAGTGCTAAACGTATCGGACGAATTTCGTATTCTCTACAACATATCTTTCTCCAAAATTCGCTAAAAGGTTACATTCAAATTGAAGGCACATCAACAGTTTTAAGAATTATGGAGTCCAATCTATCTGAAACGGTAGATGTTATCATAACTATCATTATATGAAAGTGCTAAACAGATCGGATTTTATTTTTAGGCTTTACATCAATTTTCGCTGGACAATACGCTAAAAATCCAACTTTAAATTGTCTAGCACATCCACAGATAAAAGAATTAGTGGCTGAAATCTAGCTTATATGATATATATCGCAATTAGTGTTGTTGTGTGTAAGTGCTAAAATTATCCGTTTGGTTTCTACATCACTTTTAGCTCCAAAATCTACGAAAAGCTACAAAATTTAACCTAAAATGGGTCTGGACACCAAACTAATAGTACGATCCATTTAGCACTTTCACATAATAATAGTATCACCGATAATACCAATCACGCAGGACTGCAACTAATTATTTCTCAAACTGCGGATGTGCCCTTCAAAAAATATCAAATTTCAAGTTGTTCACGCATAGAGGTGAAGAGATTATATTATAGTCATATTTTCTTTATTTTAAAAGGCACACTCATTTACTCGATCTCAATTTTTTTGCTAACTTGTCGTTATGTGCCAGTATCAAAAAATTTTCAATTGCATTGAAGCTGAAAGCGCAAAAACTAAAAATGTCTGAAATTGCTCTTTATTCAAAAACCAGAGTTACAGATTTTAAAGAACTACCATTTGTTCCTAATTTAGGGCACGTATTTTTTTCAACAAGAAGGAGATTTTCTAACATCATAATTATTATCCACCAAAGGTTTTGGGCGATTTCCTTTTATGCTGAAAAAGTTATAACCAAAAGAGTTGAAAAACTCTTGAAAGTTACAAGCAAAATTAGGGTAAACGAGTAAAAAGGTTAAAGTCGGGCATGCCGACTATACAATACCCTACACCAGTCTGGTTAAAAGCCAACTAATGTTTGGATCCGAAATTTGAATGGGTTAAAATGAAGCTTGTGTCAAAATTTTCTATAATGTGAGTCAGCGCACCAAATTTCATTAAAATATCTTAATATTTGCGACCTGCAGTTTGTAACCAAGCCAATTTTGGGGGGACCCTTATATGGGCACTAGTTCTAAATATGGACCGATGTTCACCAAAATCAATAGGCTTCGTCCTTGGGCCAACATAGGTCTATGTACCAAATTTCATCAAAATATCTTAATATTTGCGACCTGCAGCGTATAAACAGTATAATTTTGGTAGGACCCTTATATGGGCACTAGGTCTAAACATGGACCGATATTCACCAAAATCAATAGGCTGCGTTATTTGGCCAATATAGGTCGGTGTACCAAATTTCATCAAAATATCTTAATATTTACGATCTGCAGCGTATAAACAGTATAATTTTGGTAGGACCCTTATATGGGCACTAGGTCTAAACATGGACCGATGTTCACCAAAATCAATAGGCTGCGTTATTGGGCCAACATAGGTCTGTGTACCAAATTTCGTCAAAATATCTTAATATTTACGACCTGCAGCGTATAAACAATATAATTTTGGTAGGACCCTTATATGGGCACTAGGTCTAAACATGGACCGATGTTCACCAAAATCAAACTTGTTCGTCCTTGGCCAACATAGGTCTGCGTGCCAAATTTCATCAAAATATCTTAATATTTGCGACCTGTAGAGTGCGCACAAGATTGCATGGACAGACGGACGGACGGACAGACGGACATCGTTAAATCGAAATAAAAAAAAATTCTGAACCGATCGGTATACTATAAGGTGGGTCTACGACCAATATGTTTTGGTGTAACAAACATCAGCACAAACTTATAATACCCTGACCACATAGTCGTGTAGTGTATAATTAAGGTATTCTTAATTGAGTAGAGCACATTAACAGCCCTGCAAAAAAGAACATCCACTTTTTAATGCATGACTTTTTTCTCTACATTCAAAATATGATAATGCAAAAATAAAATAAAACGAGTAAAAAGGTTAAAGTCGGGCATGGCGACTATACAATAACCTACACCAGTCTGGGTAAAAGCCAACTAATGTTTGGATCCGAAATTCGAATGGGTTAAAATGGGGCTTGTGTCAAAATTTTCTATAATGTGAGTCAGCGCACCAAATTTCATTAAAATATCTTAATATTTGCGATCTGCAGTTTGTAACCAAGCCAATTTTGGGGGGACCCTTATATGGGTACTAGGTCTAAACATGGACCGATGTTCACCAAAATCAATAGGCTTCATCCTTGGGCCAAAATATCTTAATATTTGCGACCTACAGCGTATAAACAATATAATTTTGGGGGGACCCTTATATGGGCACTAGGTCTAAACATAGACTGATGTTCACCAAAATCAATAGGCTTCGTCCTTGGGCTGATATAGGTCGGTATACCAAATTTCATCGAAATATCTTAATATTTGCGACCTGCAGTTTGTAACCAAGCCAATTTTGGGAGGACCCTTATATGGGCACTAGGTCTAAACATGGATCGGTGTTAACCAAAATCAATAGGCTTTGTCGTTGGGCTGCCATAGGTCGGTGTACCAAATTTCATCAAAATATCTTAATATTTGCGACCTGCAGCGTATAAACAGTATAATTTTGGTAGGACCCTTATATGGGCACTATGTCTAAACATGGACCGATGTTCACCAAAACCAATAGGCTGCGTTATTGGGCTAACATATGTCCGTGTACCAAATTTCGTCAAAATATCTTAATATTTACGACCTGCAGCGTATAAATAATATAATTTTGGTAGGACCCTTATATGGGCACTAGGTCTAAACATGGACCGATGTTCACCAAAATCAAACTTGTTCGTCCTTGGCCAACATAGGTCTGCGTACCAAATTTCATCAAATTATCTTAATATTTGCGACCTGTAGAGTGCGCACAAGATTGCATGGACAGACAGACGGACGGACGGACAGACGGACAGCGTTAAATCGAAATAAAAAAAAATTCTGAGCCGATCGGTATACTATAAGACCCACCTTATAGTATACCGATCGGCTCAGATCCAATATTTTTTGGTGTTACAAACAGCAGCACAAACTTATAATACCCTGACCACATAGTGGTGTAGGGTATAAAAAAATTCTGAACCGATCGGTATACTATAAGGTGGGTCTACGACCAATATTTTTTGGTGTTACAAACATCAGCACAATCTTATAATACCCTGACCACATAGTGGTGTAGGGTATAATGACCACATAGTGGTGTAGGGTATAAAAAATTCTAAGCCGATCGGTATACTATAAGATGGGTCTAGGACCAATATTTTTTGGTGTTACAAACATCAGCAAAACTTATAATACCCTGACCACATAGTGGTATAGGGTATAACAAATACAACAACACATAGCGACATGAAGCATAAGCATAGTTTTCTACTGAAAAATTGTTAAATTGACAGCAGTAACGGATCTTTCCTATGACACGCACGTGTTAAATTCATTGATGGAAATGCCAAATTTTGAACTACTAACAGCTCCAGAAAAAACACAACTCAAAAATAAAAGTAGTTCAAATTTGGCATTTCCATCAATGAATTAAACACGTGTGTGTCATAGGAAAGATCCGATACTGCTGTAAATTTAAAAATTTTTCAGTAGAAAACTATGCTTGTGCGTCATGTCGGTATGTGTTGTTGTATTTTTATACCCTACACCTCTACGAGGTCAGGGTACTATAAGTTTGTGCTGATGATTGTAACACCAAAAAATATGGTCCTAGACCCACCTTATGGTATACCGATCGGCTCAGAATTGTTTTTATTTCGCTTTAACGATGTCCGTCTGTCCGTCCGTCCGTCCGTCTGTCTGTCCATGCATTTTTGTGCGCACTCTATAGGTCGCAAATATTAATATATCAAAAGGGAAATAAATTCTTTGAGTTTTGCCATGATTTTGGGTTACACATAATGAATGGTTGTACAAACGGTGATGAATTCGGAAATTTCACGTTTGTTAGTGGTGTTGGCGAATCGGTTAATGATAAATGTGCACTAGCATATGATAATTTAGAGTTAGTACAAAGTTTCAAGGTAGAAAACAAAGTGTGGTCTGATCACATGCCAATAGTCCTTACTATGAAAGTTACTGGTAAAAAAAACGAAAATTCAATGAAGCTGATGCCAAAATTAAATTGGAACGAGAAAAAAATTAATGAATACCAAGATAAACTCAATAAAAATTTAAATATATATAAACAACAAAAAGGTACATTAAATCTAAAGGAAATTACAGAAGTTATACAATCTGCAAATCCAGCATGCTATCATAATGAAAACCTAATTAGAAAAGAAAAAAAGTGGTTTAATTTTAATTGCTATAACTTAAGAGAAAAGTCTTTCAGCGCGTTAAATCTATATCGCCAAAACCCAACAAGAATTAATAAAGAAAAATACATTTTTATAAATAAAAAATATAAACAGGCATGCGAAAAATATAAGGCCGAATATTACAAGAGATTGGAAAATCAAATTAATTTAGTTAAAAACAATAAAGATTGGTGGAATATTGTTAAAGAAATAAAAAATACAGAATATCAAATTAATCCCGAAATAGAACCTAACATTTTTAAGCAGTATTTCTCCGAGTTACTAAACCCTCCGCTTATTTCAAATGATTTTATATATGCAGCAATGCTGCATAAGAATGATGAATTAGATCAACCAATAAATATAACAGAAATCAAAAATGTGTTAGCTAAGGCTAAATGTAATAAAGCTCCTGGGAGGACCGAATAAGCTATGAATTTTTTAAAAATGCAACTCAAAACTGTGTTGAAGAATTGGCAAATTCATTTAATATTATTTTCGAAACTGCAAAACTAGACGAAAAATTCACTACAAGTATAATTTTCCCTATATATAAAAAAGGTGATAGGGATATCCCAAGCAATTATCGTGGGATATCATTTATGAACACCATATCTAAAATCTTTATGGGTATTTTAAATAATAGAATAAATTTGTGGCTAAGTAGACATAGCATAATAACAGAATACCAAGCAGGATTTCGGGAAGGATACTCAACAGTATATAACCTGTACAATCTGGCAGCAATTGTGAGCCTAAAACGTAAGGAAAATAAAAAAGTATACGCCTTTTTTGTCGATTTCAAGGCAGCTTTGACAAAGTCTCCAGAAAAGCATTATTATATAAACTGAATAGTATTGGCATATCAACAAAGATAAGCAAAATGATCGGAAGCATATACAGTATAACTAAATTTAAAGTTTGGAATGGCGAAAATATGTCGGAAGAGTTTGAAACCGGCTCTGGTGTTAAACAAGGATGTTTGTTGTCGCCAACTTTGTTTTCAATATATATTAATGATTTACATGATTATATAGGTGGAGGAGTAAATGTGGAATCCATAAATGTGTGCTTATTAATGTATGCTGATGACATAGTTATTTTGGCTGATGATATACTAAAAATGAAAGCTATGATACAGAGACTTGAAACATATTGCGAAATGTGGAACCTGGAGGTAAATTTAAGCAAATCCGAAATGATGATATTTAGGAAAGAAGGAAGAATTTCTAAAAGTGAAAAATGGTTTTTTAATAGAGAAGCCATTAAAGTTACCAATGAATATACATATTTAGGTGTAACATTATCACCAAAAATGTGTTTTAAAAAACATGTAGAAAAAAGGAACGTATCTGCGAAAAACAGTATTAATCTAACATGGAAAGATTTCTTAAATAATAGGCAGGTTGGTTTAAATGCTAAGTGGAATCTTTTCAAATCAGTATGCCGTGCTATTCAATCGTATGGTGCACAAATATGGGGATATTATTTATTTGATGAAGTTGATAAGCTCCAACGATATTTTTTAAAAAAGATATTAAAACTGCCTTCTTTTACACCGAATTATATACTTATGCTTGAAACTGGAATTGAAAACAATCATATTTATACACTGGATTTACACATCCGGTATATTATAAAAACCTTATTTGAATATAATGTCAGCCGTCTGCCAAATCAGCTTACTAAATTTATTTTTGAAAAGAGGTCTTATTGGTATGAGAATATGGAAACAATTGCCAGAAATGTGAATACTCTAAGAATCTCAGAATGCACAACGAGAGAACATTGGGAACGTTTAAGGATAGATATTTTAGCTGGCTTAAAGAATAATGAAATGGAGCTCAATTTAATGAAGGCAGCTGCAACAAATCGGTTGTACTCAAAACTTAATTTTAATGAAAAACAGACATACTTTGAAATACCTCGTAATATTAATATTATTAGCTTTATTTTTAAAGCGCGAGCAGATTTAATTGAACTTAATGGAACAAGGTTTGAGCAGCAAAGGTCCCGTATCTGTTCTCTATGTAATTTAAACGAAGTTGAAAATATTCTTCACTTTATTGGTAAATGCCCAATACTCCACCACATAAGATTTCAATACTTCAGACAGACTACCCTGACAGAAAATGAAATAATCAATTTTCTAAATGATTCTACACAATACTTCAATGAAATATCTCGTTATATTATGGATGCGTTAGGTTATAGGAAAGAACTTATTTTTGAATTCAATTATTAATTATGTAACATGAAACACTATTATAAAAGCCAATAATCTCTTTTTCCGACTGACGACATTAAGTCATAGTCGTATGTTCTAATTTAATTATATGTAGTATTTATAAGTTACAAACTGAATTTGGAAATAAAGAACAATTAACTAACTATTAATATTTTGATGAAACTCGGTACACCGACTTATGACGGCCCAAGGACGAAGCCTATTGTTTTTGGTTAAAATCCTTCCATGTTTAGACCTAGTACCCATATAAGGGTCCCCCCAAAATTGGCTTGGTTACAAACTGCAGGTCGCAAATATTAAGATATTTTAATGAAATTTGGTTCGCTGACTCACATTATAGAAAATTTTGACACAAGTCCCATTTTAACCCATTCGAATTTCGGATCCAAACATTAGTTGGCTTTTAACCAGACTGGTGTAGGGTATTGTATAGTCGGCATGGCCGACTTTATCCTTTTCACTCGTTTTTATTTTATTTTTGTATATTATTTTATTGGATGTAGATAAAATAGTCATTCTTTTTGAAGTACTCCTTCATATTTATGCTGGGAGTATAAATATTAAAATTTAAGATGTCCGCCTGATTAGATTCGTTGCCTCGAAAATGCTGATACCATCAAAAATATTATATATTGTAATTAAAATGGTTTAAATCCCGAGTTACATGGAATCGCCCGGTTCCGTACACAGAACGAATTTACAAAATTCTAATAAAATTTTTAAACACCTTTCTCATTCCAAATTTGTAAATACAAAAAAAAACTTTCTTTTATTTTTTGTAACTTTTAACATTTTATCAAAAATTCCATTATTTAGTAAAAAGTTTCAATGGACGAGGCCTAGTGAAATTCATCGGTTTTGTGCAAAAATTAATAAATATCATTCATATAATTCTCTCACACTCAGGGAATTATGTAGGTAAAATCAACTGCAAATGACAGTTAAAATAACTGCATTTGCACTAAAAAGGTGTAGACTACATTTGGTAGTAAAATTAACTGCAATATGAAGTTATTTTTAACTGTTAAAAATCAACTGACAAATGTAGTAAAAACAACTACAAATGCAATTGAAACAAGATACATGCAAATTATTGTAAAAATGTACAAACAACTGCAAATGTAGTTAAAAAACATAAATAAAAATTATTTTAAAAATTATTAATTTAATTAAAAACAAATTTATGTAAACACTCCTAACTTAATTTTATTCTATAATAAATTTAAAATTGAGAAATCAAAATTTACACTTAATGTCAATTTTATTTTTTACTATTAAGATATTGTTGTAGATGTCCGTCTGTGAGGGATGAAATATGGCGTTGTTTGGCTTCCTTTTTTTCTCCAGGTAGAAAGGGATGAGAATATAAAAGAACTGAAAGAAAAGAAATACAATATTTTGTTAGCATTCCCGTAAATAAATTTATATTTTATATTATAAAACTTACCTTATTATTTTTCCGTATTACGCGTCCTCACTCTTTGGCGTTGTTTTATGACTAAGACAAGAGAAAACATGCTCTACTCATATTCTTTCACTAGAAATTTTACTACAATGTGGTAGTTTTTGTAGTTAGTTTAAAAAAATAACAGTCAAAAACATTGAAAAATTTTGCTCCAAGTAAATTAACTACAATTGCCCGTGTAAAAAATCTTAATACCGTGTCATATATAATTATATCTTATTTGATAAGTCCCCATATACAACGACATACAACTTGATCCGAAAAATGGGTCATCTACTTGTGTCTAATTATATCAAATTAGATATAATTTGATACAGTTTGATCCGAGATTTGTCCATATCCAGGACATCAAATTGCATCTAATTCGATATAAAAATATCTGATTTTATATAAACTTTGTCTAATAGTAGGTATACTTTTTATGCATTCCGGCTATTAAATTGATATTGAAATTTCTATAGCTTGAACAATTTTAAAGGCCCAAATTTTATAACATACAAAAAAAATGTTAATGTTTTTGTCTTCTAAATCGTACGCATCATTTTTTAATATAATTTTATATGCAAAAAATCACGTGAAAATTATTTAGCTGTGGAGAAATTAACTCTTAATTGATATTAATTTGTATGAGATCATATAGAAAGTTATATAAAATTACAAGAATATATATTTAGTATGATGATACATACAGTGTTATATAACTTAGTATCGAACCATATATAATCATATCGGTCACTACATATATTTTTATTAGTTTTATATGCCTTATGTAGTTATATATGGAGTCAGATTTGGGGATATGTAATAATATCAATAGAAAGTTATATAAAATTACAAGAATATATTTTTAGTATGATGATACATACAGTGTTATATAACTTAGTATCGAACCATATATAATCATATCGGTCACTACATATATTTTTATTAGTTTTATATGCCTTATGTAGTTATATATGGAGTCAGATTTGGGGATATGTAATAATATCAATTACCGTACAAAAAATTCATTGAAAAAATAATATCAGATGTAGTTGTATATAATGATATGTGTCTTAATGTGACTCCATTCACCGTCAGATATAACCCAATCACATTATATATAATAATATATAACTATTTTTACTCGGGTGTAGTTAAAATAACTACAACCGCATTACTACACCAATAACTGTCATGTAGTAACTGCAGAACTTTTCTGAGTGCAGTTAATTAATGGGCTGTTTTCCTACACTATACATATTCATATAAACAAACAAAATTTAATGCAATTGAATAAGACCAAAACTCCGATAAAATTGGATGAAATTATATCAATTCAAATATCTTTTTTATTCGTTTATATACAATTTTATTAATCCATTTTCCGGATAAAATTTTATATAATTTAGTATGATACCAAATAAAAAAAATATGCTACTGAATAAATTTTTTTTCACCGATTTATAAATATTTTTAATATGACGTTATATATAATCATATGCGATTTGGTCTTCAGCCATATATTAAGAGATCTGCGATATAGTTTATATATAATTATATATAATGGCGTATAAGCTTCTATAAACTATCTTATATCAAAATTTATAACAACCCGAGTAAAAATAGTTATATATTGTCATATATAATGTGATTGGGTTATATCTGACAATGAATGGAGTTACTTTAAGACACATATCATTATATACAACTACATCTGATATTATTTTCTCAACGAATTTTTTGTATGGTAAATGATGTTATTACATATCCCCAAATCTGACTCCATATATAACTACAAAAGCCATATAAAACTAATCAAAATATATGTAGTGACCGATATGATTATATATGGTTCGATACTAAGTTATATAACACTGTATGTGTCGTCATACTAAAAATATATTCTTGTAATTTTATATAACTTTCTATATAATCCCGTAGAAATTAAAATATAGTTCAACATCAAATTTAGTAGTCTGCAAAATAAGAGTTAATTACTCATAGCCAAATAATTTTCACGTGGTTTTTTTTCATGTAAACTCATGATAAAAAATGATTCGTACGATTTAGAAAACAAAAGCATTCAACTAAATTTTTATTTTATGTTATAAAATTTGGGCCTTTAAAATTTTTCAAACTATACAAATTTCAATGTCAATTTAATAGTTGTTATGCATAAAAAGTATACCAACTATCAGACAAAATTATATAAAATAAGATATTTTTATATCGAATTAGATATAATATGATGTCCTGGATATGGACAAATCTCGGATCAAACTGTATCAAATTATATCTAATTTTATATAATTAGATACATCTAGATGACCCATTTTTCGGATCAAGCTGTATGTGGTTGTATATGGGGACTTATCAAATAAGATATAATTATATATGACACCATATTAAGATTTTTACCCGGGAAAGTTAATATAAAATTGTTTTAATTTTATATATACCATAATTATGTCTGACATGATATCTAATTATACAAAATTTTATAAAATTTCATTGCACTATAAAACTTAAGAAAAAAACTTAGAAATTGTGGATCTGGTTTTGAATTTTGCACTTTGACATATCAATTAATGTTAATAAGGGGTGGTTAAATTTTAAGGGCCGATGTTGATTTTGAATAAAATACAAATTATTTAGGAATTTATTGTCATTTCTTTTTATACCCTCCATCCCACTGTGCAGGAGGGTATATATCATATAATTTGTCATTCCGTTTGTAACTCATCGAAAAAAAAATCTGGGACATAAAAAAAAATATATATTCCTGATCGTTATCAATAGCGAAACCGATATAGCCGTGTCCGTCTGTCCGTCTGTCTGTTGAAATCACGATCACGCTCAAAATAGTTGTGCTAGGATGTTAATTTTTAGTCAAAATTTTGGTCCAATTTCTTAAGCAGTTTGCTATTGGAAATGGGCATATTTGGTCCAGACGTTTAAAAGTTATGAAAGAAAATGTAGAAGCACCTCTAGAATTTTCCATATTAACATGAAAAATATATTAACTGTGTGTTGTTGTTGTTACTGAATAAGAAAAAAATACAAACATACACACCCAGACCTTGAAAGAGTTAATTCTTTTTTTGAATTTATATGCATGAAATTGGATTCATTTTATAAATTACTGAATAATTCATAATGCCTTTAAATCAATGATTGGACATTGAATAAAGTGAGATAAGATTTGTTCCTATTTGTGTGTATTCAATTTCGATTCTATTGAATAATTTGGACGTATGTTGGCTTTAGAGGCACCTCACCGATTGATTCTAAATTTTTACTATTGATATAACTCTCTTTTGGGGGCCCGAAGAAATTTTTTTTTCAGCGAAAAGCCTGTATGGGGAGTTACTTCGGTTTAAAGTTTAAAAATGAACTTAACTATATTTTCTTCATTTATGATAGGGCTGGAACCATACATGGGACTAATTAATTAGGTGGACTAATTAATTGATGATTTCATTACCATTGCATTGATATCAATTGTAATGAAATTATTTTCATTACCATTTTTTTAAATAATGGTAATGATTCGAAAATTTAATTTCATTGATTAATGACAATGATTTTAAATTTCATTACCATTGATAATGAATAAATTAAAAAAATTAATTGCCATTGACAGAAAGAAGTAAAAATGGAGTAAAACTCGCTGAAATCGAAGATGCAATATGCCCATTCAGGCTCATGCTCATTTGAAATTAAATATTACTTTCCATTCCATTGTTATTTGTATCCAGGTAAAGTTTAACGGAATGGAATGGATCCAACTTAAATAATTATGTTTTATAACTTCCCCGGCCAAAACCGTTGTTCGTTTTCATTTGTCTGAATTTTTTTGTAAACAAATGCTTTTTAATCAATTGTAATTAGTTTTTTTTTATACATTAGTGTAATTTCATTACCATTAGTAATGATTTTTCTAATGAAAAATATTTCATTACCATTAAATGGTAATGAAATTTTTTCAATGTCATTAGTATGAACTAATGGTAATGAAATTTCAATGGTAATGAAAAATTCCCATGTATGGTTGGAACAATATGTACACCATTGGAAAGGTAATAAAAATATCTTTAGGATAGAATTTTTTGGTTGACCCATTATGATTCGGCGTAGGAATTTTAATTTTTTTGTTTTTTTAATGTTTTTTTTTTTTCAGCGAAAAGCTGTATGGGGAGTTACTTCGGTTTAAAGTTTAAAAATGAACTTAACTATATTTTCTTCATTTATGATAGGGTTGGAACAATATGTACACCATTGGAAATGTAATAAAAATATCTTTAGGATATCATTTGTTTGTTGACCCATTATGATTCGGCGTAGGAATTTTAATTTTTTTGTTTTTTTAATGTTTTTATTCCATAAAAAACCTATATAAGAACAAAAATTGTGCTTATTAGAATGTTATTAAGATGAAAAGCTTTTATTTGATATATAGATCAAGTTTTGATCACTTCAAACACCGAAGATATTAGAGGTCAAAATCGTGAGACTTTTTTTCTTTCAAAGTATGGCTAACTTTTGACAAATGAAAAATCTCAATACCGACAATAGGTTTAAAATGTGTTTACTCCCAAAATAGGCTTGCCAGACGTACTGTTTTCAGCAGTACGCGTACTTTTTTTTTACTGATTGTACTGCTTTCTGCATAACTCACAAAGTACGCAAATGTACTTTTTTTTAACCTGTGTACTTCTTTTTGTACTGTTTTTTGTTAAAAACATTAAATAATACTAAAATGTTCGTTATTTGATAACACTATTAGGAAAATTTATTTTTTTTTTTGGATTTCCTGCACTTGCAATACATCTTTTGTTTATAATATTGACGCGTCTAATACAAATTGGCAAAAAAAATTGAATGGGGCGAGCAGTTTTCCAGATTTTTTCGAATTTACATTTCATTTAAATCCCTGTTTTCGGCAGTTTTGGTTCAATTTTTTTACGTTTTTGAAATCAACAGAAGTTATGCTTGAATAAAGATGTTTTCTGAATTTTGTAAGAATTGAGAAAATTCTATTTTTTGGTTTAATCCTTAAGTGGAGTATACACAAAGGAACATTCGTGAAAAAATTCCCATTTTTTACGAATGTTCATTTGTGCATGTTAGTGTGTCGTTTTGACATTCGTGCAATTCGTGTTATCAAAATTTTTTGATTCTTTTTTGTTTCCAAACTCAATGTTCCTTCGTGTATACTTCGCTTTATACTACAAAAGTTAATTGATTTCGTTGTTTTGTATTAATATAAAGCTACACACTTTAATGTACTATGTTTATTTTGTATCAAAGTTGCAAAAATATTAGATATGCCCTAAAATATTTTAAAAGCAAATCAAAATATCAACTTTAATTTTATTATTGTTTTTTTTGATTTTATTCATATAAAAATCGATTTTAATTGTTAAAAAATTAACTTACCAACATTATCATAAACTCCATTTTTGATATAAAAAATTTAAATTTTGGTTGAAATTCCGAATTGTTTTTGAAATATTTTTTGACATATACAAATAATTTGCAACTGTGATACAAAATATTCAAATCATGAATATTTCTAGTTTACATATTATCCTAAAACAACGAAATCCATTTACTTTAAACGAAATATTAAATAAATATTAATAAAATAGAAATACATCTCTAATAAAACGTGATTGACATATTTTGTTATGAATTCTAAATACATAAATTGTTACTTTTTTGTATACTGAATTTTATGATATTTTTAAAGAAAAAAGTGTACTTCTTTTTCACTAATTGTACTGCCTTTTTTTCCTCGATGTACTTTTTTCGTCTATTTCATACCCTATCCAAAAATATGTTCGATTCCCGATGAGTTAATTCAGTATAATTGTTGGTTAGAGTCAAAATTGTATCTTTTGTACCATCTGCAAAAAAATTAGGCTTGACTTCTAATATTTTCGGTGTTTGAAGTGATAAAATTTTAACTACATCTTAAAAGTTTTTAATCTTGAGAATATATTAATAAGTAAAAAATTATGTGGTAGTATACGGTGGTTTTTATAAAAACGGTTTATTTTAAAAAATCTTAAAAATAAATCTCATTCGCCGGTAATGGGTAAACAAACAAAAAAAAAATGTTGTCCATAAGATATTTTTACTATCTTTCCAATGGTATATATATATTGTTCCAATCTGACTATAAATGACTTAGATATATGTAGCTAAGTCCATTTCCAAACTTTTCACAGAAATAAATTCCCTACAGAGGTCTTTCCGCGGATTTTTTTTAACAGCTTGAAAAGTACTACATCGGGGTAAAAAAAAAATTCACTGAGATCAACTTATTGAAAAATTGAGATTTAAAATACGAATTAAGGAATTATATTTTTAAAGTCTGCACACATCTATATGAATAACATAAGCAGTGTTGCCACTATATGGGTAGGGCATGGATGACAGCAATTATTAAATTGTTTAGTTTTTTACTTAAATTTCAATTCAAATGAATGAATTGAGAAAGTTATCAAATTTGTAAATAAAAAAATATATTATACATAAAAAAAGAATTTAATTCATAAACTAGCCAATAGATAGTGGGTCTATGAATACAACTTAGCAATTACTTCAAAGCATTGTTGGTAGCAGAAACGGTGCGATTCTATATATCTTTACGGATTTCATAAGAAAAGAAAATTTCCAATCCGATTAAAATTGTTTCATTAAATTAACTTGCACAGAAATCTTTACAGTTGAACCTCGATTATCCGGGCCTCCATTAACCGGGTACATCTGTTAACCGGCATGCTGGTATTTGATTTTATACCTCTTTTAACCATTGTTTAACTCTGTTATCCATGCTTTCAGTAGTTAAAGATATCTCAACAGGTACTTTTATGGAAATGGCTCATTCAAATACCAAAGATTTAGTTAAAAAATATATGACTCTTTTAACCGTGGTTTTCGATTATCCGTGCTGAGCCTGGTCCCGAACAACCCGGGTAATTGAGGTTCGACTATATTTATTTTTTTTTTGAACGAAGAAAACAGTTTTTAGTACATTGAACGAAATTGAAATTGAATTAATTCGGTAGTGAATTAAGTAAATTTTTAGTACACTGAACGAAATTTTATAAACTCGGTAGTGAATTAATTCAGTGGGAATTAATTCAATTTTTATCCGTTCGATGCATTAAATTGAACGCGTTCGCAAGCGAATTTTTTCATTTGATTTAATAAAAAGAATTATAGTCCCATTAAATTAATTCGTTAAAAATCGAACGGTGCCAAAATTTTGATTTATTTCATTTAATGTATAGTATTTATGAATAAATTAATTAAATTTCCTATTCAGAACTCACAAATTAAATTAAGGAATTGATTACTCGAAGCTCTGGTTACTAAGCGTTAATTTGCTCAAAAATATTAATATAATGATGGCCGAATCCTTTTGCGATGTACAATGCGGAAACCCGTAAGATTATGGTATGAACAAAAACCGCTTAGTTGTTCTACCGCTATTTTGATGCAAAAATATTTTAAAAATCCAAGATATCGCATAAACAAGAAAATTTTACTTTTCAGATTTAAATTATTTATTTAAACAAATTTTCCAAAAAACAAATATCTTTGCATTTTGCTGTCGGCTTTAGCCGAAAATTGGCTAAGCCGATTATTGTCGGCGGCTGAATCGGCTTGACAAAGGTGTCGGCTGGCGGCGGCTGACCGGCTAAAGTCGGCTGGCTTGTATCTCTGGTGTGCATTCACAAAAATAGAAACTGATAAAACAGTCAAAATCAATATTAAAACGTATTTTCCTTAAGTGCCATATCGTCATGAATTTATTCTAATTAAAAAAAGTTATTTTTAGCTTGTACTTGAATTTTAAACCTAATTTTGGTACTACAGTAAAACCCGGCTTAAACGAATTTCGTGGTAAATAGTAGTTGTATAATAACCGAATTGAAATTTGTTTAATTTTTTTTTTTTCGTTTAAAGATTTAGCTACTTATTTCATTTGATTTCATAAGCGAATTTTTGTCCGATATAAAGTAAATAATTATATATGTGACAGCGCATAGAGAAAGGGACCTAAGGGTAAAAAAATCAATTTTTTTTTTTTTTTGTGGACAACATCTGAGCATCGAATGAGACCGATCCCATGCTCTCCTGACCTTAGGTCCCTTTCTATCCTTAGGTCCCTTTCTATTTTGCGCGTCACATATAGTGTATTTAAAAGTTTCTCAAAATGCCAAAAGAATTACATGAAAATAATAAATAAATTTCCTCATTTTTGCAAGTACCGTTTTAAGAATGGTAATTTATATGAAATTTAAAAAAAAAATAGATTGAATTTAAAATTGTTTTGTGAAAGCACCTACAGTTCGCTTTAGCCGAGGATTCGTTTTAGACGAGTTTTACTATATAATTTTTTTATGGCTTTTTGACTGTTTATGTTGTTGCTACTAATAGTTACCTACATTTACATGGTGTAAACCTCGCGATAATCGATACAATTCTGCTATTAGTTCATATCTCGGTGTAGCCTAGAGCGATTGCATCCGGCTGGAAGCCAGTTCGACTCATGTGTCGGTCAAAAATTTTTTTATTTTTCTTATTTTAAATTCATTAAATACAATTTTTTTTTTGCAAGTATAAATCCTAATTAATCATTTTTTTCCTACTCGGGTGCTCATGCGATAATGAAGATTTTGTTATATGATTTTGCACATGATCCAAGCAGTATTTAAATTCGTGTAAACATCTAAATACGCATACAATCAACAAAATCGGTTTCCCAGTTCTGTAGAATTTCTTGATTTCATTTATTTCCGTTTATTTCTCTCTCTGTCTCTTTCTAAATACAATAGCATGCAAAAATAAAATAATAAGACCTGTAGTTTTGATATTGATATTCGCGATCACGTAGCACCGAACTCCCCCATTAGCCGACTAGCGGGAAGCTGGAACAAAAGTATGTTACCGCTACAGTATTTCGAATAAACATCTTTTAGGTAATTTTTCATAAACGTTACATGCTACAGATATAAATTTGGCGCCCAACGTGGGGCTCACACGGTTATGCTTCTCATTAATTACATCTCTTTGCATTTTAATTCAAGTTCTGGTGTGGTCCCCAATAATTTTCATTCTCTTACTAGAATATTTTCTATCCCAATCTTATGTTACTTTGTCCCAAAATTTCTTTATCTATTTCTATAAAATTTTATTAGTTTCTCTTTTCGTCTGATGATTTGACTTATTCGAATTAACAGCAATCTGCAAGTTTGCTGTTAACCAACAGTTCAAAATTAATCATACGCCTACGATTGTTTAGTAGCTAAATCGATTTTTTTTATTAATTTATCTGGAAATATTGTTGTTTGGGTGGAAAAAACTGAACACAGACCGTTTTGTCAATTATTAATTTCGGTATAACTCCCTCATTTATGTTTCAGAATAATTGGAATTGACTGGAAACTTTTCGAATTAGTACCAATTATTCTCCTCTCTTGAATTAACTGAATTCCTTGTCTTTTCGTAAATTTTCCCCAAGTGTTTTTATGAATTTTGGGCTTATTTTGTTGACTTGAATTGTAAAGTATTCGGCAGTTTAGTACAGAAATTAATAATGTTTATGATCTATCTCGGTTATCGATATCATTGAAATTTAAATATATATACTTTTTTTGTCGAATCAAATTTTAAATTAATAATTTTTAAATTCTAATAAAAGCTATATTTGGGTGATAGTTTTGCTCTTTCAAGTTGCTAAAAGTCATTCTAGATACAGTATTTCATAAATTTTTCTTATTAAACTTTGGATAAATAATACAAGATTTGGTTTGGATTAACTCATAGGATTTTGTTTGGTTCCGAAAGGTCAGGACATATTTTATTAAGATTTTCGTTCGGAATCTTTTGAAAATTTTATTTATATTTTTTTTTAGTTTGTAATTTTTTTCCTGGGTTTTAAATTGGATTTATTTTTTTCGCGTAAATTTGCTTATATTTTCAGAAATTTTTTTTTGTGAGATAATAATTGTCTCTTAGAAAATTTTTGAGTTATAGGCTTAGCTTAATTAGTACTTCTACCTGAAAGGAAAATTTCATTTTTTTTTTTAATCGGATTTGAAACTAAAGTATTTTCTATCCTTAACACTCATCAGCAGGGCAAGGACTTTCATGCAAATGCATGAAGTCAGTGGGAGTCAGTGGCCCAAAAATGATTTTGACCAAATACTTTTCCGAATCAAAGAATTTGCTAAAAAAATGGCATCGATTTGTTGTTGCATATTTTTGCATATTTTGTTATGAATGCATATTTTTGCATATTTTGCTTTTAAGTGCATATTTTATTGCATATTTTATGATTTTTATTGCATATTTTGCACATTATTGCATATTTTTTTAATATTTTTAAATATGAAATTCGATTTAAGAATTCATACTTTAAAACTAAAAAAAATTCTAAAGAATTAATTATTTGGAAGCTCTGTTGGTAATACAACACTATACTAGAAATAGAAACACATAGTATACAATATGTTGTCATCCACTAACACATTTTTTGTAGATGTAATTTTAAATTAACGTTCTCGGGTGTTATTGCTCACAAACAGAAAGTTGAAAAATTTTATAAAAATTATTTTAAGGAAACTTGTCCCCGAGCATTAATTTCTGCCACTTTTTTTTCTGAGTTACGAAAGTGAGTACGATTTTATAGTACACATATTTAAGTTCTATTTTATAATTAAGTTTTTTCAGGTAAAATGCCACACACCCTTAATATTTACAATCGACTGAATTTCTTTTTATTTTCATTGAATTTTCTAAAAATATATTTAACTTACACACATAGTGTGTAAGAATTTCTAGTTGTTTTACTGCATCCTATCTTGTATGTTCTTTAGTTTTGGGTTTTATTTTAAAAACCTTTTAAACATGGGTTTAAATGATAATATAGATGATTTTTCTGGCGCGGGAGCAAGCTCGTTGAATTGTGTTTCTTGCAAAGAGGCTATTTTGCAATCGAAATATATGTTTATTCTACCTTGTGGCCATCCACTTCACGTCGGCTGCCTGAAGAAATTACCTAACACTAAAGCAGTTTGCCCATTCTACAAAAGTAAACTTACGATTCTTCCGAAATTATCTACACCCAATCCAGATTTACCGCCTTTTTCTGCTATAACTCGATCCCAAATACAGCGTGCCCTGGACTTTGATACGAACAGGCCAGTTAACCCTATCGATCAAAATTCGAAATTACCTGAAAGTTTACCGACTAGTTCTCCGCAGATTCAATCTGACCACGTAACCAACTTGGTTACAGCAGCTGTGAGTGCTCAACAAACTGATATGCTTACGCATCTTAGCCATCATTTCGACAAGGTGATCGAAGAGAAGATTGAGGGTATTTTTAGACGGTTAAATTTGTGTAATCAACAAGCAAATAATCATACACCCCCTGAGTCAGAAGATGCGGATATAGCACGTCGAACGCGAATTCGAACCTTGCCAGATGTGGAACAGCAGACATTGGAACAACTTTTAGGGTTACCGAGCGCTAAAAATAGTCAGATTGCACCACACGGTGCAAATAACTTCAGTTTGAATGGTGTTAATGAATTTAATTCCTCTTCTTCTTCTGTAAGGATTGATAAAGTAGGGCATATAATAGCTAATTGGAAGATCAGATTCACAGGTGATTCTCGCGGAATGTCCGTTGATAATTTCATTTATAGGATAGAAGCGTTGACGACCCAAACATTAGGTGGCAACTTTGAACTTCTTTGCGATCATATTTCGACACTCTTTGAGTCTAAAGCTAATGATTGGTGTTGGAGGCATCATCGCTCTGTAAGAAGAATAATATGGACTATTCTATGCAAGGCGAAATGATTCGTGATCGGAAGCAGAAATCGGGTGAAAGTTTCGACTCATTCTATGAGGCGATCCTCGGCATCTCCGATCGTTTGACAACACCTCTTCCGGAGAATGTTCTGGTTGAGATTTTGCGTCGAACTTTGCTACCGGAAATTCAACATGAAATATTAAATCTTTCAATTTCTGCGGTTTCTAAACTGCGTGATATTTGTCGTCGGCGAGAGTTCTTTTTGCAGGACTTAGAAAAGAGGCAATCGTATTCAAAACCTTTCGCACCTCGTAAACAAGTACATGAGATTGTGGAGAGTAAGGTAGAATCTGATGGTGAAGATATTTCTGCTATTTCACTAACCTGTTGGAACTGCCAGAAAGCTGGACATAGGTATGTTATGTTATGGGTGTGGTGTTCCTAATATTTATAAACCGAATTGTGCAAATTGTATTGCTTCAAGAAACTTACGGTCGAGTGCGCTGAAAAGTGCACGCAAACCGACACATTCGACGAGCACCAATACAGACTAATTCTCAAACCGCTCTCAAATCACAAACTCCCCAATAATTTTGAAATGAATACAAATTTTTCGGAAAACCTTTTAACTAATTCAGAACCTGCTACACTCTGAAAAATGCTTGTAAATTTACTACTATAAAATATGTATATTTTTGTGTAATAAAATGCAAAATGCTTAAATGTAGACACCAAATGTATAAAATATTTGTATGCACATATTTGCGTCCAAAAATGCACATAAAATATATTAATAGGCATTTTATATTTATAATTACACACTTTGTGTGTACAATTATGTTAATGTGCTTAAAAATAAATATTAGGCATAAAGTGTGTAAATGTGCTAACATTTAAAAGTAACCTAATTTATCAAATAGTTGTTAAAAATAAAACAAATTACAAAAAATTTAAATTATGAACACATTATTGAACTTCTTATCGTATTAAATTGGCGTTTCTGGACGTCTTATAAGTGAAAATGGTGCTAACAGTAATATTAGTGGTCAGAGTCAGAGAAACATCAAATCTAGATGCAGCTGTTTTTAAACTGCGTATGTAGGAAGGAACATTAATTCCTTAATATGATTTTATATTTGTAAAAATAATCTCCTTTTTAACATCCTTGGTGAATTTAATAGCGCATGAGTTTGAGCCAGAACTGATGGAATTTTTTAACTTCAAAATCCATGCATCTAAAATTAAGTGATGGTAATTGGTAATAAATTGGTAATTAAGCCAATATTTTTTAACACTTGGCAGAGAAGAAACATTTTCAAATTGCTTCATTACAAAAGATATTTAGAGATATGTTTATTAAAAATTCAAAGCCAAATGGGTTTTCGCTAAATTCTGGGATTTATTGTTTTTCTCTACAAAAGTTGTTACTGCTTCTAAAAGGAATACTTCCTTCCTTTTAAATTATTTTTCAATTATCGAGATTCCTTATTCATCAGGCATGTGAGTAACAAAACTCCATTTTTTACTCCCCGCGCTTTTTCGGATAGATTGGGCGTAAAAAACTGTTCCACCGGATACTAACACGCCAGTCACCCTCTAGTTTTAGCACTAAAAATGGACTAAAATTTGTTCAAGGCATTTTGCACTATTACATAATACGAATGCATAGGTTTTAAATATGTTCAAAAATATTGACTTTGCTTAAAACACCATGACACGTCATTGATATATCAAAAGCGTTTACGAGAAATAGAAAGGCTCATGTATTTTTCTATAAAACCTCTACTGTAGGAGTTATAGAGCAAAAAAACAGAACTAATTTTATAAAATTTTTAGAGCTAAAAACTGAATGTGACTGCTCTAAATATACTGTGAATGCTCTAGTATATACTACTAATTGTTACAAAAACTGCGTACTAAAAAGAAAATAATATAAAAGATATCTACGCAGTTAAAATAGAATTTTGAAGAAAGTTTTGTGGAACAAATAATGAGCAGTGGTGTAATAGACCAAAACCCATATTTTTGCGTTTTGTAGTTAAAATATCTCGAAAACCAATTAAATTATAAACACTAATATGCTGAGGTCTTGTCTGCACACCTTAAAAATATTTCACATGTTTGTAAATTTAAAATTTTTATAAATTTTCCCAGGGTTCTATAATATTTCCGCACATTAGTCACTTACTGTTTTTATATTAAGTAGATCGTGTACTGTTGTGATGTATTTTGTATACATACACGATGTTCAAGACTACATACACGATGTTCCTACGAAAATATATGTTATTACTACTCTGCTAGTAGTAGTAATTCTAGTAACAAGCAAAATAATAATTTGTGCGTAAAACCTAACAGCACATCCCTGCTAGGAAAAAATATTTGTTGAGCAACATAGTTTAAAAACAAATATATGTTAGAAATGTGCTGTCAAAAATGTCGAACCAAGACACAAAAAAGCACACAATGTTGCAGAGAAAACACGCATACATACAAAAACATATTGTGCGAAGAAAAAAAATGCACATTGTAGGCACTTGCTAGTTATATACTTGATAAGTTTTTAAAAAAATGAAATTGTATTGTTACTGCCATTTTTATGTTTTTCAATTTCGAAATTCTAGGAAACCAACTCGATAATAAAAGTTATTTTAAGTTTTTAATTTTTATATTTGAATTTTGTTTAAATTGATTTCCACCAAACCCCACATTCTGGCGATCCTGCTATTCGCAAAAACAAAAATATTCCATTGATTTGTGTGCAAAATAAAAAGAATTTCTCCAAAAAAAATAAAAGATCATTTTGGACGAAAGATTTAAATATTCAATGTCCAATTCCGTAAAATCATAAATAAAATGTCATCAGTCGCCGAATATTTCTATGTGGATTATTTAGAACTTTAAACGGATTTTGTAAATCTGATTTGTATATATGTTGGAAGAGTAAAAATATTTGAATTGTTCTCCAATATTGGTAAAGACTTCGACTTTGGATTCCATAGAAAAAAGGAGCTTTTTTGTTACAGATAATTTTTCTGACATCTTCCGTTACATTCAGTACTTATGTGTAAAATAATATAATATAAAAAGTGGAGTACAACCATGCGCGGTTCCAGCAATTAATATAAGGGGAAAAATCATACGCCTCAGTGTCCAACTCAATGTATTTGTCTACGGTGGCGTATGATTTTTCCCCTTATATTAATTGCTGGAACCGCGCATGAGTACAACTATACACGTTGTGTTGGTTTTTATATCGAAATAATGTAATACAAATTGCAACATCTTGTATTTACCTCGTTGAATGTCTGTTGGTTTTGTAATAACACGTATCTCCCGTATGAATTATTTGGAGATTCTTTGAAAGCTGTGATTTTCTCTTTCAAGCCCCTAAATTTTTTATTGGTTCAATGAGTCATTTAATCGTCGTAGTTTCAAGATTTTAAATGGTTATGCTAAGAAATGCTGTTGATAATGAATGCAATTTGTATCAAGATTCTAGAATTGGTTTTAAAGCATTAACCTGTAAATATATCAAGATTGTAAATTACATCTTTGGATATTCATCACAAAATAAATGGGTGTATGTATATAACTGTTCGCTGTTTTTGTTAATATAAATACATATTTGTATTAACAAGTCTATTTTTAAAACATTGGTCTTACCATTTTTGTGAAAGTAAAAAAAAAAAGTTTTCCAAACTATAATTCTAAACTTTCAAAATCTTGGGTTAGCGTCAAGAATATAAAAAAAAACTAAAGTTGTTCCCAAACTTTTTCTAAATACTTCAATATTTCCCAAACTTTTAAATCAAAACAAATTTTAAAATATTTTTAAACCTTTTGCTGTTTTTAATTTAAAATTGATGTTACATAACTGTTTTTAGTTTTTTTTTTATTTCCTGGTGTTGAATTTACTACTGTAAACTTCCTTCGAAATGTTGCCACATTCAAATTTACACAATATTTATCAGACTCAAAGAAACGACACATTTCCACTAAATCATTAGTGGCAGATAATAATACACAAAATTCATATGATTTAAAAGCACTTAAACCAAATCTAATATCGATCAATAGGATTCCAGAACCTAATTTTGAGTATGTTAAGAATGTTCAAAATATGAAGTCATTGGGTGCGTTCGGCAGATACAATTTGACAGTCAACAGTTCTACAACAGTTGCGCAACTATCTGCTGAACGACCTGATCACTAAACGCTCAGTCTGAGCGCTGTCATATTTTGGTAGCGTAAAATATGTTTGCTACTTTTGATCAAATAGTGATACATTTGTTGTTGTTGATTTTAAAAAATTTTTGTTTTGTATGATTGACAAATAAAAACATACAAATATAATTCAAAAACAAAAAATTTATAAAATCAAAGGAAAATATAGAAAAAATGTATTTAAAAACAAAACAAAGAAAACATCGTTCAGCAGAGTAAGTAAAAACAAAGCGCTACAAGTCACCGGTATCATTTTAAGGTTTCTCTGCCGAATGCTACCATTCTCAAATATTGAAAATATATTTAAGAAATTAGCTGGGATATTAAGTGAGAATGTTGAACAATTATCAGATCAAGTTAAATCTCTTAAGAATCAATTAGCAGAAAGAAATTGTGAGTCCCAAACTTCTGTTCCTATTTTTTCCCGTTCAAGTATTAAGTCAAGAAATACAGGTAGAATATGTCGGTATCATTTTAATTTTGGAGATAAGGCAAGGAAATGTGAACATCCCTGTTCGTTTCTTAAACCTCGTGTAAATACTAGAAATGTTAAAAATTCAAGAGTGGCGGCCACAAATGGTGGTAAAGTAAGTATTTCTTCACGTCGTCTTTTTGTTTTTGATAAATGTAATAAAATAAATTTCTTAATTGATAGTGGCGCTGAAGTTTCGGTTTTGCCATCTTCCAAATTTAGGGGCAGTAATAAAATTTCGGATATCGTTTTAACGGCAGCCAATGGCTCTGATATTTCTACATATGGAAAGAAATTACTTAATATTAATTTGGGTTTAGGTCGTGAATTTCCGTTCGTTTTTTTAATTGCTAATATTTCGAAACCAATTATTGGTGCTGATTTTCTAGAAAAATATGGTCTTTTAATAGACATTAAATATAAACGACTAATTGATCCACTAACCAAGTTAACGGTTAATGCCATTTCACTAAATTGTAATGTTGTTTTACCAAAATGATTATTCAAATCCAGTGAAACACTCAACTGTACATAGATTTATAACTGAGGGTCCTCTTCCATTTACCAAACCTAGACGATTTTGAACCAATTAGTCATAATGCTGCTAAGTCGGAATTTGACTTCTTGGTTAAGTCCGGTATTTGCAGACCATCAAATTCCAATGTTGCTTCAGCTCTTCATTTAGTCCCAAAAAAAAATCCCAAACCCTTGTGGTGATTTTAGGCGCTTAAAAGCAGTAACAGTTCCTGACAGGTATCCTCTACCACACATGCATGACTTAAACATGAATATTCGGAATAAGAAAATCTTTTCAAAGTTAGATTTGATTAGAGCTTATCATCAGATACCAATGGCCGAGGAAGATATTTACAAAACTGCAATTACTACTCCTTTCGGAATGGATTGAGAAATTCTGAAAATGGTATTCAACCTTCTGAGGAAAAAGTATCCGCTATAAGGAATTTTGAGCGCCCGATTTGATTTTACACGAAATGGTTAACAAGTTTCTTAAACATAAAAACAAAAATTTGGAATGGAACGGTGAAGCCAATAAGATTTTTGAGGAAGTTAAGAATAGTTTTGCATCACGTGTTCTATTAAATCATTTTAATTATTGATTAAAACGAAGGGAAAATGTTATACACGTATTGAGGTTTTTATTGAACTGAACTTTATTTACAAATTTACAATAATTATATACTAAAATAAAACTAAATATCTTACAACTATATACCTGCTTAGAATTGGTCTTTTATCTACAGGCTTCATTTCTTATCATACAAAATAATACACATTACCTCATGTAGAACACATGCAAAGTAAAGCAAAAGAAAAACAAAGGGCTGTGACCTGGTCGTGAGTTCTAAAAATACACTGCTTTGATAAGGTTAACAAACATAACAAATCTAATACAACACAAAGAGTCACATAAAATGCCCAAATTTATTACTTTACAATTCTATTTATATTCAATATCTATTTGAAACTAAATAATTTTATCTGCGTTCAATAGTAAAATAGAAATTCTATTTTACTGACTCAAGCAGTGAACAATTATGATGCAGATTTGACTTTAACGGTAGATGCCTCAAATGTGGCAGTTGGTGGTGTTTTACAGCAGACATGTGCGGGAAGAATTGAACCATTAGCATTCTTCTCAAAGAAACTTACACCGTCTGAAACAAAATACAGTTCATTCGATCGTGAATTACTTGGTATATATTTAAATATAAAACATTTTAGATATCTATTAGAGGGTAGGGTTTTCACTGTGTACACAGATCACAAACCACCAACATGTGCAATTAATTCTAAAACCGAGAGAAGTCCTCGACAAATTAGACATTTAGAATATATTTCACAATTTACGTCAGATATTAGATACATTCGTGGCGAGTCGAATGTATTAGCTGATAGTCTCTCTAGACCATATGATCTTAATATAATTGAAAATACTGATTTAAATTTAAAAGTACTGTATCAGGAACAACTAAACGAGTTTGAAATTAAGGAACTTGTGAAAGATCAAAATTCGTCATGTAATCTTAAATTAATAAAAGTTCCATTTATTAATTCTGAAATTTGGTGTGAAATGTCAATTGATAATCCTCGAACTTATGTTCCTTTATCGCTTCGGAAAATTGTATTTACTAAATTACACGGTATTTCACATCCCGGTACTCGATCAACTAAGCGACTTATAGCACAGAAATATGTTTGGCCGAAGATGAATAAACAAATTAACGAATGGTCAAAAGAGTGTTTAAGTTGTCAGAAGTCTAAAATTCATAAACATACGAAGTCTCCTGTGATCAAAATCCCTATAGCAAAAGGTCGTTTTGAACATATTCATATAGATATTGTAGGGCCACTCCCTTCTTCATATGGATACAGTTATCTACTTACGGTCATTGATCGGTTTACTAGTTGGCCTGAAGTTTATCCACTTAGGGATATCACTGCTTCCATAGTAGTAGATAGACTTATGAGACATTTTATTTCGAGATTTGGCGTACCGTTAACTATTACAACGGATCAAGATGGACAATTTAAATCACAATTGTTTTCAGAATTGTCCAAAATTTTAGGTAGTCATAAAATAGAAACTTCATCGTATCGTCCACAGGCTAACGGTATGATTGAACGATTTCACAGACAACTTAAGGCTGCACTAATGGCAAAAGATCATTCATCAAAATGGTATGATGTCCTTCCAATAGCACTGCTAGGTATACGATCAACCTATAAAGAAGATGTAAAGGCGACACCGGCGGAAATGATTTATGGTGAGAACTTACGCTTACCTGGGAAAATTGTGGTTTCACAAAGTGAATTTGATCCTTCTAGTGTTTTATTTAAATTAAAGGAAAACTTTAGAAATCTGAGATCGAATATAGCTCATCATAAAGCTAATGAATCTGGTTTTTTCATTCCAAAGGATTTCAGAACATGTAAATTTGTATTTATGCGCGTGATAAATAAAAGATCTTTGCGACAACCATACGAAGGACCTTATAAGGATAAGAGAAAGATAGAAAATGGTTTAAAATTTTGAAGGATGATGAAACTTTAACAGTTCCTATTGATCGACTTAAACCAGCTTTTATAGAAACTACTTCAAATAACAATACAACACGTACACGCAAACATTGTTACGGATTTTTTTTTCGTCATTTTGACGATCCATTCTGTTGGCGATTTTCGGAGAAAAATCGTCATATATTGTGACGATTTAGAGGAAATTGTTAACGATGGTTGTTGTCAAAAAGGTCTGGCAGCACTGATCTTTGGTGTGGGAAAAAAGAAAGGAAAATTGAGTGCAGTGTTAAATCGAAATGTAAAAAATAGTTAGTTGACATTTAACAGTGATCGTGGCCGGTTGTGGCCGTGCGGCCGTGCGTACAAGTTGGCAAATGGACACGAGAGCGAACGGGTGTCTAACAAAATTTAAAGCGAAATAAGGAAGCTAGAAAATGTACTAGAAAATAATCAAAATAACAAAAGTGAATATTTACGTAAAAAAAAAAAAAAGATTTTGTGGAAAAAACATTTCACAACGTATCAAAAGGAAATGTTGTCGGAATAAAGTAGTATACCACATTAAAACAATTTATCGCAAAAACTGCATTATTAACTTATTGTTGCATAAGAAAAAAATTAAACGTAATTTGATTGAAAATTAAGAAAAAAAGCTGTAAAATAATATGCTGTGTTTGATTGAAATGTTGAAGTTTAACGTGAAACGCAATTAAAAAAATATAGAGAAAAAGGTTAAATTAAAGAAAGAATTAAAGTGCCGTTTTTATTAAAACCAAAACAATTTGACTGTACAAAAAAAAAGAACCGAAATTAAAGTGCCGTTTTTATTAAAAACTAATTAAACAGTTACTTTGACATTGTATTCTCCTTGAAGAAGGAAAAAACAATCATTAGTTTTACATTGTCTTCTCCTTGAAGAAATAAAAAAAAAGACTATAAGAAAAGAAAACTGAAACAAAATGAAAATAAACCGTACAACGAAAAATAGAAAAAAATAAATCAAAAGAAAATACAAAAAAATACAATTATCAAAAAACCTAAGCTACATACGTTAACAACAACAGCATCTATAAAATTAACAACAACAGAAGCAACCAGAAAAACACAACGGTAGCGGCATAGCAACAAAACGTCGTCACCAAAACAGATAAGAAAAATAAAATTTTGTTATTGTCGTTATCAAAACTATCATTATAATTATTATAATTATTAATATAATTATTAA
This sequence comes from Leucophora obtusa, assembly GCA_949987735.1. NCBI lineage: Eukaryota > Metazoa > Arthropoda > Insecta > Diptera > Anthomyiidae > Leucophora > Leucophora obtusa. Next base: position 249,562,012 of record OX465295.1, read on the forward strand.
TATAATTATTATTATAATTATTCTTGGAATTATTATTATAATTAGTATTATTATTATTAATATTATAATTATTATTAAATATGCTTACTTATACTTACCATTTATATTATAACTTAATTTTTTTTATACTTACCTTAAATTAACCTTAATACTTACCTATATACTTTCCCATTATAATTATTATTAAATATATACTGAAATTTTATTACTACTTACATTTATCATTATCTTACTTAGAATTACAATTTAAGGTTTTATTCAAAAGAAACAAAAAAGGGTGACCGTTTTAGATAATAGTTTTTTTTATTTTTTATTTCTTTAAATAAAACATTAAATTAGAATTAAAACTAAAATCTAAATATTATTAATTGGAAGGAATGTTAGGGAAAACCAGGTAAGTAGGAAAAATGGACATATATAGGGACAGTAAATAGTAGGGTACCCATGCTGTCAATGGCGTAAGGGTGGGTCAAATGTACCCCGGTATGACACAACATCTAATCATACCACACCGTTAGCTGCTAATGCATTTCATTTGGCAAAACATTTTTGAAAGAACAAATAAATTTAATTTTTTTTTATTAATTTTTTTTTTACTAAACTCTTGGTTTTATTGTGGCATGGAGAGTTTAGGAATATATCAATACGCCATGAGCACGGGTCAAGGAACTTACCAACTGACAGAGCTAGCCAGGGTTTCGTTTTTACTTTATCATGCCAGACTTGACATAACCTCATACCGCAATCAACTATGTTAGAATTCGAACAAATTGTAGAAAAATCTACTCTAGTATTAGCGGGCGTATTACAACATGTTACTTTCAATTTATTGGGCATAAATTTTTCGGAAGGGGAGTAGTGTAGGCACTTGCTAGTTATATACTTGATAAGTTTTTAAAAAAATTAAATTGTATTGTTACTGCCATTATCATGTTTTTCAATTTCGACATTCTAGGAAATCAACTCGATAATAAAATTTATTTTAATTTTGTAATTTTTATATTTGAATTTTGTTTAAATTGATTTCCACCAACCCCCACACACATTACTAATAAATAAGGCTAGAACTTGCAAGAACTATTTATTTTTTGAATCAATTCGTATAAAAATGTATTCATTTTATGAATCAGTGAATAATTTATAGTCATAGTAACTAAGTAAAATCTAAGAAAAAATATGCCTACAAAATATAGGCAATCCAAATAGTAAACAAATTAAATAGTATTGCCTCATTGCAGAGATGAAATTTTTGCTATTAATTTGTTATTAATTAATTTAATTTTTAGAAAAATTTTCTTCATTTTGCGGAAAAGTAAATGCTGAATACTTAAGAATTAAATTAAAGGAAATATTTCAAACAAAAATTAACTTCCTAATTTTTCATCTCTGTTCTATTGTAACTGAAAAAACCTAAAAATAATACACTACTTGTTATCCAAAAAATAACAATTAATTTCAAAATGGAAATCAAACTTAAATGATTCTTTCTGCAAATCAAAAAGTTGCAATTTCTTTTAAAAACTTTATTTGAAATTAATATAATAAATATACATAATAAGCAACCCAGTCAGAAATCGCCAGTGGTACAAAAAATCAAGCACTGGCATACCACTGGGTAACCACGGTATTAAAAATAAATGACTGGCAGAACACTCATTTGGGACGCTTTGCCAGCGTTTGCGACAAGCGTTTTACCAGTATTTTTTTTACAAAAATTTCGGTGGTTTATAAAAAAACCACTGGCAAAGAATTGGCTTAGAGTGATATGCCAAGGTTTGCAACCAGTGGTTATCCAGTGCTACCTAGCCAATGCTACCACTGGTATAAAAATCAATTCACTGGTAGACCAATGATTTTATAAAAATGCTGACGCTTCGTTAAAAAATGTTTGTAGTCGGAAGGTTCCGAGTTCAAATCCGGTTGCAAGCAAAAAAATTTTTTTGGATTTTTTTTAATTTAAAATTTTTTTTGTTTTATAAAATCAATTTTTTTGTTTGTGTGAAAGCTCCTTCAAGACCAACTTTTTTTTTTTGCCCTCCCAACACTGCCATACTAGTTACTAAAAATTGTTTGCCAGTACTAGCATTTTGGCAAACCAGTAGTTGTCCAGCTATTATCACTCATTTATGTGTTTATCCATCAAATATTATATGTCTCGTTAGCTCAGTGGGTAGAGCAATCGTCTGCCAATCTGAAGGTCTGGGTTCAAATCACGGCAGGACCAAAAAAAATACATATGAACTTTTTTTTTAATTTTATTTTGGGTAATATATTTCCACACCACCTATTTATTGGTTTTGCCAGCGTTTTGCCAACGTTTAAAAATTTTGTTCCTCCAGTGCTTTTCCGGCGCTTTTTGAACAGCCGGTCCTTTTGTCTAATTATGTTATCATTTTGGGAATGGGAAAGCACTTTTTTCCAGTACTTATACCACCTGTTAAAGTGCTTTGCCACCGCTTTCCCGTTTGTATTTTTCTGACTGGGAAAGAATATATTTTATATTATATTTTGTAACTAGCAATTTTAAATGAAAAAATGTATTTTGAAGTTCAAACAATACCAAATTGAAATTAAATAATATTAATTTAAATTCAAAAAACACCATTTGAATTAAAAAAAAAATACGGAATAAAAAATCACAAATGAAATTTAAAAAATACAAATTGTTATTCACAAAATTTTAAATGAAATAAAAAAATACCCAAACCCTTTAATATTAAAAAAATATCAATTCAAAATCAAAAAAAACACCATTTGCTATAAAAAAATACCAATTGAAATTAAAACAAGCGGGCTAAAGCCCGCTTGATGGTTTGTATAAGTCCCCAGGTGACTGGGGACTTATACAAACCAAAGATTAAATTCGGCTGTGCCGAGTCTTTAGATACCCTCCATCCTGGTGTTTTTATTCGGGGATTCTACTAAGTACAAACAAGTATGAATTATTACCCATTTCGTATTCGGTCAATCCACTGTGCAACAAATGTGTATGATTTTTTCCAACACTACAAGTAAATAGTTCAGTTTAGTCTTGTTTAATCTCTGTGCTGTCACAAGCAAGATTCAAAATTCCCAAAAGTGTAGACAAAATTAAAAATTTTTATTTTTATTAATATTTCATGCTCTTCTACAAGTCAATGGATGAATTAGATGTTAAGTCATTCATAAGCCAAAAGTAATTACATACATTGAAGCAGGGTTGGTAGGCTCTATCGCTAAAATACTGTTATAGATTCAAATATCGATACATTTAAAATACCAGCATTGAAATTAATGAAATACCATTATCCTTACAACACCATTATTTTTTAGTCTAAACTTTTTGTAAATCCACGTCGTAATTGTGAATTTTACATACACTTAGTTAATAAATTTATTTTACTTTACTTTGTTTTTTTGTAAAAAATAATTTGCGGAATGCACCGAAATAACTGAATACCGATTATCTTAAAATACCATTATCGAAATAATTGCAAAACAGTTAACCTTAAAATACCGTTATCGAAATAATCCAAATACAATTATCCTTAAAATACTGTAACCGAAATACTCTACAATAGCGTTACTTACCCTCTCCGATAATAGCACCATTTCTGCTACCAACAATGCTTTGAAGTAATTGCTAAATTGTATTCATAGACCCACTATCTATTGGCTAGTTTATGAATTAAATTCTTTTTTTATGTATAATATATTTTTTTATTTACAAATTTGAGAACTTTCCCAATTCATTCATTTGAAATGAAATTTAAATGAAAAACTAAACAATTTACTAATTGCTATCATCCATGCCTTACCCATAAAGTGGCAACACTGCTTATGTTATTCATATAGATGTGTGCAGACCTTTAAAAATATAATTACTTAATTCGTATTTTAAATCTCAATTTTGCAATAAGTTGCTCTCAGTGAATTTTTTTTTACCCCGATGTAGTACTTTTCAAGCTGATTTGAAAAAAAAATCCGCGGAAAGACCTCGGTAGGGAGTTTATTTCTGTGAAAAGTTTGGAAATGGACTTAGCTATATCTAAGTCATTTATAGTCGGATTGGAACAATATATATATACCATTGGAAAGATAGTAAAAATATTTTATGGACGACATTTTTATTTGTTTGTTTACCCATTACCGGCGAATGAGATTTATTTTTAAGATTTTTTAAAATAAACCGTTTTTATAAAAACCACCGTATACTACCACATAATGTTTTACTTATTAATATATTCTCAAGATTAAAAACTTTTGAGATGTAGTTCAAATTTTATCACTTCAAACACCGAAGATATTAGAAGTCAAACCTAATTTTTTTGCAGATGGTACAAAAGATACAACTTTGACTCTAACCAACAATTACACTGAACTAACTCCTCGGGAATCGAACATATTTTGGGAGTAAACACATTTTAAACCTATTGTCGGTATTGAGATTTTTCATTTGTCAAAAGTTAGCCATACTTTGAAATAAAAAAAAATCTCACGATTTTGACCTCTAATATCGTCGGTGTTTGCAGTGATAAAAACTTGATCTATATATCAAATCAAAGCTTTTCGTCTTGATAACATACTTATAATCACAATTTTTGTGCTTGTATATGTTTTTTATTGAATAAAAACATTAAAAAACAAAAAAATTCTACGCCGAATCATAATGGGTCAACAAAAAAATGCTATCCTAAAGATATTTTTATTACCTTTTCAATGGTGTACATATTGTTCCAACCCTATCATAAATGAAGAAAATGTAGTTAAGTTCATTTTTAAACTTTAAACCGAAGTAACTCCCCATACAGGCTTTTCGGTGAAAAAAAAATTTCTTCGGCCCCCCAAAAGATAGTTATATCAGTAGTAAAAATTTAGAATCAATCTAAAGCAAACATACGTCCAAATTATTCAATCGAATCAAAATTGAATCAACACAAATAGGAACAAATCTTATCTCACTTTATTCAATGTCCAATCATTGATTTAAAGGCATTATGAATTATTCAGTAATTTATAAAATGAATCCAATTTTATGCATATAAATTCAAAAAAAGAATTATCTCTTTCAAGGTCTGGGTGTGTATATATGTAGTTTTTTCTTATTCAGTAACAACAACAACACACAGTTAATATATTTTTTCATGTTAATATGGAAAATTCCAGAGGTGCTTTTACATTTTCATTCATAACTTTTAAACGTCTGGACCAAATATGCCCATTTCCAATACCAAATTGCTTAAGAAATTGGACAACAAAATTAACATCCTAGCATAACTATTTTGAGCGTAATCGTGATTTCAACAGACAGACAGACGGACACGGCTATATCGGTTTCGCTATTGATAACGATCAAGAATATATATTTTTTGTATGTCCCAGATTTTTTTTTTATGAGTTACAAACGGATTGACAAAATGATATATACCCTCCTGCACAGTGGGATGGAGGGTATAAAAAATATATCAATTAAAAAGCAAAAAACCAAATGAAATTGAAAAATATCTATTGCAATTCAAAAATACCAAATAAATTTAAAAATATAAATTTAAATTCAAAACATACAAAATGAAATAAAAAAATATCAATTGAAATTAAATAAATGTAAACTGAATTTAATTTGGTATTTTTTGAGCTTTTTTATCTCGATTTTTTTTAATGTCAATTGGAATTTTTTTGGCTTTATTTGGTAGTTTTTTACCAGGGTTGGCAGGCAATACCGATAAAATACCGTTATGGATTCAAAACCCTTTCAACTGACTACTGTTACCCCTAAAATACCGTTACCGAAATAACCGAAATACCGTTATCCTTAAAATACCGTTACCGTTATTTTTAATTTTCTGCTTTGGTAATTGCACGTGGGTATTGAGTATTTTTCGTACTTTAAGTTGGTAAATTGGTTTTGTTTTTAATCTCGTTTGTTTTTTGTAAAAAAAATTGCGGGATGCATCGAAATAACTAACTAGCGTTATCCTTAAAATACCGTTACCGAAATAACTGAAATATCGCTAACCGTAAAATAAAGTTACCGAAATAGCTGAAATACCATTATCCTTAAAATACCGTTGCCGAAATAACTAAAAAACCGTTATCCTTAAAATACCGATACCGAAATAAATGAAATAGCGTTACCCTTAAAATACCGTTACCGAAATAATCTAAAATAGCGTTACCCTTACCAATAACCGCCTCGTTTCGGTTACCATCCATGGTATTTACCTTTAAATTTTATTTGATATTTCTTGAATTTCGGTAGCTTTTGAATTTTATGAATTTCAGGTTTTGAATTTTAAAAATTTCATTAAAAAATCGTACTTTTTGTAATGTAAAAAAATAGATATTGACAATTTAAAAATAATTAATTAAAAAGCATAAAAAATGGAAGGTAAAAAATAAAACAATAAAAATAAATTAAAAGAGGAACACAAAAACAGCACCCCATCTATAACGATCTGGTATTGGTATTGGAAGGAACCAAGAATAGACTTATTTAAACCCGTATGACACTTGCTTAATTTTGTATTGATTGATGAAATGAAACAACAAATATTAGAGAGAGTAAAAAATATAATTTATAAACAAAGTTTTTTCGAACGGAAGATCGCTAAAAATTATTACAAATCGTTACAAACACGGAAAAAATGCTAGAAACAGAGAAAAACTTAGAAAATTCAAAATATTCTCAACAATCAATTACAGATCCCCTGATTTTCTAAAGCGAAAGGAAATATTCTTCCAGAGGAATGTGTTTTATTTTTGTTACAATAACATAATACAAACATTCCTCTGGCGGAATTATTCCGCTCGCTTTATAACAACAAGGGGGTAAATGTAATTTTAGGTTGCATTTACATCTGCACCCAAACCCCAAGATTTCGACTAAAATTTAGACTTCAATCAAAATCTCATGTGAAATCCCGAGATTCCGCATACAAATGAAATCCGGTATATTCGCAAGATATGTAAGAAATCTCATGAAAATCTCACAAATGTTTAGACTTTCATATAATACAATACTGCGTGCATGTCTTTCTTCCATCAAAATATTAAAAAATCTGGCTTCTAGCTTGTCGTCCTTACAAAAAAAACGAATTTACTAACAGAATTGGCGTTAGATCTTTACATAAAATAATAGAAATTGTACTCCGCCAATGATTAAAATGGCTTTTAGTAATATTTTTAATTTAAGGTTTTTTTATGGTACTTTATTTAAAAAAAAAAAAAAAAATCCGGTTGTCAAATAGAAATCTTGCACAAAATATATTTTTTCCAATTTTTTATCTCCCTTAACACCGGAGAAAATGGGATTAGTGTATGTGCCCCACTGGCGAAGGATCCCCCCTCTACCCTACATAATTACATTTCTTATATGTAAATACGCGCAATTTATTTGTATTTGCAAGCATTTTAATAAGCATTTTCAAACATTTTATGCTTAAGTCTACACATAATGTGTGTATGAATATTACACACAATGTGTGTATAATTCCAATCTTACACACATCAAGTAATTGTACAGACATTATAGTACACTCAAAAAAAAGTCAGTAAAGTAAATGTTGCTGTGTCAGCAAATTTTTAGTCAGGAGCGTGCTTGCAAAAAAGTCGGAATTTCAGCAAAAGGTTTTCTGAATATCAGCGAGCTGATTTTTACCAAAAAAATAGTAATCTTCAGCAAAAGTTTTGCTAATAACATTTTGTCGACTGCAAATGAAAAAAATCCTTGCTAAAATCACTAAACTTTTTTCTGAATATTAGTAGACTGAAAAAAACTCAAAAAATTTGTTGCGAAATTTTACTTTAGTTAATTTATTTGCTGACAATTTAAATATAGAATATGTGTAGATTTGTTTTTCTTTTTTTGTCATTTCCGTTTCCAGACAAGCTGCGACATCTACATCTTGTCTATCTGGTTGTCGTTCACGCTATACATGCGGTTATCATCACAATTTTTGTAGCAAAATAAATTAGTAAAACATTAGTTCAAAATTAGTTTAGTGCCAAAAAAATTTAACTAAATTTTTTGCTGAAAACGGAATTTCAGCAAAAAAATTGCTGAAAACTAGTACACTTGATATACAAGACGTTTTACTAATTTTTCTACTAACTTATTTTTTTGAGTTTACTTAAAAAGTTACCTACTATAAATAGGGTAAATTTCAACAAAATGTTATTAGAGTGTACAACTTTCAATCATGAAAATTCTTCCGAATATAATTCACTAGTTGGCAATTTCCCTGGTACTACTTCGTGTACACAAAACTCGGATTTAACAAGACTTAATAATAATTCTGTTTCTAATTCTAAAAATATAACCAACTCTGATCAAGATGTTGTTGCACCAAATTTGGCATCTAAAATATTTCATTAATCACAGCCACCGACATATTTGAAGCCTTTTCATATTCGATTAGCAGAATATAACGCTAAGAGAGCCGAAATTTTTAATGAACAGATCACAAAAATTAAAAATACTAAGTCTACTAAACGTATGCGTAATTTTTGGAAGGAAGTTAATCATACGCGACGTAGTCTATTGAGTACCATATACGGTAAGCCTAATGACATTCGTCCATATGCTGAAATGCTGATTTTTGATAAAACTTTTACTGGCTTGTTGGATACCGGTGCATCGGTAAGTTGTCTAGGTTCAAATGCGGCTACGGAATTTCTCGATTCAGTTGGCGAACAAAAATGTTTGGCAGCAATGTTAAGCATCAAGCATACTAAAACCTTAGAGCGTAGACATCGGTTTTATTTTTGACCAAATTTGATGAACGATGTCAAGGAATATGTCAATTCCTGTGACATTTGTAAGGGAACAAAACACCCTAACTATATTACGCGACCACCTATGGGTAAAACTTCTACTACGTCTAGATTTTTCCAGAAACTGTATATGGATTTTCTTGCACCCTATCCTCGTTCAAAATCAGGTCACGTTGGAATTTTCGTTGTACTCGCCCATTTTTCGAAATTTTGTTTTCTGAAAGCAGTGAAGAAGTTTACCGCGGATGTTATTATATAATAAATTGAAGAAGAATTGTTTCATTCCTTCGGCACACCAGAATCAATCGTTTCGGATAATGGTTCCCAATTTAAATCGTCTCATTTTAATAAACTTCTACAGAATTAATCATGTATATACTGCGGTTTATTCGCCCCAAGCAAATCATTCAGTGCTATCGGCAATCAGGGCTTATATTAAACACGACCACAGTAATTGAGATGAGTACCTCAGTAGCTTAAGTTGTAATCTACGATCATCTGTGCATGCTTCTATAGGTACTTCTCCTGCTTCTATAGGTACTTCTCCTTATTAATTCGTATGCACTCTTGCGTAATCTGGACATGCTTAATGATAGGGCGGTTAAATTTAATAGGGAGGATTCATTAGATGTAATTAGAAACCGAGCTGTGAAGAATATGAGTCGATAACGGGATAGGAACGAGCGGTCGTATAATCTGCGTTCTCGTGAGGTTAGCTGTGTGGTAGGCCAAGAAGTCTTTAGGCGAAATTTCCGTCAAAGAAACTTTGAAAAAGCTTTCGGCTCCGTTTGTAAAATCCCGAATTCGCAAGAAGACTGGCAACTGGTATTACGAGTTGGAAGATTTGAATGGTAAATCTGTAGGAGTATACCACGCAAAGGACATTTGGCAATAAACTAATTGTGTGATCTAAATTATTTTCGATGTTTATAGATTTTTTTTTATTTTTTTTAGCTACAAGCGGTATCAGTTTTGAGAGCTTTGTAGCCCCAAACCTGATTTTGGCAGGGAGTTATGTAGGCGCGCTTGTAGGCAAACAGCCTCAATTAAATAAAGCTTATTTCTAAAGGCGTTTTTTTAATGGTCACAAGTGTGTTTTTTTGTATCGCAAAGTTGAGAGCAATTAGATTTTGTGCATTTGTATTAAGTTCTACTGTGTGTGTATAACGACTATTTAATATTAATGGTTACTAACATAATGCTGAATAGCGTTTATTTTCCCAAAATTTATTTTATGCTAAAATATATGGTCAGGCATAGACATCTTTCTTTTGCTGATTGCCGCCATATCACGATTAAATGGAGAAAGTTTAAAAAAAAAAAAATTATACTTTTATTTTGTTCCAAAAAGCAAATGTCGGTGAAACAATTTTAAATCTTCAGAATATTTTTTTTTGGAACAAATTTCTACTTAACGAAGGTTTTCTTCCATTGGCGTTTCTAATTGAAACCATAGCTGTAGGCCATTAGTAAAGGATTTTTTTGCTATACAAAAGCATAAGGGAAAAAAGGTAACATACACACACCGGTTGAGTCTATAAAAGTGCACAAATCTAATTGCTACCCCTTAACCAACAGGATTTCTAGCGCAGCACAGAGTCACGTCACGAACAAGCCAAGTTCGTTGGCCATTTTTTTGGGCCAGCGAAACCCCCAACTGAAAATCTTTTGGTGTTTTCTTCTCTATAACGAGCCACCTTTAATGGGAACGGAAAACCCTCAGCGCAAACCCGACGGCAACGCAACATTTCTAAATAAAGTGAATGTGTTAATGGTTTTGCTTTTAGAAAAAAGTGAACAAATTTGGAAAAGTGTTTAAAATTTAAAGGAAAAATTCCTTTAATTCCATATAGAAATTGATCACAAAAAAGTGAGCATAGTATTTTTTTAATATTAATAAATTCAAATTTACAGCCAGCAGTGCATAAAAATTTCGATTCCTACAAAAAAAAAAAAAAAAATCAAACAAAAATTGCCCAGAGAAAAAAAAATCTAAAATATAAAACTCATACATTCCAAAACTAAAATCAAAGAAAACCAGGAAAAAAAATTAAAACTCAGTGGAACAATTGTAAAATATTTAATAAACAAAAACAAAAATATTTATAACTTAATTTTTTCGAGTTGAACTCTGTGTGTAATTTTTTTTTATTTTATACCCGAATGTGAGTGCAAAAATCAATGAGTCTAATGTTTATCTGCAAAAATCTCATATAGAGTCAGTAATTTAAAAGGAAAAAAGAAGAAATTTTAAATTAATAATATTGGGAAAAAGTTATACTAAAAATTGTGTGTAAAAATTCAGATTTATAAACTTTAATAATACCGCGGTAATTGACACACCTTATTCGCATCCCTGGTTGGCACAGGGCATGCGTCGTTGCTTGGAATCCCAGTGGTCGTGGGTTCGAGTCCCGGTGACGGAGATACAATTTCTGTTAATTTTTTTTACTATACATTTTTTTCCCCCGATTTTTGATTTTCTGTCAATTTCGACGTTAAAGTTTGTATTTTTTATAAAATTTGCGTTTAGATTTAAAAAAGAAAGAAAAAGTGTGCATTCACAAAAATAGAAACTGATAAAACAGTCAAAATCAATATTAAAACGTATTTTCCTTAAGTGCCATATCGTCATGAATTTATTTTAATTAAAAAAAGTTATTTTTAGCTTGTACTTAAATTTTAAACCTAATTTTGGTACTACTGTAAAACCCGGCTTAAACGCATGTCGTGGTAAATATTAGTTGTATAATAACCGAATTGAAATTTGTTTAAATTTTGTTTTTTCGTTTAAACGATTTAAAGATTTGGCTACTTATTTCATTTGATTTCATAAGCGAATTTTTGTCCGATATAAAGTAAATAATTCTATATAGTCTGTTTAAAAGTTTTTCAAAATGCCAAAAGAATTACATGAAAATAATAAATAAATTTCATAATTTGTGCAAGTACCGTTTTAAGACTGGTAATTCAAATGAAATTAAAAAAAACATTAGATTGAAATTAAAATTGTTTTGTGAAAGCATCTACAGTTCGCTTTAGCCGAGGATTCGTTTTAGACGAGTTTTACTGTATAATTTTTTTATGGCTTTTTGACTGTTTATGTTGTTGCTAATAATAGTTACCTACATTTACATGGTGTAACCCTCGCGAGTGTTACCAATCGATACAATTCTGCTATTAGTTCATATCCCGGTGTAGCCTAGAGCGATCGCATACGGCTGGAAGCCCAGGGGTTCCAGATTCGACTTTTTTTTATTTTAAATTCATTAAATATAATTTTTTTTGCATTATTACGTTCGGATAAACCTTTTTGATTAATAATTTTTTTTTCTATTCGGGTAATCATGCGATAATGAAGATTTTTTTTTATGATTTTGCACATGAACTAACCAGTATTTAAATTTCTATATTTTTTATATTGATATTTACAATATCCGAACTGGATATTCTTTTGTATATTTAACATATCCGAATTGGATATTTATTTCTTTTTCTTTCAGCAATTTTTTTTATTGATTTTTGCACCACCGCAGTTAAAATTTGAAATTTGATTTTTTTTTAATTTTTTTAAAAAATATTTTTTTTATTATATTAAATTATGGTAAATTTTTATTTATTTTCTAATTTAATTTCGCGTTTTGCTATAAGCTGAATAAATTATTGTAGTTTAAACATTATTATGTTTAAGGTTAGATTTTGCGTTAATAAAAACTTTGGATTTTTGAAATGAAATTCTAAATTTTGTGTTATGATTTCTGTCTAGCTGTTCGAAAAGTTTGAACTGAATGTGGGATCATGCCTAGTATTTACGGCCTTCCGCATCATGATCATGGTTGGATGGGGAAAATGTCGTGTAAACATCTAAACACGCATACAATCAACAAAATCGGTTTCCCAGTTCTGTAGAATTTCTTGATTTCATTTATTTCCGTTTATTTCTCTCTCTGTCTCTTTCTAAATTCAATAGCATGCAAAATGAAATAATAAGTCCTGTAGTTTTGATATTGATAATCGCGATCACGTAGCACCGAACTCCCCCATTAGCCGACAAGCGGGAAGCTGGAACAAAAGCATGCTACCGCTACAGTATTTCGAATAAACATCTTTTAGGTAATTTTTCATAAACGTTACATGCTACAGATTTTTGGAAATTCTTACCGGAACGGGCAAGAATGGGAAAAGTCTCCCCTAGACGGCCTCACAAAACACCTTTGGCTAGAAACCTGAGAATTAAAATATTTGTTGCCTGGAAAATGGGCTAACTTATCTGAAGAGTAATTTTTGGGATTTTGGACAGGGACGTTGTAAAAATGGGGGTTAAAATTGCAAAAGTGCCCCCCTTAACTGCCTGCCCAAGCCGCTAGAGGTAGGAAGTTGAAATTTGGTATAAAGGTTCCTCCACTGTCGTAGACATCCACTAAGCTTGGATTTTGGAAATCCAAAAAGGGGAATGTCTCACCCTTGACGGCCTGCCCAAACTGCTGGAACTAGGTAGCTGAAATTCGGTATATAAGTTCCTACCTCCTGTGTAGGCGTCCGATTAGACGGAATTTTCGCAAATTCCTTTTGGCCAGAAACCTAAAATTTTGAATATGTATTCCCTGGAGTAGGACTAACTCACCGGTAAAGTACTTTATCGATTTTGGAACAGGAACATAGTAAAAAGCCGTTAAAGGGAAAAATGTCCCCAATAACGGCTTGCCCAAACGGCTGAAGTTGAAATTTGGTATAGAATTTTGGTAAATTCCTAAACGGAGGGGCAAAAAGGAAAAAAGCACCAGGCTAGAAATCTGAAATTTAAGAAGTGGTCCCTGGAGTATGGGCTAACTCATTACAAATTCTTTTTGGAATTTTCGATAGGGTCGTTATAAAATGGGGACTCAAAAATGGAAAGTGGCCCCTTTACGGCCTGTCCAAACTGCTGGAACTAGGAAGCTGAAATTCAGTACTTAGGTTCCTCCTCCAGCATAATTCCAACCGGGGGGGGGGGGGGGCAAAAAAAGAAAAAGTTTCCCCTTTGACGGCCTCCTCAAACTGCTGGAACTAGGAAGCTGAAATTCCCCGTGTAGATTGCTCCTCCAATTTGGACGCCCTCTAAGGCTGAATTTTTGAAAATTCCTACCGGGAAGGGCACAAATAGTAAAAGTCTCCCCTTTGACGACCTAACAAAATCCCTTGGCTAGAAAACTGTAAACTGTAAAAAAATGTAAAACATGTTTTCCTTGGAGTATGGGCTCACTTATCGGGAAGGTACTTTTTGGAATTTTGAACAGGGACATTGCAAAAATGGGGGTTAATAAAGGGAAAAGTTCCCCGTAAAGGCCTGCCCAAACTGCTGGAGGTAGGAAGTCGAAATTTGGCATGAAGGTTCCTCATCTATTGTAGACATCCACAAAAACGAGATTTTTGGGAATTTCTACATGTAGGGTCAAAAACAGCAAAGGTCTCCCCCTTGACTGCCTAGCCAAACTGCTAGAACTAGGGAGCTGAAATTCGGTATTTGGATTCTTCCTCCAACGTAGACGTCCGCTAAGATGGTATTTTTGGAAATTCTTACCGGGAGGGGTAAAAAGGGAAAGTCTACCCCTTAACGGCCTGGCCAAAATGCTGGAAATACAGACCAAAAATTCTGTATGTAGTAGGTTCCTCCTCCAACGCAGACGTCCTCTAAGACGGCATTTTTGGAAATTCCTACCGGGAGGGGTACAAACGGAATAATTATTCCCCTTGATGTCCTAACCAAACCCTGTGGCTAGAAACCTGTAAATTATAATATGTGTTGCTCGAAGTATGGGCTAACTATCGACAAGGTATTTTTTGTGGAAAAATCCAAGAATGTGCTAAAAATCGTCGTTTAAAAGGGAAAAATTGCCCCCCTTAATGCCTGCCTCTTTGGCTAGAAACTTAAAATTTAAAGAACGAGTGTATATGGAACACTAAAGTTAAGAAATTAAATGGGAAACGAGTGGAAATTAAACCCTACACAAGTGGAACGAAATCGATATGAATTTGGAATGAGTGGAATTGAAACTATAGACAATGGAAATGGAAGAGGGAACGAAATGGAATATGGAACAAAATGGAATGGGGGGCGAAATGGCATACAATAGGGAACTAGTGGAATTGAAACACTACAGTTAAAATAGGAATGAAACGAAGCAAGTGCAAAGAAATGGAATGGAAAAGAAACGACTGATATCAATGTTGATACACAAGACAGTGGGAACGAAATGGAGTAAAACGGGGAACCAGTGGAATTGGAACAACAGGTAATGGGAACGAAATGCAATGGAACGAAATGGTATCTGCGAACGAGTTGCATTGGAACACTTAAATCGTTAAACGATATAGAATGGAAATTGAAACTTTAGGTAACTGGGGGGACATGGAATGGAATTTGAATGACTCAAACTGCTGCAGTTTTCGGATGCGATTGAGGCAGGATTATTTGGGATTTTTACTGGGAGGAACAAAAAGAGATGATGAACACCTTTATCCAAGGAATATGTTAAAAGTTAAACAAATTTTCTAAAAGAGAAAAAACCTTATAAAAAATGGATGTATTCTGATATTTAAACTGCAGGTAACGAATCATCGATGGATGAAGCTGACATAGTAAATTTTCCAACTGAATTTCTGAATTTACTTCAATTTTCAGGTCTACCTTTACATAAACTGGAACTAAATAAACTTTAATGCACGCTAACAACGTAGCGGGCTTTGCGCGCTAGTTTCTTATACATTAAGGAGGATATAGAATAAATTTTTTTTTCTATTTTTTTAGATGCTCTAAAAATTTCAGTGAAAAATTCGGAGAAATAAAATTTCCACATGTTTTTTTGTAAAATATGTTTTAGTTTCAAGAAATATTCTGAAGCACCGTAGTTGTTTTTCACATTAAAAAATTTCACTCGAACTTTAAATGACTAAAATTGCAATTTATGTTATAAAAATTAGCAATTTTTAGTTTTATAACAAATCCACAATCACAACAAACATTTAATTTGCATGAAAGCAAAGTCTACACAATTTTCACGTGATGCTCATTGTCGGTAAAAATTTTTTTATATGGACTATAACAATTTCTTCACGTTAAACACAAACATCTTACGGAGCTTAAGCGTTAAATTTGTGTATAACATTCTTTTGGATTTTTATTTAATTGATTTTTTATTTTTATTTAATTATTTTATTTACTAAGTGGCAACCCTGAAGATGTTGGTTGCCAAAATTTAAAAATATTAATTTTTTAAAATACTGCAAAACATATATTTTAAATAGAAAAATAAAATTATAAAAATATTGTTTTTTAAATTTTTGACAGCCATTCAAATACGCTCTTTAAAATGCTGCTGTTACAGTATTTAACCCCCAAAACTTTTTATTATTTAAAAAGTAAAGATATATTAGTGTAAGGCGACCAGATTTTGAAAAAGAAAAAAAAACCAGAGTACGTATTTGGTGAATTTTTTTATTTCATCTTCACGAACAAGATTATTTATGTTTGGCTTTCTTGTATCAACGTAGATGAAAGAAAAAATATAGTATGTTTCTTTTTCTTTTCATATTTCATTTCTTTTACAACACACATCTCATTTTCATGATAGTGTTAGTGACTAACTGATGCCTTCCCTTCTCGTTCATGATAGGAAATAAGAAACTTAAACAACTTGAAAAGAAAGAAAAAAAAAATGAAAATAAAATGAATGAAGGTTCATATGATACTAGTTATGAAAAGAAAAAACTGTGAATGGAAAAAAGTGAAAGAATGTTCAATGAGACTTTTCATGAGACTTATCATGAGACTTTTTTAATAAAAATTGTAAACTGATAATAAAAATGTATAGAATTATAATTTTTTGTAAAGAAATCATTAATACAAGTTAAAGAAAGCCTTTATGAATAACACTAG
Source organism: Leucophora obtusa (assembly GCA_949987735.1). Taxonomy (NCBI): domain Eukaryota; kingdom Metazoa; phylum Arthropoda; class Insecta; order Diptera; family Anthomyiidae; genus Leucophora; species Leucophora obtusa. The sequence continues at coordinate 249,578,678 of OX465295.1, forward strand.
TTTTTTTATTTATTTTTTAGGCTTTTATTTACGGTGGGTCTCATACTTCTGGTTTAAACTTTAGTTAATAGTTAACCCGAAAATTTGTTGTTGTTTTGTGTACATTTTTTTGACATTTTATTTTGTTTATAGTTAAGTTAAACCTGAAGTATGAGACCCACCGTTAGTGTTTTGCAATAATATAAAAACGACAGGGTAAACATATGTATATACTAGTATGTCGCGAAGACTTCTCAAATGGCGAGTATATGGAGCTGATTATTGGAAAAATAACGAAAAATGTTTAAGGTTCTTATAGCTTCTGGTAAGCAAAATTCCTCAAATTTTTTTCGGAGGTTTATACTTCAAAATAGCCTAAAGTTAATTCAGGTCAATTGGTGTTTACTTTGTAAACGAATTATTATGAGCCAATACAAAAAGAACCAAAGAGATAAATAAAACTAATGAATGAAGTAATAATCGTCCAGCAACGACGGCAACATTACATTTGCATAGCATCCCAGCAAAACCTTCTATTACCCGGTAATGACTTTGGTAAGAAGAAATAAGGGTAGGTAACCTCTTACTTTTCTATTACCAAAGCTATTATTTTAACAAGGGCATGTCCATCGAGGTTATTCTGAACTTACAGGTAAGGAATTTTTAAAAACATTTTGTTTAAATTTTAATTTTTTAAACCGAATATCAATTTTAAATTCACGGGTTTTTAACAAAAAATTTACCCCTAAATTCATAAATGCTTTGTAAAGTTATAGCAGGTTTGCAAAATGTAATTTTCATACAAAATTTGTTCAATAAACCTCCTATAATTTTACAAAGCGTTTATGAATTTAGGGGTTAATTTATAAAATTTTCTAGAAAAACGAATTATTTATACCAATAAAACAGCCACACGTATGAATTTGGTATTAAAAGAAATGCAAGGGTAAGGTGTAAGGGTCCAAGGTAATGCAAGGGCAAGCGGTTTGATATATTACCAGTTAATATGCATAGTAGTACCCATATATTACCAAGGTTTTGCTGGGATATCACTGAGAATTAAAGGAATCTACTGTATTCATATAACAATGAAGCAATGTACCATATGCATGTAAGAACTATCTATGTATGTAACTGCGTAGTACGTACATATATACTACGCAGTTAAAAATATAATAACTTCTCTTTTAATATTAAGTACATCATCATTTCAAATTTCATTAGCATTAGTTGACTAATGACAAAAACCATGCTCTCCCAGTACAATCTTTTTTGTAACATCGGCATCACAGATTAATACCAGATGTGAAACTAATGACAGGTGTCAAAAAAGTATTCTCGAACTGTATGGTTTTGTTTACATGGATGTCAAGTCAAGAGGGAGATAACAATATAAAATCTCCATACATTTTGTATTGCGCATTTTTTGTATATATCCGTCTCTTTTTAGATTATTGTGCTTTATCTTTTGTGTTTTTTTCTTAAATTTTTGCGTTTTGTTTTGCTCTGGGATGTCATTCAATAAAACAAAAAAACCATTGTACTTATGAACCCTTTGCTAAATACTGCAAGAGGCATAGCATAGACACACTCATAGAAAGACGCGCTTACAAATAGTTAAAAATGTTGCAAAATAACAGGAAATAGTACCTGGATTTGCGCTTGGAGAATTTTCAATGGAGTTGAGAATCATGGTCTGCTAAATTTAGGTACACTCAAAAAATAAGTTAGTAAAAAATTAGTAAAACGTCTTGTATATCAAGTTTACTAGTTTTCAGCAATTTTTTGCTAAAATTCCGTTTTCAGCAAAAGATTTAGTTATATTTTTTTAGCACTAAACTAATTTTGAAATAATGTTTTACTAATTAATTTATTTTGCTACAAAAATTGTGCTGATAACCGCATTCATAGCGTGGACGACAACCAGATAGACAAATGTAGATGTCGCAGCTTGTCTGGATGAAGTACAGACAACGGATGATAAAAAAGAAAAACAACTCTACACAATTTCTATATTTAAATTTTAAACACATAAATTAACTAAACTAAAATTTCGCTACAAGTTTTTTGAGTTTTTTTCAGTCTAATATTCAGCAAAAAGTTTATTGATTTGAAACGTTTTTAGTACCCATTACTGGCGTTTTTTGTTGAGTGTAGTATCTTCAAATGCTATAAAATTTTGCAAAGTATACACAAAGCAGCAATAAAATCATTTTCGTTGTTCCTTTGCGTGTTATTTTAAAATTTCATTTTTACACACTAACCTAATGTTATAAAAATATCAAATATTTTCTTCGCGAAGGTTTCTTCAAAGAATTGTGAAAAATAAAAAAAATATAATAAAAGTATCACGATAAGTCTCTTGAAAAGTATTTTTTGAATGTCTCATTTTTTCTCATTCACATTTCTTTCATGAGATAATGAAAGAAGATTATCGTTTGAACCTTCATTTTCATTTTTAATTCTTACTTCTTTCCTTTCATGAAAAGAAAGAAACTTCTTCGTTTCATTTTAAAAACGGGAGCAAATAGTTTACAATTAATTTTTCAAATCATAAAAATAAACAAAGCCATCACACACACTCACTAACACCATCATGAATATGAGATACCCCAACAAAAAAAATTGCAAGTAGTGCTTTACAAACTACTTCTTTTAATGTTTCATAAGTATCCGTTAATGTATTTGTACTGCTTTTTTAGAAGTTATTCTGAACAACTTCAAAAAATCACTTCTTTCATTGCTTCCCAAGTATCCGTTATTACATTTTTACAGCTTTTTTGGAATTAGAGTAATTGCTCTAAAAGTGATCGTAAAAAGTGATTTTGGTATCATTCGGTATTTTCAAACAGAGGGTCCCGGGTTCGATTCCCGGCGGAACCAATATTTTTTTATTTTTTTTTAAATTTTTTTGTTAATATTTATAATTAATTTGCTTAAATTCAATATTTTTTTAATTTTTAAAAATATGTATTTATAAAAAAAATGGTGAGAAATTGATTTTTATGTACCTGTAAAAATAGTACTGAAAACAATATTGAATTGGAGTGCACCTTTTACACTTGTTTAATAAGTACTTTTATTGAAGAGAATAAGGAACAATATGTCGCATTAACAAAGTGGTGTTTTTATGCCAGTCAACTTTCATATCAAAGAATAGCTCAGCGGTAGAGCTCAGCGACTAGCAATCGTGAGATCGCAAGTTCGATACCCGGTGGCGGCAATAAAAAAACTTTTGTAAAATAAAAAAAAAATATAATTTTTTTTGTGAAGAATTTTTTTTAACTTTTAATTGGTGAAAAAGAGCTTCCTTTGCACTCGTTCAAAAAGTACTGAAAAAATGTTAAAGTCGGAGTACTCCTCTCCTATGACCACTCAATGTTAAAATCATTAGTGTTTATGTTAAAAAAAAAAGTACATCTAGATCATTAACTGTAGTGCTTTTTCTACTGCTTCGGCATCTCTTTTTTCGCTGGGATGTAATGTAAAAGAAATGAACATAATTAAAAAAGAAACATATTCGTAGTTTTTCTTTCGTGTACGTTGATACAAGAAAGAATAAACATAAATACTTCGTGGTGTACAAATACGAACTCTGAAAAAAACTAAAAAAATTATTTGAATTCAACATTTTTTACAGAAAAATTTACACTCACATATGTAAATATGTAAAATTAGTTAAACAAAAAAAAAAACAAAAAAATTCACATTTACTTATAAATATATAAAGTTAGTTAAAAAAATAATGAAACTTAAAAAATAGGATAATAGAACTAAATATTTGCAATGTATCAACCCTGTACTCATAAAGCTTATAGGAGCCCATACACGATTTTGCATGTCGCTGGATGGACGTGTGCATTTTGGTTTTGTAATGGTCGTCAAACAAGCCCATACACGATCAAAATCGCATTTTCATCCAACAAATTGTACAGCATGCAGCAGGGATGGAAACGAGTTTTTACATTTTGTACTGTAACGACGTGTTTTTACTGTTCCAGGACATACTCAATCGTGCCCAGGGTTCGTTAGCAGAAATTTATTTTTGATCCGGGACAGTTAAATAAAACACGAGAGTTTCTTTCTTTTCTAAAACGTCATAATACTTAAAACTCTTTATTCTATCAGTCTATTCAGTCCATTACAATGTTCAATTCACGGAGACGACACAGACTATGGCATACAACCAACACGAAATTAAGGCATACAACAATAGCCCGATGGCATACAACCAACACGAATTATGGCATACAACCAATGGTTTTATGGCATACAACAAATTATTTCATGGCATACAACCAACACGAATTATGGCATACAACCAATAGTTTTGTGGCATACAACCAACTGTTTTATGGCATACAACCAATACGAACGATGGCATACAACCAACCCAAATACTTAGTCAATCCAACTAAGTCGACTTACTTTGGCAAGACCACCAAACTAAGAGCTTAATCACAACTGTGCCGATTGTCGACCGACGACAGGAAAAATCGTCGCGAATAATTTAAATTCAGCGACAATCGATTGTCGACATTTATAAAAAAAATTAAAGCAAAACAAGAATATGGTTGTATTCTTTTCGCCACAATTCTTCACCAATTCAATTGGTTTTCCATTCTTGTTGTTTTACATTTTTTGTATTTAATTTTGCTTTTTTGCGATAAATTATGCATTTTTATTTTCAATTATATTTCTTCTGTCAAAAAAATTATTTTTTTGTAAACAAAGTACGAATTTTTGCAACTCGAATACGAATTTCTGCAACTATGTTCCCTTAATTAGTTAAAAATATGGCAACTATTTGACAAATATTTTGAGTGTGTATTAGTGTGTCGTCACGAAAATAGAATAGATTCTATTACGACGACAAATCGCCGGACGACATGGCGACATTTTGCTTCCCATACAAAATATATGAAAAAGCAATTCTCGTTGTCGTTGTCGACCCAGTTCTGAGTAATCTCTAACTGACTCGAATTCTCCTGTACATCTCCTTTTATACATTTAAATTGAGCATCAATATACACACATACATATCTACATACATATTATATTTCTTGTTTATTTTCTACATCTGTTGTCAACATCAACAGCTGTAACACACTCAGTGTTGTAGTTAACAAAACAGGGTTGTTATTTAAAATTATGATGTTTGACAACAGATGGTGCTACCCACATTTAAATTAACGGACACAATACATAAAAACAAATATTATATTAGTGGTGTCATATTAATTGCATCTAGTAGCTAAGCTTGTTGAGGGCAAAACGACGTCAGGACTTTGTGCCTCACAGTACCAACCACATAAAAAAATAGTACTTTTTCGAGCCTCACGGTACCAAAATTTTTCATATATAGAAAATTTATTCGAGCCAAACTTGCAGAAAATATTCTTCTACAAAAATTGTTCTATTCCAGCCCTCACCAATTTTTTTGATATAAAAAGAATCTGCGATCGAGGTGAAGCTTGCAGGAAATACTATTCTATACGACACAAAGACCTACTAACTTTTCTTAAAATAACCTATAGTTGTGAATATCAAATATATGTAAATGGTGGTCCAACCAAAACATCGTGCGTTTTGGTTAATTGTTAATTGTAAATAAAACAAAAAGTTTTCAGAGAATTATCTTAAAATTTCTTATTATGATAGAAGGATCTATGACAATTATGTGTTTAAGAAAATATCGGCCAAATGCTCGCCACGGTTTTGATGGCAAAGCTCTATCCAATGGTCCATATTTTCAATGACTCTGAGACATAATTGAGGTTCAATGTCGTTAATGTGCCGAATTATCTCATTCTTTAGCTCTTGAATTGTTCTTGGCTTATTGACGTACTCTTTTTCTTTTAAATATCCCCAAAGAAAGAAGTCCAACCGTATCAAATCACATGATCGTGGCGGCCAATTAACATCGCCCCTACGTGAGATAACACGGCCATTGAAGTTCTCGCGCAAAAGAGCCATTGTTTCGTTGGCTGTGTGGCAAGTGGCACCATCCTATAGGAAGCACATATCGTCCAGGTCCATATTCTCAATTTCTGGCCACAGAAGTCCATTATCATCTCGTGATAGCGAACACCATTCATGGTAACTGCTTGGCCGACACTATAGCGAGAAACAGCAATGTTTTCCGCAGAACGAACTGGGCGAACATGCACATGTGTTTTAACATTTTCTACAGACCCGGTTTACTGAAATTTGTGCACAATTCTCCCGATTGTGGACACATTTGGTCGATTATGCTGACCAAAGAAGTGCACGAAATGCATTTTGATTTGAACGCCCATTTTCGTAAAAGGCTTCAACAATCTTAACGCGCTGCTCAATTGTGTACCTCCCCATGATTGAATTTGTCAAACACTGAAACAAAGAAGTTGGGCAAAAAACTTGACGTTAAAGTGTGACTCACAATTAACATCGTGCCTTATGGTTGGACCACCCTTTATATGAATATATATGTTGTTAATGTTTTGGTTATATTTTAGATAAGCTATCCGTCCTAAGAAAACAATGTAATATTTTTTACTTTTCAAAAAATATACGAAAGAGGCGGGTTAAGTTCTCGAAATTTACTACACTCAATCGACGCGTATTGATGAGCTGATTACGAGAAAATAATAATATATTTTTTTAAATTGTAATTGTAATTTTTGCAACATTGGGCCGAAAAGTTGTAAGTTTCAAGTTTTTGTTAGAATGATTTTAGCCCACGTCGGCAATTCGAATATTTGTTGACAGCATTTAAGTACAACAAGTTCATTTAATACAAAAATTTTTAATTTGTAAATTTTTGAAATTGTACCAAATGGATCGCGGTAGTACCACGGTACCATCGGAGTTAAAAAAGTACCAAAAATAGTACAATTGTACCATGTTTTCCATCCCTGGCATGCAGTATTGAAAAGAAAATAAGTGCTAAAATTTATTTTCAAAAGTGGAAGTTAAGTAAGAATATGGACAGAACAAGCACAGCACGACATTTTTCATACGATTTGACAGAAAAAACCGGTTACCCGGCGTGAAATAAAATTTGTTGTAATTTTTAAAGGAAACCGTCCCTCGTGCTGTGCTTGTACTGTTCATACTATAAAATCAGTAATAAAAAATATAAATCATACTTTAAAAAAAAAAGATGACAAAAAGTGACCGATTATGAAAAAGATGACAGAAAGAGGAAACAAATTTCATAGATGACAGCCAGTGAAAATAGATGATTGTCCTCCAAAAAAGATGACGTATGGTCACCTTATATTAGTGTGAAATAAATACCACCACGGTTTTATTAGTTATGGTAATTACCAATTAACAATTTACCAAATAGATATAAAATTCGAAAAAAACAAACATAATATTAAAAATTGTTTTAATAAATATACAAAATATGAAATGGAGTTGTATTCCGTTTATAGTGTACCGTAAACGGCAAGCAAATTATTTGTTGGGACAAAAAGAAAACTTAATTTATGTGTCTTTACAGACGTCAAGTGATGGAAATCAAACAACCAGTACCCTGTCTATATCGTTTACTAAAACCGATGCTAGTAAACTGTTAACATGTAAAGCTTACAATCATGCTGTTCCATCAGAACCACTAGAAGATGGATGGAAACTGGATATTCAATGTAAGTTTTTATAGAAAATACTATTTTTACCTAATCTTTAAGTTACCAAAAACGAATTTTTTTTATTAAAAGAATCAAATGTGCTAAAATCCCAAACGTATTTCAGAAATTGAGAAAAATAATCTGTTGAAGGCATGTCACAATCTGGATTTCACTCTTGCCTAAGAAAATCGTCAGGGGACGACGCACAGTGCTTTGCAGCTTTGCCAATTTAGCCATTTTATGGCTAGATTTAGCCATTTTTGAATACGTTTAGCCAGAAAAAAATGGATTTAGCAATTAGCCATTTTTAGAAAATGTTTAGCCATTTTTCGTTTTTGAAAAATTTATAGCTAAATTAAGGAATTTTGCTTAATCTGCCAAAATAATTGCATAAAATATGCTAAAATTCAAAATCTTATTTAACAAATTATGAAAAATAATCTGTTGAAGGCATGTCCATATTCGGATTTAATTCATTCAAATAAAATTGAACACATAATAAATATTGAAACAAATTTCAAACACCTACTTTGTTCAAAGAGTATACATAATAAAGAGATTGGGGGACTCTCTATCACTGAGAAAGCATTTGCTCTATTATGTGCCTTGGAACAGAAATATACTCAAACCAATATTACCCAGCAAACTTGGCAATACGAAGAAGATTCTCCGAACATATCGCCAGGAAGAAAACATTTATTGCAGGCAATATCAATTTCGTATTCCGGAAGTTTCCTCCGTCGGAAACAATTGTTACACTAAAACAATACTTCCAGCCAATATGAAAGCAATAACTCATATGGAAGATAAAAGGGATATCGCTAAATAAACTCCCGGTACAATTTAAAACGATTTAATTTTTTCATTATTAAATTTAAGCCTGAAAAACAATATCTGTATACATAATCCATTGACCAACTTATAAATTATCTTGAATTCATCATAGCCGATTTTCCCGCGCAACTAATCTTCACTTTTCACGAGTTTATTTCCTATATATCTTTTGATTGTTTTTGTACAAATTTAGTTTTAATTTTTTCCAAATTGATAAAAGATTTCAAATAAATTTGCTTTATCTTCCAAACGATACAAAGGTGATATTGCCGCAATATTCTCATAAAAAGTTATGACAAAAGATAAAATTGAATTATTTTTTTCCAAATATCGCCGAATTATCTTCCAAGTTATAAAAGGAAGACAATTTCAAAGTAAATACTACTGATTATTTTCATTAAAATGACAAATAGAAGATATCGCTTTAATATCTTCTTGGAAGGTATCTTTTAAATGTTTGAAGGGTCATTATGTGCACTTTTTGCATGACTCAAAACATCGATTGTAGCCAGGGATGGAAAATAATAATTTAGTTATAAAAATCAAGAATGGAACTATACTATGGAATTATACTATTCCAACAGTATTATAGCCCTAGATTATGAATTTTAAAAAACCATACGTAAAAAATTGCAAAATAATATCGGAATGCGAAAAAAGGATTTGGGGTTCAAAAAATTAATTAAAAGATTTACATTCTGCAAACGATGCCAACATTTTCTTTTTTTGCAACTAACCACCAAACTTTGTTTTATGAAATGCGCAGTATACTCCGTAGATTATAAATTTAAAAAACCGCACTTAAAAAATTGCAAAATAATAGAGGAACGCGAAAAAAGACTTTGTGGTAGAAAAAAATAATTAAAAAACTCAATCAGCGATTAACAATCTGCAAATGAATACAATGACGCAAAAATTTTCCTTTTTGCAAATATTTTTTTCGCGATTTATTTTTTTTTTTTTTGCAAACTAAGCACCAAACTTTTGTGTATAAAATTGCTACTATAGACCCTAGATTATAAATTTAAAAAAACCACACTTAAAAAATTGCAAAATAATCCCAGAAAGCGAAAAAAGGCTTTATGGTACAAAAAAATTAATTAAAAAACTTAATCAGCGATTTACATTCTGCAAATAAATATAGTGATGAAAAAATGTATCCTTTTTGCAAATTTTTATTTTCGCGATTTTTTTTTGCAACTAGCCACCAAACTTTGTTGTATGAAATGTGTATTATAGTCCCTAGATTATAAATTAAAAAGAAACGTACTTAAAAAATTGCAAAATAAAAGCGGAATGCGAAAAAAGACTTTGTGGTACAAAATATTAATTAGGAATCGTAATCAGCGATTTAGATTCTGCAAACAAATATATTGATGCAAAAATTTTCCTTTTTGCAAATTTTATTTTTCACGATTTTTCTTGCAACTAGCCACCAAACTTTGTTGTCTGAAATGTGTATTATAGCCCCTAGATTATAAATTAAAAAAAAAAAAAACGCACGTAAAGAATTGCGAAATAATAGCGGAATTTGAAAAAAGACTTTATAGTACAAAACTTAATTCCCTAGGTTATATATTTAAAAAAACCGCACTTAACAATTGCAAAATAACGGCGGAATTCGAAAAAGGCTTTATGGTACAGAAAATGAATTAAAAGAGGTAATCAGCGATCGACATTCTGTAAGCGAATATACTGTTGCAAAAATTTCGCTTTTTGCAAATGTTTTTTTTTCACAATTTGTGCTAATATTTGCAAATATCTAAATATTTAATTTTTATGTTTTTTAACGAGCCAAAGAGGAAGCTATTTTTTAGTTACTTACATTTTTAAATATGTAAGAGCGATCCAACATTTTTTGGTATAAGAGCCCGATTAAGTAAGCCTTTTCCATCCCTGATTAACCAGTCGGACTTCGTTCCTGTTCCAAGCCGCCTAATATATTTTCAAATAAAAAATATTGAGAGTTGCAAGGCCATTGCTTTGTTTTAAAAAATGACGGAACAAAAATAAATTTCTACACTTTGTAAAAGTTCGTTTGAAGAAAAACTGTTTTTTTTTATTTAAAAAAATCCAAAATTTGTATTTAATTGCGTTAAAAATATCAGGATTTAATTATAAAGCTTACTTAAAGTCAACTGACTACACTTAAAATAATACGTCAGTAACAAAATCTGCAAACGGGTTTCAAATTGATTTGACTAATTTTTAACAAATTTTTAGTTGAAAAACTGATTTAAACAAAGATTTTAGTTATCCTCATTTAACACAATACTCAAAATCGTCAATACTTTAACTAATTTTGAGTGTTAATTTACATACTATTTTATAACTATTTGAAGATGGCGATATTTTTTTCCCTCCCGATTTTTTAAAATGGCCCATATCTCGAAAACTAACAGAGATAGAGCAAAATTGACGAAAATTTCGACTACTCCTAACCATAAAAACGTTATCTCTATCCAAAAATGGTCCTTGGTGGGGCCTTGGACCCTCGAAAATTTGTAATAAAAATTTTTCATTTAATAAAACTAAGCTAGACAGAGGAAAACGGTAAAAATTAAAACATGATACTCTGTGGCAGAAATCATAAAAACTCTTCGCTATTGAAAGGTCTAAAATCCTTCAAAATTACAAAAAGTGAGTTTTTAAGTGTCCGCATTTGACTAAGTGATGATTCCCTACTTTTAGGTAATTTTTAGCTCCATAATTTTCATATAAAGAGCTGCTTCTCAAAAAATATCTGTTAAATGACTGTTGGAATGAATGTTGTTGTTAGGTTTCACTGCGTTTAATAAATTTTTAAAAGTTTAATTTTAAAAATTGTTCAGCCATTGTTTAGCTTTATTTTAACAATTTTTTAGCCATTTTTCCCCAGAAATTTAGCCATTTTTGGTAACCAAGTTCTGGCAACACTGGTGCGTTGTCCCATAGTGAAAATTAAAGAAAACAAATGTGTGGGGAATGTTAGTGACTTATACATTTTTGAAGAGGTAACATAATACCCTAAATAAATATGAAAGAGGCATTCAGTATCTCCTCTTTTTGTTAACAACAGAGGGCGCTAAAATCAAAAAAATTTTGAGCTAAAACAGTTAAACGAAAATCTAATTTTAACTGCTTTACAAAAAAAAAATTTACAAAAATTCATTTTTAAAGATATTTCTTTCAAACATGGTAGTTTTGTTATCTACTATATTTGCAATAAGCGAAAATAGTTTCAGGTGAAAACTATTTTCGCTTATAGGTAGTTTTGTTATCTACTATATTTGCAATAAGCGAAAATAGTTTCAGGTGAAAATTTTTTGTAGACTAATATTTGGTGGCATCGAAAACTTTAGACAATTTTTTACTGGAAATCCTAAAGATGCTTAAGTTTGGTAGAGTAAAACAAAAAATATTGGAAAAACGGGTATTTTTTTATTTATGATTTTAGGACATCTTGGAGTCTTTTAATAGAATTTGACAAAAAAAAATAGTTTTTTTTAACCGCAAATTGAAAAATTATATACATTTTTCAGACCCTTTTACCAGAGTTTTAACAAAGTTAGAAAGAGCTAAATTTTAACCCTCTAACCGGCCTAAGCTTTTTTGCAATGAAATTTATACCATGTGTTCCTCACGAAAAATAAACAATAAGTCCTTCTACAAAATTTTTTTTCGTTGCCTACTTTAGGCGATATGGGCAAAATAGTTTAAGGGTGAATCTCGAAAACTAGCGCATAAAAATTACTAGGTTTAAGCACAAATTATTTCCCTTGCCAAGATGTAATTGCAATAAAAAAATTATATTTTTTGTGCTGTTACTTAAGAGGATGTAGAGATTTTCGTTTTTCGAAAAATGCGAAATAGAGCGAAAATGCACCAAACCTTCAATATATATTATTTAAACGTACATAGCAAAGCTTATTGCTATGTATACTAAATATATTCTTTTTACCAAATTTCAGAAAAATCCTTCCATTCGTTTTCAAGTTAAGGCGATGTCCTTTAAAGGTATCCTTATGGAATCCTGTGTGCCCTTGGACCAAAGTAAGGAATTTTTTGAATAGCATAAGCTTCAATCTTACTTTGTGGATTTTTTAAAATTTTGGTTGTTTTAAAATATTTAATTTCTGAAATTTTACGAAATTTTATCTTTTACACTTTCTCGCTTCCAAACCGTGCATTGTATACAAAAAAATTCTTCACAAAAAATTTAATAAATTTTGTTTTCTGTTGAAAAAGCATAATTTCTTATTATAAAATACTCTTTTGGCACATTTCTGGTCAATTTAATATACCCCGCCTGGAGGCGGGCTCGCCGGTTAGAGGGTTAAGGTACCACGAAAAAAAGAACTTGACAATTAAAATACAAGCTTAATTTTTATGTGGTGTACAAATGAGTAGCTGATATGGAAAACTCGTTCGTTACACATTAACCAAATTTTGGGAAGAAGAAAAAAACTTGTTGCGGCTAATTAAATTAACCAAATTAGTTGAATGCTTTTCATTCTTAAATGTTATGCCATTCTTGATTAAAAACTTATCAGTTGAAAAATCGAAACTTACTGAAATATAGAAAAATAATGTATTAAAATTTAGAACGAACGAGTTTTGCTACCAATTTTCGAAACAAACGAGTTTTGCTACATTCCATTGGGATCGAAATAATTTTGTAGCACACTGTAGCCCAACAGTAAAATTAAGGCAAAACTTTACTTTATGGGGCACCCCTCAAAAAAAAATATAAATAATATAAAATAATAAAAATAAAAATATAAATAAAAAAATATGACCCCCTCGCGAATTAAAAACGAAAATTTTTTTCTATATGGCGTTATAATATTATTAATAAAAGTCTGTATAGTTTAGTGGTTGATATTAAACTATTTGCTTTATTCATTCAAATTCTTAAAACTACTTAATACTATAAAATGTACAATATTAGAATATGAATACTATGCATATTCCCACACTATAAGTTTAGTGCAGTATGGATAAATAAAAGAGTATCGTATTGCATGCTTATGGTATGTAATACAGAGTAGTCAAACATACTACACCTCCCTTTTACAGAAAAAGAATGACCAATTGGGTATGATCAATACTCATTGATCATTCTTTTGTGTATTAAATTCTAAAATTTTAAATTTGTCTTTTTTTCTAATTTCATTAACATTATTCTCATTATTATTTTTTTTTTTATAAAAATTTAATCTTACGTGTGAATTAGGGCGTACCTTTTCCTCCCTTTAAAAAAAAAAAAATAATTATTCATTTTTATTATTATTACTTATTTTTTCTATTTATCATAATGGGTGGAAAAAAAATTATTTATTTTCATTCTCCTTTTTCCCTACTTAGTATAATGGGTGGCCATTCTTATAATGTAGCTTAATTCTGTTCCTATGCACTAATGTGGACTTATTGCCATCACTTAAAAGTAAATTATTCCTAGTATCTATGACCTCGAAAGGTCCTTTAAACTATACGTCCAATTTGTGGCCGGATTCGTTCCGAACCAAAACTAAATCGCCTATTTCAGTACCTATTTTATTCAAGTGTCTATCATAGAGAATCTTTTGTGCTCTCTTAGCTTTATCAAGCAATTTCCGAGCTCTCTGATTCGAAACTTGTAACCTATACTTTACTTCTAGGTTATAGGAATCCACATTATATATGGGATCCACCTGGCTTTGGTTCATGACGCCAAAGTCAGTAGGTATTTTTCCAAATACTAGTTAAAATGGACAATAACCATGAACTGTTGATGGCGAAGTGTTATAGCAATATCTAAAGGACTTTAACCATTCGTCCCAGTCGGATTTGTCAGAGGAAAAATATGATATGAGATACTCGTTAAGTGTTCTATGAGATCTTTCAATTGTACCCATGGATTCATGGTGATATGCTGTAGATGTTGACTTCTCTATATTTAAGAGATCGCAAAGTTCCTGAAGAACTTGATTTACATATTCAGTACCCATGTCTGTTAGAATTATTCCCATTGGACCATATAATAATACAAAGTGTTCCATAATAGCTTTGGCTACACTTTTCGCATTTTTATTGGGTATTGGCACCGTTACAAGATATTTTGTAAGCTCACAAATCATAGTTACAGCGTATTCATTTCCATTATTAGATCTCGGTAATGGACCAATTGTATCTATTAAAACAATATCGCATGGTTTCACTCTCGTTGGAGTAATTATCATTTCCTCCTTAACGTTTCTCAGTGCTTTATTTCTTTTACATTGATCGCAGGACTTGACATATCTTTGATGTCCTTAGTTATTTTGTCCCAGCGAAAATATTAGTCACCCGTGTTATACCTGAGTGTCCTCCAAAAATTGGATCATCATGATATTTCCTCAGTATATTGCGCTTTTCCATTTCGTCTGTTATTTGCCTTAATTTAACATCCCCAACAGAATTAGATGACGCTGTTGAAACCTTTAATCATTTAATCCATGAAGCTGGTTTTCTCTCAACTCCAAATTTACCAACAAACCGTAACCAAAACCAAGTTTTTATAAAGTCAGAAATTAGAGACATATTAAGAAATAAAAGAAGACTTAGGAAAGTTTGGCAAAACAGCAGGAATCCAAATGATAAGCGGATCTTTAATAAAGCGGCTAAAGATCTTAAAATAGCTCTATTTAAAATGAAAAATGAACAGCTTGGAAACTTTCTTAGTAATCTAAATCCGATAAATAGTAGGAACGATGAGTTTAGCTTGTGGAAGGCAACAAGATACATAAAAAGACCTACTAAAAGAAATATACCAATAAAAGATTTAAACGGTGTATGGTGTAAAACAAATAAATCTAAGGCTGAAACATTTGCTCTTCATCTTCAAACGACGTTCCAGCATCATACATATAATAACCCTTATGCTGATGAAATACTTGAGTATTTAGATAGCCCTTGTCCGGTCGATTGGCCTATTAAACATATTCCTCCTCGTGAAGTAGAAGAAGAGATAAAAAATCTTAATTGTAAAAAATCTCCTGGTTATGACAGCATAGATGGCAAAGTAGTCAAAGCCCTGCCCAAGAGGGGTATACTATTTCTCACATTGTTGTATAACTCTATATTGAGATTAAATTACTTTCCCTCACAATGGAAGTGTGCAGAGATTGTAATGGTAAATAAACCAAACAAACAAGAGAATATTGTAACATCCTACAGACCAATAAGTTTACTGGTTGTATTCTCCAAAATATTCGAAAGAATATTATTGAAAAGATTATTACCATTTTTAGAAAAATTTAATATTATACCTGAATATCAATTTGGTTTTAGACACAAGCATGGTACTCCAGAGCAATGCCATCGTATCGTTGCTTTTATAAGAGATACATTGGAAACTAAAAAATATTGCTCAGGTGTATTTCTGGATGTACAACAAGCGTTTGATAAAGTTTGGCACAATGGGTATACTACAAATTAAAAAAACTACTTCCAACTCCATTTTACTTACTGCTAAAGTCATATTTAACTGACAGACAGTTTTACGTTAAAGTTAATGGCGAATTCTCCGAAATCTATGACATTAAAGCAGGCGTTCCACAAGGCAGTGTCTTAGGACCAATTCTTTACACTATTTTCACATCAGATATGCCAGTAACCGAAAACGTACTTGTTGCAACATATGCAGACGACACTGCAGTTCTAGCTTCTGACGTATGTCCAAACAATGCGTCAAATTTAGTGCAAAGGCAACTTGATACAATAGGTGCTTGGTTAAACAAATGGAATATTAAAGTCAATACTGAAAAATCGTTACATATCACTTTCTCGTTAAGAAATGGAAATCGTAGCAATGTGTATATGAATAACATAGAAATTCCTCAAAGTGACTCCGTTAAATATTTAGGATTGCATATCGACAGAAGATTGACATGGAAAACGCATATCAAAGTAAAAAAGCAGCAATTAAATATCAAAACAAAACGACTCTTCTGGTTATTGGGCCCAAATTCGCAGTTAAACTTGGAAAATAAAGTTTTAATTTATAAAACCAATCTAAAGCCTGTCTGGACATATGGAATACAGCTTTGGGGAACAGCCAGTAATTCCAACATTGAAATCTTACAAAGATATCAGTCAAAAACACTAAGGTCAATTGTAAATGCTCCATGGTTTATATCAAATAAATCGATTCATGACGATCTCCTTATGCCAAAGATTATAGATGAAGTCAGAAGATACAGTGAGAACTATTTAGAAAGGTTAAGTAACCACATTAATCCGTTAGCTATAGCTCTAGTCGATGACACAGAGGAAGTAAGAAGACTTAAAAGGTTCCATATCCTGAATCTGCCGTTCCGCAGCTAATCAGTTATTCTCAAGAATATATGTACAAGTTTGTAAATATTGTTTAAAAGTTATACTATCTTTTTGAATATATGTTCTCATTGGAGTTCAACAATTAATGTTATTTTTATTGTTATAAGATTTACTTATTATCCTTAAATGGATAGATTGTAAATAAAGAGAAGAGATAAAAAAAAAAAAAATTTGCCTTAATTTAGATGTGAGGGCTATTTTTACATTATTGAGGAAAGCGTTTCCTCTCTCTTTAAATTCCGCGATTCGTATGTATTTAAATAATTTGTCATCTAGTGACATTTGGAATAACTTTATCCCGTTATTACCAGCTATCTTTTCAAGCTGTGAGAAGAATTTATCTAAATCGATTTTCTCATTAGCAACAAGGTTAGGTACATTCATTTTGAGAATTATCTTTTTCCCTTTCTTAATATTTATTGCGATATCTTTAGTGTGTAATCTTACACTTTTCTTTAATTCGCTACTATTCAGCATCTCATAGACGTCTGGTTGAACTAAAATTTTATCTTTCGTAGTCTTAGGGGTAATTTACTCCCTTTTTGATTGAAGTCTCGTGGTTACCTTCAATATTTTATTAGTCTCAGTATTCATGATGTCTGAGAATTCTATGCGAGACAGCGCATCAGCTGCATAATTGTCTCTGTCCCTAATATACTCGACTGTAAAGTCGTATTCCTCAAGATCCAATCTCATTCTCGTCAGTTTGTATTAGAGGTCTATGATCACTTCGGACCAAAAATTTTCTACCATAAATATATGGTCAGCTAGCTTTTGTTCAATCGTAGATTTGTTACTTTTACCTTTTGTGAATGTTCTTGATGCATAAGCCACAGGTAGTTGAATACCTTGATATTCCTGGCTTAAAACAGCTCCGCAAGCATGTTTACTTGCATCTGGTATTATACAAAATTCCTTTGTAAAATCAGGATATTGCAGTATTTTCGGACTTAATAATTGACTCTTGAGGTATTTGAAAGAGTTTTCACATTCCTCAGTCCAATCAAAAGAAACATTTTTCCTAGACAATCTAGTCAAATGTCTCGATGACTCAGCAAAATTAGGTATAAACCTTCTATAATAATTGCAAAATGCAACAAAGCGTTTAGCTTCATCACCATTTTTAGGTGTCGGATAATTTTAAATTATCGAAAAGTTGCTGTCATCAGGCAGAATGCCTTTGTCCGTGCATTTGTGTCCCAAGAATGTCACTTCACGACAGAAAAATTAACACTTATCTGGATGGAATTTGAGATTATATTTTCGACACATGCCAAATACATCTCTTAAGTTCTGCAACATATGCTCCTCTGAGCAACTGATTACTACCAGATCATCCATATACAAAAATGCTTAGGCTGGCGACAGCCCGGAAAAAGCCAAAGACATCATTCTTTGGAATGAATTCGGTGCAATTTTTATACCATATGGAAATCTTTTAAATCTAAAGGAACCTTTTTCCGTTGAAAAAGATGTAATATCTCTGGAATCTTCCTCCAGTTCTATCTGATGAAAACTAGATACTAAATCTAAAAAATCTAATCTAAAGGAGAAAAATTTAGCTCTACCTAATTGATCTAAAATATCATCTATGCGAGGAAGAGGGAATTTATCAGCTATAAGCTTCTTATTTATTCCTCGGTAATCAACGACAAGTCTCCATCTTTTAAAGTCAGTCCCTGGTAACGATTTTTTCGGTACTAATAAAATTGGACTGTTATATTCGGAAACTGATGGCTCGACTATGTCATCATTAATTTATCCACTTGTCTATTAACCTCCTCTTTAAGGGAGTGTGGTATGCGACAATTTTTCATATATACGGGCTCATTATCTTTAAATCTGAGTTTTTGTTTATAAAAATTATTAACAGTTATCTTCTCAGATTCTAATGAAATTCAGAGCATATATTCCTTAATCTGTCCTCGACAAATTTTGGAAAATTTCTGGATAATCTTTCAAGTTTTTCTCGATCTTTTTGATAACCTCGGCTCTGTTGGACAATGTCGTAGTCGTTTAGACTTTCTGTTTGTATCTGAGGATTTGAAATAATAATATTCTCGATCTTTGTGTTAACAATTCTAACGAGTGGCTTTGATTTCGAAGTTATCGTACTCGCAACATAAACACCATTTTGTAACATTTGGTGTGGAATCAATACTTCATCTTTACTATTCTGAATATTGATAAGTCTTATCACTTCAGATCTTGCAGGAAGAGATATGGAGTTGATTTGTGGTGCATTTCGCATCTCCAAAGCGATATCATATGGAAATTCTTCAGATCTTAAAATAATCAAGTCCTTGTAGCTCTGATAATCGAGTACACAATTATATTTCCGTATGAAATCCACACCTATTATTCCGTCAGATGGAATTGGGAAGTCATCCTGAACAACATGAAATTCATGTGCTATAAGGAGATATTTAGCTTTCAAATCCGTTTCGACTTTTCCAAGTGTAGTTATCAAACTTTGTCCTACACCACTAATAATTGTCGTTATTTTCGCATCAATTTGTTCGTTTAGAACTTTACCGATTTTAATTATAGAAATATCGGCTCCCGTATCTACTAAAAATGTGGATCTCTCTCCGTTTAATGTAGTCCCAATGGAGGGGTAGCTATAAAGAGATATATTGAAGTTGTAAATTTTATTTTCTATTTGCTTTATATTAGGGGTGCTTATTCGTTTCCCGAAACATTGTCGGTTACAATTTGATTATTATCATGTGAAATATTGTCATATGAAATTCTATGGTTTCTTTTACCAATATCAAAATTTTCACGGTCGGGGTGTTTAATACCAACTCTTCGACCAGTATTGTAATTACCGTAAAAATTTTCCTTGCCTACGATACAGTAACAAAAAGGAAAAGAAACACTCTGGTGTCATATTAAATGCAGACTGACTGCCCTCATTTATTTCGTATGGTTAGTAACTAATAAAAAGAGTACACTAAGATTAGTGGTAGATAAAATAGAATAAATAGTTGCTTAAGTAGGGTAATGAATTGTGATTAATAATTAGGATAAATCAGGGATGGTACTACACCTCCCTTTTTATAATAAAAAGAAAAATTAAAGAAGGGGTACCGTCCTTGTTTAGTTCTTGCTTTTTTCTAAACTTATATCTAAATTGAAAGTATTTTACAAGTATAAATGTATTGAACGATATTTCACAAAATTTCTAAATATGAATTTGAAATATGGAATAATGTGTTCCAAATGTATGAATGTAGATAACAATATTTTTTTTCTTTTGTATATTATACTTAAAATATAATTGTGTAGCAATTAGCTTTTTCCCTTTTCCTTTGAAAATGAAAATAATATAAGCTGTATTTTCGACTTAACTATATCCGTTAACTTTCAAAAAAGCATAAAGTGCATAAAAACATTTTTTAGACGAAAACTAACATATTACTTTTCGTATGCACGTTAACTTACAACGTTGATAATTATCAACGTTGAAAACTCAACGTTTATACATTTCCACACCTAGCGTAACTTCTTCGCGTTACTACCTAAAAAGTTTTGCTGACGTACGTTCGATTATACCGGAACTATCATAAATACTCACTATTTAAAAAAATTTGATACTCCAATCAGTTTAACGTAGATTTGCTATAAATACTTAACGTTGATAGGTATGAACGAAAATACAGCTATAGTTATTTTTATTTGTATTGTTTTTATAATTTTGTTTTTATGTACTGTTATACGAAATTTACGGCCTGTTTATCTAAAAAGAAACGAAAACTAAACGAACGAAAAGGAAACGAACGATCACGTAAGAAATTTGGTTTATGTAAAACGGTTATAATTTTTCGTCTAGACTTACGTGTGTTACGTTATATTTCATTTGGTTTTTGTAAATAAAAGGATTGCCAACAATTTTTTTTATCAAATTGTTTAAAGTTTTCTTAAACATTTTGCTTAAAATATTAATCGATAGTAACCCTTTTTTATTGTTTTGACAAATCTTTATAAATAAATAATCAAAACAGAATATGAAAAATATTAAAATTAATTGAAATTAATAATTTAAAATAAATTAAAAAATGTATATTTACAAAATAGTATTTAAAGTAAGTACAAAAAATCAAAAAAATGATTAATATTGTCTAAAATAATGTAATAGAGTAAGAAATTAAAAGGTTTAAGCATGTCGCGCCGTTTTATTTATCAAAATAATCAACTTAAAAACGGTTTTTTTTAAGTTCCATAATATAAGTGTGTTCCTTAATGTTTGTATATATGTATATTAGACCGACTCACGAAAAAAAGTAAAAAAGTGCCCCCCTCAAAATAAACCTTGGTTTGTGTTATGATGATTCCCAAAATATTTCGGGTCTAGCGACGCGATCTCACGAGCTGGACCATTTTTAAAGAAGGTCTTTTTTTAGTTTTTGTAAGATATTTGCATTTTAGCTGCAGACAACATACTCAATATGGGTATCATATGAAAGGTTTTTTTGAGACACGTCCAGCGGTATATATAACATGTTCAAACATATCCTGACATGTCCTATTTTCAAGGATATTCTATAAAAAAACAAATTTTTGACTCTTTTGTACGGAGATGTTTGTTATTGAAATGTCGAATATACATATCATAATCAATAGACGATTTAAGTGAACACGTGTTTCAGATTTTTTTGAAATTCGCGATTTTTCGCGTTTTATCAGAAATTCAATGTGGAGGAAAAAATGTGTTCTAAATAGGGCAATATGGATACCAAATCTTTTCTTTCGCAAAGTGGATATAGTTCGAAATGTTGCAAATTTCATATATTTTGCGTGATGCTGTGGACCAAATTTTGTTAAAATTTTGGAGTTACTGCAATCTGAATTTGAATTCAGTATCTAGTTTATGTAAGATAAAAATGCAACTAACAGAAAAAAATCCAGCGGAATATCTTTTTTTCGCGAAAAAAATTTTATAAAATTTTAATAATAATTTTAATTCAGTTTCTAGTAGATGTAAGGATAAAAATGCAACTTAACAGAAAAAAACCCAACACGCGCTTTTTTTTTGTTGCGGAATATCTTTTTTTCGCGAAAAAAAAATTATTATAAAATTTTATTTAGGGTCAGCATATATTTAAATTTTTCTTAAAAAAATTACAGACACGCGTATTTTAATAAAATATTTTATTTAACAATAAACCTACAAAAAATTTCACAAAATTTTTTTTATTGAATTGGGGTAACTCCAAATTTTATCAAAATTTGGTCCAGAGCACCGTGAAAAATGTATTAAATTAGCAAAACTCTAAACTATATCCACGTAGCGATTATTTACTTATCAAAAGGAAAGTTTTTATATCCATATTGCCCTATTTTAAACATATTTTCTCCACCATATTGAATTTCTGATAAAACGCGAACAATCGCGAATTTCAATTTCTTACATATCTTAATCTCGACTAGAGATTAAGATATGTAAGATTGACATTTAAATCACAAAATTCTTCATACAAAAGAGTCAAAAACTTGTTTTTTTATATAATATCCTTGCAAACAGGACATTTCTAGGAATGATTGAACATGATATATATACCGCTGGACGCGCCTCAAAAAAACCTTTCATATGATACCAATATTGCGTATACCCAGCAAAAAATTTTCGAAATTTGGAAGCAGTAAAAGCTGATGGAAGCAGTGTTCTGCTTCAAAAAATGCAGAAGGTTGTGCACTGCACCCAACAATGGAATATAGTAAGGCCACGATTTTGCAATTGTTTAAACATACAGGTAAGCAGTTTTGGTATGCTTATTGAGAAGCTACAAATAATGACCGTTTGTAAATACAATTATTACCGAGCACTTGGACGACATAACATAAAAATGTAAACTTTACTGCTTCCTCGAAGCACTAAAGTAAGGCAGACTTTTTCTTAGTTATTTAACTATCGGTTGCGAAGAGAAAACGATGATTAACGAATGTATGGATGATGCAATAGAAAAAACAAGTTATGCAAAACAGTTGATGTTAAATTCTTGAACAGAGAAGACAAGTGGGGAAGATAAATGCGTCTAAAAAATATAGTGTACAAAATTAAATTACCCATATATTTTCAAAAAATACAAAAATAATACAATTAATTTAAAAAACCAAGTAAAATTTTTTTTCCAATTGCAAAAAGTAATATTTTTAAACAAAAAATATTTACTTGCATATCTTGTAGTACAAATAATTTTGTTTTTCATTTTTTTTTTTTTTAATTAACAAATGAATTACATTTTTTTTAATTGTTATCAAAATTAAAAATAAAAAAAGATATATATTTTTTAGTATCAATGAAATGTTTTGATCTCTTATACTTATTATAAATTTTATATTTAAAATAAAAATTTTATTTTATATGAAAAAAATGGCTTTTTATTATATGAAATAATACATTTTTAAAGGCCTTTAATAATGCATGAAAATATGGCATGAATTTTGCACATTTAAGAATGCCTGATATATTGACATTTTCGATGCAACATAAAATGCGCTTAATAAACATATTCAAAAAGGCATGAATTATGCACATCTTATTTGCTTAATAAAAATCACTTATTAATAGCAGTGAATTCATGGCATTTAAAAACCTCTTAAATAAACGCTTTTTGGATCCAGCAACTAGTGCTTCTAGGCGGCTCATCTCGAACAAAAATCATGCCATATATATGCGCATATGCAAGCGCTTTTCGCCAAATCTCTCCTTTACAATTGTGCTTCCAAGCAAGCAGTATTTTTTGCTGGGTATTGTCTTTAGCTAAATACCAAAATTCTGCCAAAAACTATGAAAAAATACCTTTTTTAAAAACGGTCCAGCTCGTGAGATCTCATTCCTAGACCCGAAATATTTTGGGAATCACCATAAAACTAACCAAGGTTTATTTTGAGCGGGCACTTTTTTTTCTTCTTTTCTGTCCATATAAGGTGAGTCGGTCTAATGTATATGATTGTAAAAATAAAAAAAATATATACGCGTACTTGGTATTCTTTATTTTTTTGGCAAAAAATTTCATATGGTTCATAATTTTTCTTAAACGAAAGCAAATTGGTTATCGTCTGATTTTGACTTAATTGGCAATTTGCATCGTTTTATATGAACCAAAATTATAAGGAACATTTTATATGCTTACGTTATTTTTCGGTAAAAATTGTCTTTCGTTATACATGAACCAAAAGCAGTTTTCGTTCGTTATTTTAACGAAAATTTCTTTTCGTTCGTAATAGATAAACAAGCCGTTAATATAGAAAGAATTTATGTTTTATTTGTTATGATTTTCTAATTCTGTTTTTATGTATGGTTTTCTGTTTTTCGTTATTTTATCATACACTGTTACATTGCAACCGTCAATGCTTTTAACCACGAATGGACCATCATAAATGCTTTTGTGTTTCTCATATGGTTGTTTCTGAATTAATACGTTGTCATTAATGTTTAATTTTAAAGGTTTTGCATATCTATAGTGCAAATCTTTATTACGTAATTTATGTTTCTCAATTAAATCTTTTGCTAATTTATGTGTCTTCTGTAAACGATATTTTACCTCTTTACTGTAATTTTCAACGTTATAAATTGGATCGATATTTCCCTTTAATATATCGCACGGTAGTGTTACATTATTGCCGAAAAATAAGTTCGTATGGTGAAAATCTATTATCGAAAATTGTATTTGAAGTAGTGTTATGAAAAAATGTAAAATATTTGAGATAGATATGGGCAAATCTACGGAACCGGTCGATTCCATGTAACTCAGGATTTAAACCATTTTAATAACAATATATAATATATTCGAGGCAACGAATTTAATCAGGCGAACATCTTAAATTTTAATATTTATACTGCTAATGTGATCTACTCAATTAAAAACTACCCTAATTTAGCCTAATTTTGCTTGTAACTTTCAAGAGTTTTTCAACTCTTTTGGTTATAACTTTTTCAGCATAAAAGGAAATCGCCAAAAACCTTGGGTGGATAATAATTATGATGTTACAAAATCTCCCACTATTTGAAAAAAATAGGTGCCCCCAATTAGGAACAAACGGTAGTTCTTTAAAATCTGTAACTTTGTTTTTTGAATAAAGAGTAATTTAAGACATTTTGAATTTTTGCGCTTTTAGCCTCAATGGAATTGAAAATTTTTTGATACTGACATATAACTGACAAGTAAGAAAAAAAAAGAAATCAAATTAATAAGTGTGCCTTCAAAAATAAAAAAAAATATGATAATAATAATCTCTTCACCTCTATGCGTGAACAACTTGAAATTTGATATTTTTTGAAAGGCACATCCGCAGTTTGAGAAATAATTAGTTGCAGTCCTGCGTGATCGGTATATATCGGTGATACTATTATTGTGTGGAAGTGCTAAATGGATCGTACTATTAGTTTGGTGTCCAGACCCATTTTAGTTTAAATTTTGTAGCTTTTCATAGATTTTTGGAGCTAAAAGTGATGTAAAAACCAAACGGGTAATCCGATCCTTTTAGCACTTACAAACAACAATATTAATTGCGATATATATCATATAAGCCAGATTTCAGCCATTAATTCTTTTATCTGTGGATGTGCTAGTCAATTTAAAGTTGGATTTTTAGCGTATTGTACAGCGAAAATTGATATAAAGCCTAAAAATAAAACCTGATCTGTTTAGCACTTTCACATCATGACAGCTATCTACCGTTCCAGATAGATTGGACTCCTCTTGGATGTGCCTTCATTTTGAATTTAACCTTTTAGCGAATTTTGGAGAAAGATATTGTTACGAAAATGGCTTGGCCTAGTATAGAAAACCTTGGACT
This sequence comes from Leucophora obtusa, assembly GCA_949987735.1. Taxonomy (NCBI): domain Eukaryota; kingdom Metazoa; phylum Arthropoda; class Insecta; order Diptera; family Anthomyiidae; genus Leucophora; species Leucophora obtusa. Next base: position 249,604,249 of record OX465295.1, read on the forward strand.
TTTCTAGAAGAAAATAGCCCAAGAGACGGGATGGACAAAATACATCAATCTGGCAACGTAGTACTATATTTAATTATACACCTAAGAATATGCTATGATTAATTACGTTTTAGAATTGTATAGTTGTTTGACTATAAGAGTTTGTGTGTGTGTATAGTCTTTAAGCGTAATGTAGGTTTATTATAAGAGTTTGTTTGTATGTATATATTTTAACCCTAATGTAGAGTAATATTGTATAGTTGGTTGATTATAAGTGTTTGTGTGTATGGATAATGTTAAGCCTAATGTAGAGTAATATTGTATAGCTGGATGATTATAAATGTTTGTGTGTACCCAGCCAGAAATTGATGATGGTACAAAAAACTAAGTACTCTCAAAGCATTGTCTATACCAAAAATAAAACGTTTTGAGAACGTTTGGAAAATACCATCTTTAAAATGCTTTTATAACGCTTTTTAACAAATTTTACAACTGTTGAGTAAAAGAAAGATTGTATGTGTTTTAGTACTAAAAATTATTTTTATTACTTTTGAAATGTTTTGTTACAATTATTTATGTAAAAGAGAAATGGCAATTGATTCATTATAAAAGGTTGTAAGAATGCATTTAGCATCCACCATATGCATACCTATTTCAGTGTTGTTTTCATCTAAATTTGTTACATTATATAATCCTATCTCCGTTGATGAAATCGGGTAGTCAAAAAAATTTTTAGTTTCTTTGAAAATGTTGCCTTTTAAATGTATATCACTGTATTTGTGTTTCGTATGTTTTGTACTAAAAATTTCTTTCACAATCATAATGTTCCCATTGTGTAATAAACATATATTATCAGGATGAATAGATGTAATTCGAAATCCATAAATGTTTACGAAAGAAAAAACAACTCTTGATTCAGAAGTGTGTAAAGGTTTCCCCAGAGAATAGTTGCTGCTCTTATTAAGAGGATATACTAATGGAATATTATTTGGGGAATTGGTATTAAAAATATGCAATTTCCTTTGTATTTGGGAAATGGGATTAGTTGGCGATTTTAAATGGATTTAATAAAACCTAAGCTATTTTCAAAATCAAATGCTGAAAATTGTGATATAGGCGCCCCCATATTATTTACGTCATCTGATATATGTATTAGATTATGAATATTCATTGTTACTGAGCTTGGGCCATAAAAATGTGGCATAAGTAACACAAATTTTCTTAAAATCGCCTTTACATAATCTGTTTTTAGTGTGGCCAATTTATTTGAATACAAAATACGACATGATGCATATAATATAAGAAAATGTTTGTACTGTTCATTTTCCAATACACTTCTTAAAACAATACCACCAGCATACAGCAAAAAGAAACGAAATTGAGTTGCTTTCCAGTTTGCCAAATCTAACAGATCAAATGATTTCCTCTGGAATTCTATCGGTACATCCTTTGATATTTTTATAAAGTGGTTTTGAAGAATCATAACTTTTTCCTCTGAAATATGTGAATTTGAACTTTTTAAAATTAGTTTTTGAAGTAAATATTTGCTTATGCCTAGATATAGCATATGCATTTTATCAAGCACCACAAACTTAACTGGATCGAAGTTAACGATTTCCAGCAGTGGGCTATCTTCTTTTTTTGAATGATGCTGCGGATTAGTTTTATCTCTAAATGATTGTAACGTTCGTTCTTCGCAATTAATTTCTTCAAATACTCGCGTGTTATTAATGGTTTCGCCTTTAACAGTACATCTTTCACACGAAAAGAACCCAGTATGACTTTTGCAGCATTTAATAAATGAACGGGCGGGCATATCGCAGCAAAATGCAAATATTTCGAATTTGAAGTTTTTTCCATTTACTTGGATGTCTTCCTTAATAAAAATTAGATTAAGTATGTAAAACAAATATTTATACCTTCATTAGTTAAAAAGTTGGCTTCCAAAATAAGTTCTTCCAGAATTTTATAGCCGAATGCGGTTTTGAATTTCCATAATAGAGACCAATCAAAAATGGCTTGGTAATGTAAGCAGTTGAAAACACCTTCCCCATTATGGACCAAAAGTTCTTTTTCGATTTTTCAAATACATCCATTCCATCTAAGTGAATTATAATTTTAATTTCCTTTTCATTATAAAGATTGGGATCAATAATGATATCAAGATATGACTTTATTCCAAAATATTGAAATTTTCCCAAAGTGTCGTCTGAACCTAGCATCACTTTAGAAGCGCCGCTCAAAGTAGAAGTTCCTAATAAAGTTTTAGAACATTTCGGAAGAGATGTATAACCTTCAGATCTTAGTACCATTAATATTTCGTCTATAGAGGTTTGTGTGAGAGTTTTGATGTTCCTTACAACCCAATTGTTCAGTTTTTGCTCAATATGACCACATGTAAGTGTGCTTAAATCACTATTAGAATTCTCTGGAATAAATTCATCCGAACTTGTTTCTCCCCATGTGGAACTACCAACATCCTGATCATCTGAATCAAAATTTTCCTCTACTACTACTTCGTCAAACACTTCAGTTTTAACTATTTCATTGTTCTCTATCTCGCTGTGATCTTCCGCAAAATTAACATCATCTAGGTATGTAAAATAAAAACTATTTTTTTAATTTAAATTATGCCATTTAATTACTCACATTCTTCAGAATTTTTTAGTTTTTTTAAAGTTCTGTGTTTCTTTAACCGTTCGTAAGACATTTTTATCAATAATAATGTGTAATCTAATTATTGCCATATTTTATAATTTATGGAATTAAATTTCTAATGAATAGGAGTTCAAATTTCATTATGTTAAAGTCCAAATAAAATATGTATATGTAATATCGTATCGTAATGCCTTGTTTATAATTCGTGAATCAATTCATAAAACAAATTATTCAATCGAATCAATATAAATTGAAATATTGATATTCAGTATCCACAACATTGGCTTAAAGTGGCTATAAATTATTCACTGATTCAAAAAATCAATCACATTTTATGCGAATTGATTAGGCATGCCGCAAAAAAACAGTTAATGTTTTTAAATGTTTTTATTGTTTTATTGTAACTATAAAAAATTAAAATAAAAAATTAAAATGACTAAATACCAATGAAATTCAAATTCCCATCCTCTCAAAAATGATTGTTAGAAATGTAAAATATGGCAACACTTAAACGCCATTTTTTAAATGTCATTAAAAGAAAAAATATATAACTGTTGATTTGAGTTGATCAGATTTTTTACTTGAAAGAAAAGAAATATTAATATTTTAAATGGGGCGCAGAAAAAATAATAAAAGTGAAGAAAACAACGAAGCCAACATACAAAAACACAAAGGTTTGTATTACTTTGATAGTTACACATTCTTTTTACTACATTGTTAAAACTTTTATTTAGCTGTTCAAGATATGTTAAACTCAGTAATGGAGTACGAATCACCTTCAACATCACAACAAGCGGCAATTATGGAATATGAATCCCCATCAACGTCACAGGAAGCTGCTAAAAAACTAAAACTTTCAAATGCATCAATAGCAAGACGTAGAGGTATGTACATATTTATATAGGATCCCAGTCAGAAAAATGCGAACGGCAAGGTGTTGGTAAAGCGTCGGCGAGGGTAGTACAAATGTTGGCAAAACATCCGATTTCCAACTCATACAGCACTGGTATGACGTAGAAATGATAACAACGGAGGACGGTTGGCTACGGGTGTTGACAAAGCGTTGGCATTTTAAAAATTCAGTGCCTTATTAGTACTTTAAATACAATAAAATCGGTGATTCTTTTATACTGATATGCGGGTACATTTAAACAATGATAATTTTTTTATTTGGAATTAATTTTATTATAAAAAACACATAAAAGAAGTTAAATACACAAAAAGAAAAAAAAAACAAAAAAATAAGCAGTGCTGGAAACATATAAATTGTGTTGTTAACACCCGCGAATAACGGCAATTGACCGTCCTCCGTTGTTATCATTTCGACACCTAAAAGGAGAAAATACGGTGTTGCGCCAGTACCTTATTTTTTGTACCGTTGGAAATTTCTGTCTGGGATGTTTTTTAAGTGCGATAGAACTTTAGTTAAAAAAAACTGCTTTAAGCGCATTCAGGAAGCCCAATTTCCGATTTTTTGTTCCATCGAAGTTTTATTTGAAAAAAGTTCTATGTCTATGTTTTTATATAATAATCATAATTTTTTCTTTTTAGATGCAATCGATAATAGAGATGCAGATAAAATACACCCAATAGTTGAAACTGCAACAAAAAACGTTGGGAATGAATATGGTAAGTTAAAAAAAAAAAATAACGGAAGTTCAGAACTTGCTTATTTATATAGAAAACTTGCTATTTATATTGTTATTTAGACATTCTAAAGTTAAGAGACGATGTAATGAAGGAAACAAGAGGACTTCGCAGAAGTGTAATCTACAGTATTAATAAAATGCAAACCGAGGTATTGGCTGAATTGTCTGCACAAAAAACCAGCAACTATAACACGGCATCGATAGCAGACATAAAAATAAATTTAAATTTGGAGGCACCAATAAATCATCTAGAAGATTTTTATCAGTTTGACAATAAAATAAAAAACGATCAGGAATTAGCTTATTCTTTGGTAATATACTATTATATTTACATTTTAATTTGTTTGCCAATGTTCTTTTTTTAACAGCGGGAACTACTGTCCTGCAAAACCAGAACCAAAGGGCTTTATGAAGCAGTTGGAGGGTTTTTGTCTATTTTGATGTCACACGAACTTCAACTTTTATTTAGTGGTTGTGGCAAACCAAATAAAGGAGTGTCCAAACAAAATCTAAGTGCTACTCAAATACATAAAAAACTAGCGGGCGCAGCCCGCTACGTTGTTAGCGTGCCTTAAAGGTTAAGGGGGGGGGGCTGCGCCCCCCACAATTTTTATTAAATTCGTTTTTTTATTTAAAGTTTTTTTATTTAAAGCCTTCACCCAGCCACCACAAATAAATAATTCTGCACAACAATGGGTTTAAAATAAATAAATATTTGATCACTTTTTCTCATGAAAGTGGATTGTTATTAATGAATCCATAATAAATTGCAATATACGTGTGTTTGTTAAGATAATTTGGTAAAGTGCGAACTTAGGTAGATAGACCCGTAAGTAGTTTTGTTCATTTGTGTTTTGAATGAAAATAAATAACGTAAAGCAGGGTTGGAAAGCATTTTATAATATTAAAAATAGCGGGCAAAGCTACGTTGTTAGCGTGTCTTAAAGTTTTTTTTTTAATTCCAGTTTATGTAAAGGTAGACCTGGCAATTCAAGTAAATTCACAAATTCAGTTGGAAAATTTACTGCGTCGGTTTCTTCCACCGGTGCTTCGTTGCATGAAGTTTAAATATCGGAATATATAAGTTCCATTCCTTTTCTAAGGTTTTTTCTCTTTCAGAAAATTTGTTTAACTTTTTGGGGAGTATGTTTCAATGCTACATAAGTTTCATATTCTGTTGATAGTGTTTGAACAGGTAATTCCCTCTTCCAATCCATTTGCATTGTCTATAATTTCAATTCCACTCGTTCAACGTTTATATCCATTTCATTCCACTTGTGTAGTGTTTCAATCCCACTCGTTTCCTATTTAGTTTCTTAATTTTAGTGTTTCATATACACTTGTTCTTTAAGTTTTAGGTTTCTAGCTAAAGACGCAGACGTTAAGGGGGGGGGGGGGCAATTTTCCCCTTTTGAACCACCATTTTTACCACGTTCCTGTCCAAAGTCCTAGAAATGCCTTGTCGATAAGTTAGCCCATACTCCAAGGAAAACATATTATATATTACAGGTTTCTAGCCGAAGGGTTCGGTTAGGCCATCAAGGGGGAGAATTATTCCGTTTTTACCCCTCCCGGTAGGAATTTACATAAATTTCGTCTTAGAGGACGTCTGCGTTGGAGGAGGAACCTACTACATACATAATTTTAGGTCTCTATAACCAGCAGTTTGGCCAGGCCGTCAATGGGGAAGTTTTTTCCCTTTTTACCCCTCCCGGTATAAATTTCCAAAAATACCATCTTAGGGGACGTCAACGTTGGAGCAGGAACCCAAATAACGAATTTAAGCTCCCTAGTTCCAGCAGTTTGACCAGGCCTTAAGGGGGAGACTTTCCTGTTTTAGACCCCACCTGTGGACATTTCCAAAAATCTCATCTTAGCGGATGTCTACAATAGAGGAGGAACTCTAATACCAAATTTCAACCTCCTACCTCCAGCGGTTTGGGCAGGCCTTTAAGCGGCACTTTTCGCTTCATTAATCCCCATTTTTGCAATGTCCCTGTCCAAAATTCCAAAAAGCACCTTCCCGATAAGTAAGCCCATACTCCATGGAGCATATGTTTTACATTTCAGGTCTCTAGCCAACTTACTATTGTGCCCCTCTCGGTAGGAATTTTCGAAAATCCATCGACAGGAAATATCAGCTTCCTAGTTCCAGCAGTTTGAGCAGGCTGTCAAGGAGGACACTTTTTCTTTTTTTGTCCCTCCCGGTTGGAATTAGGCTGGAAGAGGAACCTAAGTACCGAATTTCAACTCCCTAGTTCCAGCAGTTTGGACAGGTCGTTAAGGGGCACTTTCCTTTTTTAGCCCGAAGCTGTGTTTAGACGAAGCTGTCCAAAATTCAAAAAAGTATCTTTCTAATAAGTTAGCCCTTACTCCAGGGACACACATTTTAAATTTAAGGTTTCTAGCCGAAGGGGTTTTTACCGGCCCCCAAGGTGAGGCTTTTCTTCTTTTTGCCCCTCCCTTTAGGAATTTAGAAAAATTCCATCTTCGCGGCTATCTGCGATGGATGAGGAACATTCATACCAAATTTCAACTGCATTGCCTAAGCGGTTTGGGCAGGCCGTTAGTGGGGACATTTTTCCCTTTCAACCACCATTTTTACTATGTTCCTGTTCCAAAATAGAAAAATTACGTTGCCGGTGAGTTAGTCCTACTCCAAGGAATACATATTTAAAATTTTAGGTTGGCCAAAAGGGATTGGGCAAGCCGTCAGGAGGAGACTTTTACCTTATTTCCCCTCCCGATAGGAATTTCAAAAATTCCGTCTAAGCGGACGCCTACACAGAAGGAGGAACTCACATACCGAGTTTCCTTTTGGGATATCCTGTAGGGAATTCCAAAAACACAAACTTAGTCGATGTCTACTACAGTGGAGGAACCTTTATACCAAATTTCAACTTCTTACCTCCAGTGGTTTGGGCAGGCACTTTTCCAATTTGTGAGACTGTTTATGGGGAGACTTTTCCCCTTTTTGCCCGTTCCGGTAGGAATTTCCAAAAATCCCGTCTTAGCGCACGTCTATGCCGAATATCAAGAAACCTTGTTTTAGTGGAGTTATCCGTGGGTGGAGGAAAAAAAGTAGTTTTTTTGAAATTATATATTATTTTAAATGGTACTTTTTGGAAAAACGAAATTTTTTGGAAAAAGATACTTTGTTTTTACAAAGTACTTTATTTGTACTTTTTTTGCAAAAGGTATTTTTTTTTAAAAAGTTGTTTTTTTTTGGAAAAATGTATGTTTTTTGGAAAAAGGTACTTTTTTTGGAAAAGGTACTTTTTTTGGAAAAGGTACTTCTTTTGGAAAAGGAAAATTTTTTTAGAAAAAGGTACTTTTTTTTGGGAAAAGGTACTTTTTTTTGGAAAAGGTACTTTTTTTGAAAAAGGTATTTTTTTGAAAAAATGTATGTTTTTTGGGAAAAGGAACATTTTTTTAGAAAAAGGTACTTTTTTTGGGAAAAGGTACTTTTTTTTGGAAAAGGTACTTTTTTTGAATAAGTTATTTTTTTTGAAAAATTTATGTTTTTTGGGAAAAGGTACTTTTTTTTTTGGAAAAGGTACATTTTTTTAGAAAAAGGTACATTTTTTGGAAAAAGGTACTTTTTTTAAAAAAGTTATTTTTTTTGGAAAAAGGTACTTTTTTTGGAAAAAGGATTTTTTTTGGAAAAAGGTACTTTTTTTGGAAAAAGGTACTTTTTTTGGAAAAAGGTACTTTTTTGGAAAAAGGTACTTTTTTCGGGAAAAGGTACTTTTTTTGGAAAAAGGTACTTTTTTTGGAAAAAGGTACTTCTTTTGAAAAAAGGTACTTTTTTTGGGAAAAGGTACTTTTTTTGGAAAAAGGTACTTTTTTTGGAAAAAGGTATTTTTTTTGGAAAAAGGTACTTTTTTTGGAAAAAGGTACTTTTTTTGGAAAAAGGTACTTTTTTTGGAAAAGGTACTTTTTTTTGGAAAAGGGTACTTTTTTTGGAAAAAGGTACTTTTTTTGGAAAAAGGTACTTTTTTTGGAAAAAGGTACTTTTTTTGGAAAAAGGTACTTTTTTTGGAAAAAGGTACTTTTTTTTGGAAAAAGGTACTTTTTTTGGAAAAAGGTACTTTTTTTGGAAAAAGGTACATTTTTTTGGAAAAAGGTACTTTTTTTGGAAAAAGGAATTTTTTTGGAAAAAAGTACTTTTTTTGGAAAAAGGTACTTTTTTTGCAAAAAGGTACTTTTTTTGGAAAAAGGTACTTTTTTTGGAAAAACGTACTTTTTTTTGGAAAAAGGTACTTTTTTTGGAAAAAGGAATTTTTTTGGAAAAAGGTACTTTTTTGGAAAAAGGTACTTTTTTTGTCCCCTTTTTGCCCCTCCCGATAAGAATTTCCAAAAATGCCGTCTCAACGGACGTCTACACCGGTCGAGGAACCTACATACCAAATTTCAACTTCATAGCTCCAGCAGTTTGAGCAGGCCGTCAAGGGGGAGACTTTTTCCCCGTTTTGCCCGTCCCTGGAAAAAGGTACTTTTTTGGAAAAAGGTACTTTTTTTGGAAAAGGTACTTTTTTTTGGAAAAGGGTACTTTTTTTGGAAAAAGGTACTTTTTTTGGAAACAGGTACTTTTTTTTGGAAAAAGGTACTTTTTTGGAAAAAGGTACTTTTTTTTGGAAAAAGGTACTTTTTTTTGGAAAAAGGAATTTTTTTGGAAAAAGGTACTTTTTTTGGAAAAAGGTACTTTTTTTGGAAAAAGGTACTTTTTTTGGAAAAAGGTACTTATTTTGGAAAAGGGTACTTTTTTTTGGAAAAAGGTACTTTTTTTGGAAAAAGGAATTTTTTTGGAAAAAGGTACTTTTTTTGGAAAAAGGTACTTTTTTTTGGAAAAATGTACTTTTTTTGGAAAAAGGTACTTTTTTTGCAAAAAGGTACTTTTTTTGGAAAAAGGTACTTTTTTTTGGAAAAAGGTACTTTTTTTGGAAAAAGGTACTTTTTTGGGAAAAAGGTACTTTTTTTGGTAAAAGGTACTTTTTTGGAAAAAGGTACTTTTTTTGTCCCCTTTTTGCCCCTCCCGATAAGAATTTCCAAAAATGCCGTCTCAACGGACGTCTACACCGGTCGAGGAACCTACATACCAAATTTCAACTTCATAGCTCCAGCAGTTTGAGCAGGCCGTCAAGGGGGAGACTTTTTCCCCGTTTTGCCCGACCCTGTAAAAATTTCCAAAACTCCCGTCTTGGTGGATGTCTACGATAGTGGAGGAACCTTTATACCAAATTTCAACTTCCTACCTCCAGCGGTTTGGGCAGGCCGTCAAGGGGGGCCTTTTTCCCCTTTTTAACCCCCATTTTTATAACGTCCCTGTCCAAAATTCTAGAAAGTACTTTCCAGAAAAGTTAGCCCCTACTCCAAGGAACACATATCTTAAATTTCAGCTTTCTAGCCAAAGGGGTTTTGGCAGGCCGTCAAGGGGGACACTTTCCCCCTTTTTGCCCGTTCCGGTAGGAATTTCCAAAAATCCCGTCTTAGTGGACGTCTACCCCGAAAGAGGAACCTACATACCAATTTTCAACTTCCTAGCTTCAGCGGTTTGGGCTGGGCGATGTTGAGTGAGTCAGTCAGTCAGTCAGTCACGTTATTCTTTTATATATAGAGATTAAAAGGTAATAAAAGTATGAAAACATTTGTTGATATGCATTTTCTAACTCAAACCCGTTTTTATTTTTACAGATCATCTTCTGAAGCAGTTTCCAAATGAAAATGAGGGTACTATTTTATCAAAAACTAGTCGCTGGTTATATATATTTGTTCCTTTTACTCCTGCAAGGAGCATAGGGCCGGTTAGCTGGTTGGCTGCAGTAAAAGGTCGTCAGAACCCTACACCACCAAAAAATTTGACACATTCTCTTAATATCCTATAATTTTATTTATTTATTAATTTATTCATTTAAAAATAATTTAACTTCTAATAAAATATATTAAAAAAATAAATAACAAATATCTTTTAATTACTAAGAAATTGCTTTATTTTTTGTATTTAGAGTACTGGAAATTTGCTCTACTTTTCGCTTTTAAAATTCTCGTAAGACACTCCACTTTTGTATTAATGCACTTTTAAATCACTTTATTTTTAGTTTTTATAATGTTTTGAAAACGTTCTAAAAACAAAAATTGTAACGCTTTAAAATCACTTTATTTTTTGCTTTTGCAACGTTTTTAAAATACTCTAAATACAATCATGAGACCGTAAATCATAGTTATCATTTTAGTGTTCTGAGAACACTATAAAACCCAAAAATATGTTGCTTTGATAACGCTTCAACCACCATACAAAGTGCTTTCAGAACGCTTTTATGTTTGTTAATTTCTGGCTGGGTATGTATAATGTTAAGCCTATCGTATAGTTGTTAATGATAAGTGTTTATGTGTATGTATAGTCTTTAAGCGTAATGTAGGTTTATTATAACAGTTTGTGTGTGTGTATAGTGTTAAGACTAATGTAGAGTAATATTGCATAGATGGTTGTGTATATAGTCTTTAAGCGTATGTAGAGTTAAGTATAGCATGCTAGAATTATCCAGTGTGTTGTAGAAGTATGGCTGTTACTATATAAGGCGCGCGATAACATTATTAAAGAGGAAGTTGATAATTAACAGTTGTGCTGTTAAGACCGCGAGTTAATATCGTGTTAAAGTTAGTAGCGCTCTAGTAATGGTCATAATAGAGAGAGTTTGTAAATAAGTAATAGTGTGTAAATAAATGCGAGTGTCTAAGCTATTTCAAACTTAAGTGTGTTCGTGTTTTGGTTATTGGCTAATTGGTTGTTATTATCGCTGTGACAGCACCAGGACGGTTTATCTAAGGGAGATAAACGAACGTTTTGTAAGGTAAAACGTAATAATTGGTGTCAACGTTGGACTGGTTATTTTGATTGCAATCAGAGACCCAAAATAACTGTTATATTTCTAAAAAATTCACCACCCAAATTTATTTAATTATAATATTTCAATAATGCACTATATTTTATAAATCATATTGCACAAAAAAATCACAAAGTTTGGCAAAGATTTTAATTTTTTCAATTTTTATATTTTACTCTATAAATTTCTGTTGTTTTTTGATTTTTATTTTAAAACTTTTTATAAAAGTTACAGAATGATTTTTTTGAAAAAATTAAGCACTAACTTTTTTATTTGATAATAAAATAAAAATTAAAAATTGACCTAAATTGAATGCCGGAAGTTGCTGGAATATACATATTTACTCACTTTAAATCACTGTTCAATCTTTTATTAACACTAGTTGACATCATCAGGATATTATAATTGGTGAAGTCATTGGTTCCATGGCTTTTGATTTATATTCTTAATTGTTATTTTTTGATAAAGAAAAAAAATCACAAAATAACTTTTATTATTTTTGAAAAAATAAAAATCATGTTTGGATTGTTTTTGTTTGAATTAAAAATATAAATCAAACAGAGCAAATAAACAGAAAATTAAAAATACTCAAACAGGAAATAATTGTAAAACAATCACTTTTTTGAATAAAAGTTATAACTGTTACGTCCCTGATTGCAATAGAAAAGAATCCGGTTTATTTAAGGGAAATAAACCAACGTTTTTAAAAAGTAAAAACGTAACAATTTGTGTCAGAAGTGGGATTGCGAAAAATAAGTAACCAGGAGATTTTAAAATAAACATAACTAAAAGCAATGAAGTTTGAAGAGCTTAAAGGGGAACAGTTGAAGTAGGAATTGAGTAAGTTGGAGCTGCCGACAACAGGTAATAAGGCAGAACTTCAAAAAAGGCTAATAGATGAATTCATGCGGCTTGGCATTGACATCAATACTTACGTATTTGACGGAAAAGAAGAAATGGAGGTATGTACTCGTTCACCGGCAAGCAGTATGGACATTAATGCAGCGTTGGCAGCCATGATTGAGAAAATGGAAGAAAATTCTAGAAAAATGATGGAAGAAAATTCTATAAAAATAATGGAGAAAATGGAAGAAAGCTCTAGAGAAATGGAAGAAAGAAACTCTAGCATAATGGAAGAAAACTCTAGAAAAATGATGGAGAAAATGGAAGAAAACTGACAAATGAGAAACTAACAAAAATGACAGAGGCCATAAACCAAAGAATGGATCGCGTTGAGGTACAAATTTGATGAGAAGCTTGTCGATTTAGAGAGTAAGATGAATAATCTGGAAATTGACATAGAGACGAAAATTAACAATCTTCAATGCCAAGGTGGGCCAGTTCGTGTTGTTCCAGAAGTCTCTAGTAGAATAAAAACACCATGTTTCGATGGCAGTACACCCTTTAATGTATTCAAGTTCCAGTTTGAAACTGCGGCTAGCAGAAATTTGTGGACAAATGAAGAAAAAGCCATTGAGTTGATTTTGGCCTTAAAAGGAACCGCAGCAGAAGTCGTTGAAAGCATACCAATGAGCTGCAGGAAAAATATATGGCGACATTATGGCTGCACTACAACGTAAGTATGGTGGCGAGTATAAGAAAGAAATCTACCGGATGGAACTGCGAGGCAGAGTGCAGAAAGCCAACGAAACGCTGCAAGACTTGGCGATGGAGATTGAACGATTGGTGCAGACGACATATCCCGGTGAAAACCACCCATTCTTGGATCAGTTTAAAATTGAGGCTTTTGTAAATGGCATTCGTGATCCCGATGTGAAATATGCGGTATACGCTACACAGAAATTAACTTTTGCAGAAACTGTTTCATTTGCGCTGGCACAGGAGACGGCTAAAGTAATTTCGAAGCCGCAAACATACAAGGTGCGAAATGTGGAGGTTATCGCTGAAAATGAGAGAGACATAGTTAACGACTTAAGAGAGGCAGTTATGCAAGCACTAGAAGAGAAACAAAGCAAGCCACAAGCTAAATGCTACAACTGCGGTAGAGTTGGCCATTTTCAGCGAAAATGTATAGCACCAGGAAAAGGATCTAGATCTTCTTCGCCACCACGGGACAATAAGCGGGCTAACCATCAAGTATCACAAGAGTCACCGTTAAACTAAAACGAGCTAGCACAACGGGGCATGAGCTAGCTCCCACAAACGAGGGCCCCACAATTTCCATATCAGTGATACAGCAGAAAAATAGCAATCTTACAATTTGTGGGTTCGTCTACGGCAAAAAGCACATCTTTACTATAGACACAGGGGCGTTACAGTCAATTATTAGGCCCGATGTAGTGAAAGGGGCAATTGAACCATTAAGCAACGTAAGTCTGCGAACAGCTACTGGGGATCCTGCTACTGTCTATGGTAAAGTTAAAACTAAATTAACTATAGCCAACATCAACGTAGATCATGTATTTATTGTTGCTGATATTGTGGACGAAGTAATAATCGGTGCAGATTTTATGATTAGCCATAACGTTAAACTGCATATTGGGCAACAAATAATGATTTGGCACAACGTTGAAATACCTCTTGATGTTGGTTATGAAAGTAAGGCTCAAGTAAGAAAGCTAGCTACTGTTGGACGCCAGAAACTACCACCACAGTCAGAAACCGTAGTGTGGGCACGTATGGAGGGAAATTGTGTGGACAATCGGTTGTGGGTAGTAGAACCTATAGAAATAAAGAATGACCTTATAACAGCAAAAGCCCTCGTAAGAGCCTGTAACGACGGAAGAGTCACGGTAAGAGTATTAAATCTATCTAGCAGCGAAAAATTAGTTAAACAAAACACCGACATAGGTCAATGTGCTCCAGTAGAGGCAATAATAAATTGTGAGAGAAGACCGGAACCTGCTAATATGACAGCAAAAGAACATGAGTTGCTAACCGAACATGCAAGGAAATGGGTAGAAGGATTAGCGGCGCCTGATAGAAATAAAGCCAAACAGCTGCTTAAGAAATATGCCTCCGTCTTCGCCTTTAAGAGCCAAAGCCATGGGTGAACGGCTATTGTTAAACACGAAATAAATACTGGCGAAGCGAGGCCAATTAAACAAGCACCTAGAAGTATCCCCTTAGCAAAGCGAGGTGAGGTAAAAGATCTAATCAATGAAATGGAGCAAAATGGGATAATAGAACCATCTACAAGTCCCTAAAGCTCGCCAGTGGTTTTGGTTAAGAAGAAAGATGGCAGCACCAGATTTTGTGTCGATTATAGAAAGCTAAACGACGTCACCAAGAAAGACAGTTATCCGCTGCCCAGAATTGACGACACTTTGGACACGCTAGCCGGAACAAAATGGTTCTCCACATTAGATTTGCAAAACGGATAATGGCAGGTTGAAATAGCAGACAAAGAGAAAACTTCCTTTAGTGCGGGCGATGGTTTATGGCAGTTTAACGTGATGCCATTTGGGCTTTGCAACGCTCCGGCTACGTTCGAGCGCTTGATGGAACGGATGTTAAAAGGACTTCATTGGAAGACTTGTTTGATGTACCTTGATGACATTATAGTCACGGGAAAGACTTTAGACGAACATCTGAAAAACCTAGAAGACGTGCTTCATCGTATATCAGCGGCTGGGCTAAAGCTAAATGCAAAGAAATGTGTACTATTCCAGAAAGAAGTTAAGTACTTAGGACATCGCGAAACAACAGAGGGTGTATCGACCGATGAAGATAAAATAGGAGCAGTAAAAGACTGGCCTCGTCCAAAAAATCTTCATGAATTGCGCACTTTTTTAGGTCTTTACACATACTATAGACGATTTGTGCCGAACTTTGCCAGAGTTGCTGCAAGTTTACATGAGCTGACCCAAAAGTCCCGGCCACACCATTGGGGTGAATCACAAGAACATGCATTCCAGGAGCTAAAAGGGTTATTATGTACAGCACTAGTCCTGGCATATCCAATTTCTGGAGAGAAATTTGTACTAGATAGTGATGCGTGCGGTTACGGAATAGGAGGTGTGCTCTCGCAGATAGTCAATGGGGCAGAAAAAGTCATAGGCTACTATAGGCGAACACTCTCAAAGCCTGAGAGGAACTACTGCGTAACGCGACGGGAACTTCTGGCAGTATTAGAGTGCGTAAAACATTACCACAAGTATCTATATGGTGAAATGCTACCTTAAGGACAGATCATTCCGCACTCAGGTGGTTACTACAATTTAAAAACCCTGAAGGACAACTTGCTCGTTGGATTGAACGCCTTCAAAGCTACGGCTTCAGCATTGAGCACAGGAAAGGTGGTAAGCATAATAATGCAGATTCTCTCTCAAGACGGCCCTGCAACCTGGAGTGCAAACATTGTAGCAGGGCGGAGAGGAAAGAATGTGTTAATTAATATTCGGCTAACACATATAGACTCCAGTGTGAACTGGGCAACGGCGCAGAGAAGTGATCCCATATTGTCAAAAATAATAACTGCTAAAGAACGGGACAGAAGACCAGCTCGGCCCGAAATATCTTCAGAAAGCCCAATAATGAAATCATATTGGACACAATGGGACAGTCTGAGGCTGAAAAATGGCTGCTTATGCCGGACATGGGAAGATGCAGACGGAAAAGCGGCAACTGATTTAATTGTTGTACCATCCTCCAAAATAAACGAAATAATAAAAGAATTCCATAATGGTCTTAGTGGCGGTCATCTTGGTGTGACAAAAACGCTGGAAAAGTTGAAACTAAGGTTTTATTGGGTTGGATGTCGACAATCTGTGGCCGATTGGATAGCCAACTGCCCGCAATGCATTATAGCCAAAGGTCCAATAAGAAGAAGCCGCGGGCGGCTCCAGCAATACAATTCGGGTGCCCCATTTGAGCGCGTAGCAATGGATATAGCCGGTTCTTTTCCTGTCAGTGAGGCTGGAAACCGATATATACTAGTGGTCATAGATTATTTCAGCAAATGGCCAGAAGTGTATCCGATACCGAACCAGGAAGCTGGAAAGGTAGCAGACGTATTTGTTAACAATTGGGTGTGCCGTTATGGAGCTCCTTTAGAACTGCATTCCGACCAAGGTAGGAATCGCACCCTGGAGGAACATTTGAGAAAAGTGGTCAGCGGACATCAAAAGGACTGGGATGAGCACATACCAAAATTTCTGTTGGCATATAGGTCACGAGCACCTGCAAAGATTATATTTGGAACTGAGTTAAGACTGCCTGGAGACTTAGAGTATGGCGTTAAGCCAACACCAACAGAGGAGGATGGTGGAGACCCCTCCATGAATGACCCTGAAGAACTTCATGAATTCGTGCGTAACCGAATCAAAATGACCATTGATAAAATGAAAGTCAGATACGACCGAGATGCAAACTCTGAAGGTTTCAACGAAGGGCAATTGGTTCTACTTTTTAACCCACAACGAAAGAAAGGATTGTCACCGAAACTGCAAACCCATTGGGATGGCCCCTATAAAGTAGTCAAGAGGCTAAATGACGTGGTTTATAGAATCCAAAAGTACAACAGCCCAAGATCTAAAATGAAGGTGGTACACCTGGAGAGACTAGCCAATTACGGAAAGGGAACATATGTGCCTATTCGGGACGAAGAGACTTAAGTGGGCGGCAGTGCTACAAAAATGGCTTGGCCTAGTATAGAAAACTCTGGACTTTTCTATAAGAAAATAGCCCAAGAGACGGGATGGACAAAATACATCAATCTGGCAACGAGTACTACATTTAATTATACACCTAAGAATATGCTATGATTAATTACGTTTTAGAATTGTATAGTTGTTTGACTATAAAGGGCGGATTATGGGACCGTAAACGTATATGTGATGTAACTGTACCGTGCCGTAGCTAAAAAGTACACTTATAGATTATCGTAAACGACATTACTATTTAGCATCTATTTCATGTGGTTTTATATTTTATTCTAAATTTTTCAATTTATTTGTTAATTTTTATTCCTTATTTGTTGTTTGAATCATTTTTCTTTATTGATTTCATATTTTTTCCGACTAAAATCCGTCAGCTGTTTCGATGCCGGATAGAAAATTCTGATTTCAACAGAATGATCCGGCAAGTTCGTTTACATTAACGTGTTAGTAACCATTCGTATACATTTCTTCTTGTGGTATCGAAACAGCTGATTCGTTACAGATACGTTTACGGTTGGGTAACTCAGCCTTAAGAGTTTGTGTGTGTGCATAGTCTTTAAGCGTAATGTAGGTTTATTATAAGAGTCTGTGTGTATGTATAATGTTAAGCCTAATGTAGAGTAATATTGTATAGTTGGTTGATTATAAGTGTTTGTGTGTATGTATAATGTTAAGCCTAATGTAGAGTAATATTGTATAGCTGGATGATTATAAGTGTTTGTGTGTATGAATAATGTTAAGCCTATTGTATAGTTGGTTAATGATAAGTGTTTGTGTGTATGTATATTTTTTAAGCGTAATGTAAGTTTATTATAACAGTTTGTGTGTGTGTATAGTGTTAAGACTAATGTAGAGTAATATTGCATAGATGATTGTGTATATAGTCTTTAAGCGTATGTAGAGTTAAGTATAGCATGCTAGAATTATTCAGTGTGTTGTAGAAGTATGGCTGTTACTATATAAGGCGCGCGATAACATTATTAAAGAGGAAGTTGATAATTAACAGTTGTGCTTTTAAGACCGCAAGTTAATATTGTGTTAAAGTTAGTAGCGCTCTAGTAATGGTCATAATAGAGAGAGTTTGTAAATAAGTAATAGTGTGTAAATAAATACGAGTGTCTAAGCTATTTCAAACTTAAGTGTATTCGTGTTTTGGTTATTGGCTAATTGGTTGTTATTATCGCTGTGACAGCACCAGGACGGTTTATCTAAGGGAGATAAACGAACGTTTTGTAAGGTAAAACGTAATAATTGGTGTCAGCGTTGGGACTGGTTATTTTGATTGCAATAGAAAAGAATCCGGTTTATTTAAGGGAAATAAACCAACGTTTTTAAAAAGTAAAAAACGTAACAATATGTTGTAGAGAATACGAAATTCGTCCGATCCGAATAATAATAAAAGTAATGAAGATATGTACCATTCAAGACATATTTGTTCCCATAATTCTTTAAACCGTGGATGTGCCATTCAATTTTGTGCTGCGGTTTTGAGGGAAATTTATATGGGCACAAGTCAAAACATAGACCGATTTAAACCAAAATCAATAGTCTTCGTCCTTGGGCCGATATAAATTGGTCTACCAAATTTTATTAAAAAATCTTAATATTTGCGCCCTGTAGCGTGCGCACAAGTATACATGGAGAGACAGACGGACTGACGGAAAAATTCAAAAAACAACATTACTTATAATCAATAATGGAAATATAGCGCGACTATGCATTTTCGAATAAAATTACCGTGATGATTGAAAAATATGTCATCTTTTTTCATTAAATCGAGGTAAAAGTGTGTAAAAACAACTCAAAAATAGCAAAAAAAAAGTTTTTGGTAACTTTGACCTCAATTTGCTCAAAAAGGAGATGTGGTGGAAAAATTTGGAAACCAAATTCGGATTCAGCACGGAAAAGTTACTTGAAAATGTGTGGTCGGATGCCCGAAAAATCCAAAAATTTTAAAATATTTACTAGCGGAAATGTGTGCGGTTTTTTGTTTATAACTTTTTCAGCACTCAAAAAAATTTATTCACGCGAACAGATAACTTCTTTATAATGTATTTTAAATAAGTAAATCTAGAAAAAAAATCTGTGCCACTAATTTGAAATTTTTCATTTTTAAAATCTGAAATCGACCTGTTTCGTAGATTTTCCCATATCACAATCAGAAGTATTTTCATTCATATAGGCTCTGAGATATTCATTAAAAACTCTATGATTGCGTTCAACTGTACCCACAGTTTCGTTGTGATATGCTGTTGAAAAATCTATCCTAACATTTAGAAGTTTACACATTTCGGCTAAAACTTCGTTTTTAAATTCGGTTCCCAAATCCAATTTAATTGATTTCATTGAACCGTACACTAAAATAAAGTTTTCGAAAATTGCACGGGCAACAGTAATCGCACTTTTATCTGGTATGGCAATAGAAACTAAATATTTTGTTAAATCGCACATAAGTGTTAAAGCATACTTTTGCCCATAATTAGATTCTGCTAAAGGCCCGATAGTATCCAGAACAACATTATCAAAGGATTTAATTGGTGTTGGTCTTAAATTTAGTTCTTCGTTATTTCCAGGTTTTACTTTATTTACGTTACATTTACAACAATTTTTTACAAAAATAGCAATATTTTTTGACATATTTTTCCAATAATATTTAGTTCTTAATTTGGCATACAATTTCCTACGTCCACAATAACCTCCTAAGAGCGGATCATTGTAATAAACGTTCATGAGTTTCTCTCTTTTGTTCTATCGAGTACTGTCTCTATGGGATCAGTTAATATAATTTCCAAGTTTTTTAATATTTTTATACCATCGTCTTTTAATTTTTGTATTGTACATATTGGGTCATATGAATAAAACTTAGCAATTACTTCGAAGTAATTACTTTGGGCTTAGGAATGGCTTTTAACTCCAAATTTACCAATTGGCTGGTAGAATAGCATGAAATGTAAACGAAAATTAAAAAATTAAATTTCTAGTCTACTCCCAAGCAGACTAGATTTGTGAAGTAATTGATTAAAATACCCTGTATTTCCCCCTATTAGTAATATCTAAGTTTTATTCATATGACCCATTGTAAAAAAAAATATCATCTTTTAGCCATTCTATTGTAAGAATGTTTTGATTGACGGCTTCTTTTTGTAGCCTCAAAAGCATTTCATCTAAACTCAATGTTTCGTTATCAATCGTAACATTCAAAACTATTATAATTTTAAATTTTCTATAAATATTTATGCGCAATTTTGTTAATTTGTTGTTTGTATATAAAATTTCTGATCTAATTTTAGGTATTTTGTTGCTAAACTCATGAGAAAACTTGTCATATATTGGTATTTTAATCGGACTGTCATTTTTCCATTGTGCCCACATTGCATTGTTTTCGCATATTTTGCCTAGACATACCGCGGGTTGCGGTATGTTGAAAATTTCCCTGTTTTCACCTTTCAATTCGTCAATTGAAATGCGAGAGAGTGCATCTGCGGCTACATTATTTTTTCCCTTTATATATTCTATTGAAAAATTATATTCTGAGAGTTCCAATCGGATCTTTGTCAGTTTTCAGGAAGGATCTTTTATATTGAATAAATATACCAAAGGTCTGACAGTAAATTCAGTACCGTAAACTTATGGCCTAAATTGTGTAATTGCAAAATGTATCGCTATAAGTTCTTGTTCAATTGTTGGTTTCTTTTGTTCAGCATTGTTAAAAGATTTTGATGCAAAATAAATCGGTAAATCGTTTCCGTTAAAATCCTGGATTAAAACAGCTCCTCATCCTATTTTAGATGCGTCTACAGTTATTAAAAACTTTTTAGAAAAATCTGGATATTGTAATAGTTTTGGAGATATCAAACTCGATCTTAAATCTTCAAATGCTTTTTAACACTTGTCATCCCAATTAAAATGGACTTTTTTCCTAGTTATATAACACTATGGAACATTTTTGGGATTATTGTCTGGGGGGTGAGAAATTCCAAGTCAGGGTGATGGTACTAGGTCAGTATAGTAAAACCCTCAAAGGGTTTGGCGTTCGTATGTGTCATTTTTTTTTATGACCTTTTAAATTTTTTCCTTATCTTGATGTTTTTTCGCTTAGTTGTAACATTTTGGCAAAAACGTAGTTTAACATAACTCGAGAACCACTTGTCCGATTTTGATGAAACAAATTTAGAAAAATTTAGAATTACAATTTCTCTAATCTGTTTCTATACCGTTTTCCTATATGTGCAACACTTTCGAAGTTAAAAATGAATGTATGAAGGGAAAAAAGTATTTTTTGCCTAAAAATTTAAATATTTTTTTTTTAAATTCATAAAAAATCCAAAATGGAAAAAAGTGCCAAAACTAATTACTTTCGCGTAAAGTCACATAACTCATGAGCAAAAAAAGGCATAGATCATGAAAATCGATGCACGCGTTTCTCATTTATTCACAATTAGGTAAATGTATGAATTTCAAAAATTTGCTCCAGATATGCACAACATTATTTGGAGAAAACATTGACACTCACAAGCCGAACTACTGTACTAAAAGAGAAATATTGATGTGACAACACTGGTTCTGTAATGTTCACATAAAACATGCATTGTCATTATACTTCTTCTCTTTCTCACACTGGTTCTGTGATTTTTGTCATTCAACAAGTGCCGACGAACGCGAACAGTAAAAGTGATTTTTCTCCAGTTTTTTAAAAGTGAACAAAAGAGAACAGAATATGGAACTGTGCAAGCCAGATATAAATAGCTTTTGCTACTGCTGTGGTCAATATGTCTCAACACATAAAAAAAAAGGGGAAATTTCAGTACTGATTTTGTTCAAACATACGAGATGTACTTCAACCAAAATGTTATAGTGAACGAAAATTGGGTACCAAATATAGTGTGTAAAAGCTGCTACAACCGTCTAATGGATTGGAAAAATAGAAGACGTGAAAGTATGCCATTCGGTATCCCAATGACTTGGACTAATCCTGGCGAAGGTCACAATCCATTGAATTGCTATGCATGTGCGAATAAAGGAGCCGCAAAAAGGATAAGAAAATCGTATAATTACGTTGGTGTTGCAAGTGCCGCAACACCATTGCCTCATTCGGACCACATTCCTGTGCCAAAAGCTTCTAGCCCAGATATTTTCTCTTCTACGACTGCTCCGACATATCATGCACGTGATGATTCCCCATATGAGCCATCAGTATGCAATGAGCCAATTTTAATAAATCAAAATAAGCTTGATTCAATTGTTGCCAAGTTGGAATTAACACAGCATAAATCGGCATAAGCTGGCTTCCATTTTGAAATCAAACAATTTGTTGGCACCCGGTGTGAAAGTCACAGCTTATCGAAGTCGTCAGGCAACACTCCAAAGTTTTTCCTTGTGAATGATGAAAAAACTTCTGCATATTGCCCGGATGTAGGAAAATTGATGGACGCAATGGAAATAAAATATGAAGCAGATGACTGGAGATTATTTATTGACAGTTCAAAACTCAGCTTGAAGGCGGTTTTACTGCATAAGACCAATAAAAAACCTTCAGTTCCAATCGCCTACAGTACAGAAACGAAAGAAACATATGATGCACTGGAAAATATTTTAAAAATGGTTAACTACGCCAAACATATGTGGCGCATATGCTGCGATTTAAAAGTTGTAGCAATGATTTGCGGTCTTCAAAGCGGCTATATAAAATATATGTGCTTTTTGTGCGATTGGGACACACGATTTTCCGGTGACCAATATGCATGCCACGGATGGAAACTCAGAGAGCACAGCAGGTTACAAACGGCCAATATTATTCGTGAGCCTCTAGTGCCGAAGGAGAAGATATTGCTGCCTCCACTGCATATTAAACTTGGAATTGTTAAGAATTTTATCAAAACTGTCGCCAAAAGAGATGAAGTTTTCTTGTGTTTGAAACTAATTTACCCGAGACTCAGCGAAAGTAAAATTAAAGAAGGTAAGTTATAATATCACATTCATTTCCCATGATTTTCCATCTTAACAAATTAATTTTTTCCAATCAGGCGTACTAAATGGTCCAGATATACGAAAGCTGATTAAAAGTGACGCATTCAACAATATTTTGATTGACGCTGAATTGAATGCATGGCAGGCAATCAAAGAAGTAATAGAAGGCTTGTTGGGAAAGCATCGTTCTAACAACTACGATGTTTCTGTCGCAAGGATGTTAAGAGCATTCTCGGAAATTGGTGTCCACATGTCCTTGAAAATCTATTATTTACATCATCATCTGGACTACTTCAGCAAACAATTGGCTACCGAATCTGATGAACAAGGTGAACGCTATCATCAAGTTGCTATGCCATTTGAAATGAGGTAATACTGATTTTTTATTTTTTCAAACTCATTTTAATAAAACAAAAACTTACAGATATAGAGGCAAAAAGTCGCCGAGTGCAATAATTGCGGAAATTTGCTGGTGGAGTAAGTTAGTGTGGCAAGACAAGGATGATCTTGATGATAAAGAATTTTCAGGAGATGCAGAAGGGCCAACAGTGGAGTCACACATTGACATTATGTGTGGTTCAGAAACTGATGATAGCGATGAATGCGATGCCACTAGTCCCGAACAACCACCATCGAAAAAGTCTAGGCAATATTTATTAAAATAAATAAAAATAAATAAATAAAATAAAAATAAAAAATTATAAAAATGTTTACTTCATTTTTTTAGTAGTTTATGGCCAGAAGTCTGGAGTTATTGGGGAAAATTTATGAAAAAGGCGATAAATGACACTTTTTTGAATAAAAACAAATATCAATATTCTTGTCAAAATGGGATACCTTCACTTAATTGTAAATAAAAGCAGAACGCGTTAAATTTTGTTTATAGGTTATGTGACTTTACATGAAATTAATAACACTTGATCCTTTTTTCCGTTTTGGATTTTTTATGAATTTAAAAAAAAAAATTTTAATTTTTAGGCAAAAAAATATTTTTTTTCTCCACAAATTTATTTTTACCGGCAAAACTGTTGATTATAAAGAAAAATGTTATATGAACGGATTAAAGAAATTGTAATTCTAAATTTTTCTAAATTTGTTTCATCAAAATCGGACAAGTGGTTCTCGAGTTATATTAAACTACGTTTTTGCCAAAATGTTACAACTAAGCGAAAAAACATCAAGATAAGGAAAAAATTTAAAAGGTCATAGTGACACATACGAACGCCAAACCCTTTGAGGGTTTTACTATACTGACCTAGTACCATCACCCTGACTTGCAATTTCTCACCCCCCAGATTGGCTGTTGTACTGTGTAATTTAACGGTGCAGCTAATGAAACAAAATTTTTGATAAATCTCCTATAGTAATTAGCAAATGCTACAAACCTTTAAACCGCGTCCTTATCATTTGGTATTGGATAATCTTTGATTGTTTTTATTTTCGAATCGTCAGGTAGAAGACCTTTTGAAGTACACTTGTGGCCAAGAAAAGTTACTTCTGGCCTAAAAAAGTTCCATTTATATGGGTTGATTTTTAAATTGAATTTTCGGAAAATATTAAAAACACTTGACACATTTTTAAGATGATATTGCTTACTGCAACCAATGACAATAATATGTATCATCTACGTACAAAAATGCTTGATCCGGTGAAAGACCTGAAAAAGCGATTGACATCATTCTTGAAAACGAATTTGGCGCAATATTAAACCCGAAAGGTAAAACTTTGTATCGAAATGAACCACGATCTGTACTAAATGAAGTTATATCTCTTGAATCTGGGTGTAACGGTATTTGGTAAAAACCGGAAAATAAATCAAGTATTGAAAAATGTTTAGCTCGACCAAGATTGTCCAAAATATCATCAATACGTGGGAGTGGAAATTTATCCGTTATCAATTTTTTATTAACCGCTCTAAAATCAACGCACATTCTATATGTTTTTTGGCCATCTATACGCTTTTTGACACTAAAATCAAAGGACTGTTATAGTTTGATTGACTAGGCTCAATTAAATCATTTTTTAACAAATTTCCAACTTGTTCATTAATTTCGGCTTTTTGAGAATGCGGTAGACGATAATTTTTTATGTAAACAGGGGAAGAATCATTTAATCGAAGTTTTTGTTCATAAAAATTGTTAACTGCCATTTTATCGGTTTTCAAAGCAAAAATATCGGCATATTTTTCGCATAACGATAATAATTCGTTTTTGACAACAATTGGCATTAGCTTTTCCAACACTCAGAAAAGTTCTGCAGTTACTACATGACAGTTATTTATGTAGTAATGCGGTTGTAGTTATTTTAACTACAATTGTAGTTAATTTACTTAGAACAAAATTTTTCAATGTTTTTGACAGTTATTTTTTTAAACAAACTACAAAAATTACTACATTGTAGTAACATTTATTTTATGCAGTTATTTTGAATTTTATTTACAAATACTTAAATTTTCAAGTGTGTATGCACACACACGAAGCAAACAGAAGTATGTGTATGAATCACTTGTTTAGAAATTTCTAGTGAAAGAATATGAGTATAACATGTTTTCTCTTGTCTTAGTCATAAAACAACGCCAAAGAGTGAGCACGCGTAATACGGAAAAGGTTATATATTTTTTATTAAATTACTAAAATAATAAGGTAAGTTTTATAATATAAATTTATTTACGGGGAATGTTAAAAAAATATTGTATTTATTTTTTTCAGTTCTTTTATATTCTCATCCCTTTCTACCTGGAGAAAAAAAAGGAAGCCAAACAACATCATATTTCATCCCTCACAGACGGACATGTACAACAATATCTTAATAGTGAAAAAAAGTGACATTAAGTGTAAAGTTTGATTTCTCAATTTTAAATTTATTATAGAATAAAATTAAGTTAATAGTGTTTACATAAATTTTTTTTTTTAAATTAATAATTAAAAAAAAAATTTTATTTATGTTTTTTTAACTACATTTGCAAGTTGTTTGTACAGTTTTACAATAATTTGCATGTATGTTGTTTCAATTGCATTTGTAGTTGTTTTTACTACATTTGTCAGTTGATTTTTAACAGTTAAAAATTACTTCATATTGCAGTTAATTTAACTGCAAATGTAGTCTACACCTTTTTAAGTGCAAATGCAGTTATTTTAACTGTCATTTGCAGTTGATTTTACCTACATAATTCCCTGAGTGAATATATTCTTAAGATTTTCAACGTGATTATCTTCAGATTCAACTTTTTTAATCGAATAAACCTTAAAATTGTCGAGTTTTTCAGATTTAATATCAAAATTTCGAATACACTTGAATTCGTGTGTTGTGTTTATTACTCGTAAAACTGGTGAGCTTGAATTAACAATACATTTGCCAATAAACACCCCCTCGCAAACCTCTTGCGAGTCGATAAACATTGGTTCTATTACGTTATTTAATTTAAAAATTCTAGAAACTTCGCATCTCGGTGGAACTATGCAATTGTTATTATTTGTCCCATGTACAATCGGTATTTTAAGTTTATCTTCGCAGTACCAAAACGAAACTGACATATTTTCATAATTAATTTTACATTTATTTGTCTTTAAAAAATCTTTGCCAAGTATACCGTCTGACGGAATATTAAAATTGTCGTTAACAATATGAAAAGTTTGTGTAATTAAATAGTCGTGAATTATTAAATTTGTTCGGATTGTACCCAATGTATGAATTATATGTGTTGTTATACCCGTGATATTTACCGTTTCGTTTTCGTTAAAAAGAATATTGGATTTTACACACAAAATTTTTATCAATGAAATGTCTGCTTGAGAATCAACTAAAAACCTGCATGTTTTGTTTGTGTCTGTACAATTTAAATTAATGAAATCTGCGTAATTTAAATTTAAACTATAAATAGCTTTTGTTGATTCGCAATGGTTTTTACATACTAATTTTGATTCTCCTCCCCCAACATTTCTTGTTAAGGGGTCTCCACGTTTAAAGACAGAGCCCTTGCGTTTCGGTTATTCGAACTATTTCGATTGGTGTTGTTATTATAGCAATAATTACCACGATTGGAATTATTGTTGTATTCTTTTTGATCAAAATTACGACCACGATTTTGATTACAACCCCGTGAGTACCGGCTACCACGGTTGTAGGTATTGCCACGATAAAAATTGCCGCCACGGTTATTATTATTGAAACGATTGAAACTATTTCTATTGGAAAAATTGTTAAAATTATTGCCACGAGATTGAAATGATAAAACCTGTTTTTCTTTCGATTCATTTGTTTGCTCAACGACTAATTTAGCTACGACATCCTTTGGATCAGAAAATGCTGTTGAAGTGAGAATTGATTTAACTAAATCTGATCTAGAATTCAATCGACACACACTAACCGTTTGTTCTATTGCAATTTCATGTGCCTTGACCTTTGTCATGCCTTCTATGACAAGAGATCTTTCCAAAGCGTCAGCAAGCTCCTCTGTCTGTTTCGCAAAATCCTCATAATTATTATTTCGAACTTGTAGGGCTGCAATTTTCCCTTCGAATTATCAGGTTTTATCTTATTTTTCAAAGCTGTCCTTATCTCGTCAATCGTGCTCACATTATCCGATAGAGCTTCACGTGCTTTCCCTTCTAACTTCGATTTCACAAAAGATACTAAGGTAACTATTAAATTGACATCAGTTAAGTCCTGTATCAAGTCTATCTTATCTAGAAATGACTGTAACGCAAGTGGATTACCATCATAATTTTCCCTTAAAATAGTAGCACACATGCTAATAAAGGACTTCTTCTGTTCTATAGTAGACATTTTTGTTTCAGATTCGACGTTCGTGTCAACAATGGAAGTATAATCCGTTTTCACTTCTAACTTTTGTTCTTCTCCACTACTATCACTTTCGTTCCCTAATTCACTATTTTCGGAATAAGAATCGGATTCGGTTAAAATTTCCTTGTCAACTAATTCAAATAGGTTTATATCGTGAGGTACTCTAATTTTGCAATTTAACTTGCCAAAACATCTGACTAAAAGTTCCCTACAATGTGAAATTCTGTCGCATATTTTAATTTCCGTAGCAAATGATGGTTCTTTATGTAAACTTGTGTATGATAAAATAGCGTTATAATTTTCTATAAGTAATTCAACGTATTCATTAATTTTTGTAACTTTCGTTGAAGTGGGCGATTTTGCAAAATTCGTTTTTTATTTTGTAAAATTTACTAACTAAATTGTTAAATATTTCTTGATCGAAATCTGACATTTAAATTACATTTTTTTCAATTGTGTTTTCAGCTTTAATAAAATAAATTTTTATTATGTCCATGGTGTAGCAAATTTTCCAAAAACGAAAAAGTTTGCATTATTATATTCGTTTGCAAAATGTTAATCGCTGACTAAGTTTCTTAATTTATTTTCTGCGACATAAATCCTTTTTTTTCACAATCCGCCATTATTTGGAATTTTTTCAATGCGGTGTATTTTAATCCACAATTCAAGACTATTACACTCATATCTTGCCCAAAGTTTGGTGGTTAGTTTGCAAGAAAAAAAAAATGCGAAAAATATATTCGTTTGCAGAATGTCAATAGTTGATTAGCTCTTCTAAGTCATTTTCTACGCTTTTTCGCATTCCGCCGTTATTTAGCGATTTTTTAAGTGCGATTTCTTAAAGTTTATAATCTAGGGATTGCAAAAAAAATCATGAAAAAAATTACAAAAAGGAAATTTTTTGCATTAATATATTTCTTTACAGAATGTAAATCGCTGACTAAGATTTTGAATACAATTTTCGTACCATAAAGACTTTTTTTCGCGTCCCGCTATTATTTTGCAAATTTTCGAGTGCGATTTTTTTAAATTTATAATCTAGGGACTATAATACACATTTCATGAAACAAAGTTTGGTGGTTAGTTGCAAAAAAGAAAAAATTGCGAAAAATAAAATTAGCAAAAAGCAAAATTTTTGCATCAATATATTTGTTTACAGAATGTAAATCGCTGATTAATTTTTTGTACCATAAAGCCTTTTTCGCCCTTTTCCGCGATTATTTTGCAATTTTTTAAGTGTGGTTTTTTTAAATCTTTAATATTGGGAATATA
This sequence comes from Leucophora obtusa, assembly GCA_949987735.1. Lineage (NCBI taxonomy): Eukaryota > Metazoa > Arthropoda > Insecta > Diptera > Anthomyiidae > Leucophora > Leucophora obtusa. The sequence goes on from OX465295.1 coordinate 249,633,082, forward strand.
ATATCAATTTTTACACCAAAGTTTGGTTCTTAGTTTGCAAAAAAGAAATCGCGCAAATATTTTGGAAAATTGCATCATTATATTCGTTTGCAGAATATTAATCGCCGATTGAGCTTTTAAATTATTTTTTTCTACCATAAAAGCTTTTTTAGCGTTCCGATATTATTTTGCAATTTTTTAGTGCAGTTTTTTTTTTTAATTTACAATCTAGGGACTATAATGCACATCTCCTAGAATAAAGTTTGGTGGTTAGTTGCAAAAATAAAATTTTCCGAAAAAATATATTCTCAAAAAACTTTTATGTATACCTTATAGAATTCAAATAATTTAAAGTAAGTTCAGCCAAAATTAATCAATCAACTTCACTATATTTTAAAAATCTATATAAATAAAAATTAAATGTCGTTCGTTGGTAATTGCATCAGTTGAGAACGGCTGGACCGATTTAGACAATTTTTTTTCTTAAATGTTCGAAATGGTCCAACTTAGGTTTTTACGGAAAGAACTTTTACGCCCACTTTTTACGATTTATCTAAAAACGGAAAACGACTGCACCGATTTGGCTAATTTTTTATTAAATGTTCGTAGTAATACACATTAAGTTTTTACTGACAGAAAAATTGACCACGCCCACTTTTACGCCCACTTTTTTCGATATATCTAAAATCGCAGAAGCCCTGGACCGATTTGGCTAATTTTTATTTAAATGTTCGTAATAGTCCACAAAAGTTTTTACAGAATGTCACGAATAAGGTTTTTAGTGAAAGAAAAATGGTATTGAAGTAGTTTTTAATTTCAACAATTTGCAAAACATTAATTTTTGTTTGCACTCTCCATGATAACTGACAATAGGAACTACATATTTTCTTGATTCTATTTTGTTTTGTTCGATATACTCTCAGGTTGTAAACAACTCATTTGTTATTACTTTTGTATTATTTAGCGATTTGACCAAAAATACCGTTATTTCTTTATTTACATTCTAATTTATTTTGTAACATGTGCAAATGTTGATTGACTGATTATTTTCAAAATGTGTATCAAATTAATCGGTTGATGAAAAATAAAATAAGTGTAATTCTTAATTGTGAACTAAACAAAGTTTAAAGTGATTCTAAAAAATTTAACTAACGGTGATACGTTTTTTTTTTAATTAAGATTTCATTGTAAGTACATTGCAATCGATTCATGAATTGAAATAAGTTAAAACGTTTTATCGCAAACACATATTTAGATAAACCTACTATAGACTGTGGGGTTTCAAGTTTTAAACGGCTAAACGGCTAAAACTGAATAATTTTTCTCTCAATAAGAAGGAGAAATTTAGGTTGTAGAACTCGCAATGCTTCAAACCAAGTGTGTTTTCGATCTAATCAAACTGCGGAGCAACTTGAAGAGCGAAATGAAATTTCACGGAATCGATTATCAGAAACATGTTCAGCACGTACACAAGAAGAAAGAGAATATGCAAATGAAATAGATATGCATCGAATGAGATACAATCGTGCAGTAGAATCCATTCGAGAGGTAATAAATTCATTCGTGCAAGAAGAGAAACAAATGTTGCGTTAAATACTCATCGAGCTGCATTCCATGACAACAGGAAAATTGATTACAGTGCATACCATTCTGTTGCTATTGGTTTGATGAGCGTTGTGTGCCCACATTGTAAGGCATTGAAATATATAAATAAAATTCCTGGATTGTGTTGGGCAAGTGGCAAAGTGAAATTGACACCGTTGATTCCACCACCAGAGCCATTGCGCTCATTGGTTTCTGGAACAGGAGCTCATTCCAAACATTTCCTGACACAAATCCAAAACTACAACAATTGTTTCCAAATGACTTCATTTGGCGTAATAAATGTGATTCGGGATAATTTCATGCCTACTTTCAAGGTAATTCCAATACAATCACTTACAGCATTTCATTTTGTTTATGTAAATTAAACATTATAGATTCAAGGCCAAATATATCATCGAGCAGGTTCGCTTTTGCAAATTCCGGGTGCTGACAATAAATTTCTGCAGATTTACTTCGTTGGCAATGCACCACAAGACGTAGATCAGCGTTGTGCATACAACAGTTCGGTAAAAAGACAACTGCAAACTTTTTTTCATCAACACAATCAATTGATTGCATTATTCAAAACCGCACTAGACCGCATGCCCTCTGATTATCATAAAATTGTTATCAGAGCCGATAAGACTCCTGCGGGAGAACACGCAAGACGTTTTAATGCACCAACAATTGATGATTGGTGAAAATTTGGAATCCCGTGATATCGTTCTACATCGAAGAAATAATCAGCGGCAGCGTGTGTACGAAACGCACCGATCATATGATGCGTTGCAATATCCCATCATATTTTGGAAAGGTGAAGACGGTTATCATTTCTCTATCAAAATGATAAATCCACTTACAGGTGAATAGCAAATCTGTATTTTCTCTGATATAAGATTAATTCATTTTATTGACACAAAATTTAATTTACAGGCGCTGAAACAAACAAAAAAGTAAGTTCAATGAACTATTATTAGTATCGACTGATGGTTCGTGAAAATGAGGATAATCACATCTTGAAATGTCGTCGTCTTTTCCACCAATATGCTGTCGATATGTATGTAAAACTTGAAACAGAACGATTGACATTCATCAGATTGAACCAGAAGAAACTGCATTCCGAAGAGTATATACACCTTCGAGATGCCATAAATGCTGACGGAAACGCACAGAATGTTGGCCGCATGACGATTCTCCCAGCAACGTACGTCGGAAGTCCTCGACATATGCATGAATATGCTCCGGATGCTATGTCGTACGTTCGACACTACGGCACAGCAGATTTATTCATAACTTTCAGTTGCAATCCGCGTGGATAGAAATTTGGCAAGAGTTATTTCCTGCCCAATCACCCATCGATCGTTATGACGTCACCGCGAGAGTCTTCAAACAAAAATTAAAATCACTGATGGATTTCATTGTGAAGTATCGCGTGTTCGGCGAGACGAGCTGCTGGATGTATTCAGTGCAATGGCAAAAATGCGGATTGCCACACGCACATATCCTCATTTGGTTGATTGAGAAGATAAGACCGAATGAAATCGATGATGTGATATCAGCTGAAATTCCTGTTGAAGTAGAAGATCCAGGCTTGCATGAGGTTGTTACTAAGAACATGATTCATGGCCCCTGTGGATCATTAAATATCAGTTCTCCGTGTATGGTCGACGGCAAATGTTCGAAACGTTTCCCACGGCCTTTAGTAGCAGAAACCATTACCCACTGTAACGTCGTCGTTCAACTGCGGACAATGGAAGATCAATAATGGTGAAAGTGAATCAACAGGACATTAAAATTGATAACCGTTTGATTGTTCCGTATTCGCCAATACTCTCCAAAACATTCAAAGCACATATCAACGTCGAATCTTGCCATTCGATGAAATCCATCAAATACATCTGCAAATATTTATTTATTTATTTGGTCTATGGATACAATAATTATCCTTACAGACTAGCAACTAGAACAATAGTAAATAACTTAAAATAACTTATTTAATAAAACTTTAAATTGAGAATGAGGAACAGTTATATCTAATTGATTACAATAATCATTAAATAATCTTAATGCTTTAGTTAGAGGTTCATTCAGTGCATAATTAGTTTTATGAATATCAATAAAGAAGAACTTATCTATAATCCTTAGGGATCTAGGAGGAACATAGATTTTAATTGAGTTTAATAATTCAGAGGAATCAATCAAATATGTGACCAAAGGCAGTGATATGGCTGTGATTGGAGTTAGTACGGGGAATGCCAACGATGAAGTCACTCAATTTCAAATGGGCCGCTATGTTAGCAGTAACGAAGCAATTTGGCGCATTTTTTCATTTGCCATTCACGAAAGACATCCAACTGTTATTCGTTTAGCCGTACATCTGGAAAATGGTCAAAGAATGTACTTTACTGAGGAGAATGTATTACAAGAGTTGATCGACCGACATATACAACATTAACCAGATTTTTTGAAATGTGCCGGAATGATGAATTTGCCCGAATGCAGCTATACTCCAATATACCAAGATATTGGAATCAATCGTCAAAGAAATTTCAACGGCGGAAACAAAGAAATCCAGTTCCAGGATTCCCCCATTTATTTTCCACCAACGCATTAGGTCGCATTTACACAGTCCATCCAAGAAACGATGAGTGTTTCTATTTGCGCTTGCTATTAGTCAACGTTCGTGGCCCAACATCATTCCAAGGTTTGCGAACTATAAATGGTGAATTGTGTGACACGTATAGAGAAGCATGTCAACGCTTGCGATTGTTAGAGAATGACACTCATTGGGAATACACCCTCGGAGATGCTGTGCTTTCGTCAAATACTCATCAAATACGAACATTGTTTTCGATAATTATCTCAACGTGCTTCCCATCCAAACCGACTGATTTGTGGATAAAATACAAAATTGCCATGTGTGATGATATTTTGCATCAGATGCGTATTAGAACATCAAATCCAAATTTGCAACTGAGCGAGGAAAATTACAACGAGGCTTTGATATTAATTGACGACATGTGCTTGATGATGTCGAACAGGGTATTATCTGAGTTAGGCATGATAGCTACCAATCGTCCGATGCACGACGCATTTAATCAAGAGTTGCGACGCGAAAAACAATATGATTGCGATGCCTTGAGGGAATTAGTTCGAACAAACGTTCCATTGTTGAATCGACAACAAAAATATGCGTACGACACTCTTATTAGAGTTGTGAACGATGGAACTGGAAAAACTTTTTTGATCGCGTTGATTTTGGCAACGATACGCTCGTAGAACGATATTGCACTTGCTTCACCAGGAATTGAGGTCGAACTGCTCATTCAGCACTCAAGTTGCCACTGAATATGCAAATCAATGAAAATCCAACATGCAACATTTCCCAGTATAGTGCGATGGCCAAAGTTTTGCAGCAAAGCAAACTGATCGTTTGGGATGAGTGTACAATGGCGCATAAAAAGTCTTTGGAGGCATTAGAGAAAACATTGCAAGATTTACGAAACAATCAAAGCAGGTTTGGTGGTGCGATGATTCTTTTGGCAGGTGATTTTCGGCAAACATTGCCAGTGATTCCATGGTCAATGCCAGCCGATGAACTTAATGCATGTTTGAAGTCGTCAGTTTTGTGGAACCACGTCAAGAAACTAAAATTGACTGTGAACATGCGTGTCGAGCTGCTGCATTTTCCAAACAATTGCTGGACATTGGCAACGGCAAAATCGCGGTTGACATTTCGACCGGCTGTATTCAATTTCCCGTCGCTTTCTGCCAGTTCACCGAATCAAAATCCGAACTCAACCGAAAGGTGTTTCCAAACATTGCACAAAATTACAAAAATCATGATTGGTTGAGCGATCGTGCTATATTGGCTGCGAAAAACATTGATGTCGACGAATTGAATTTTAAGATTCAAAGTGAAATTGCTGTCGAATTGATGACGTACAAATCGGTGGATTCCGTTACTTCCCAAGATGATGTCGTCAACTATTCAACCGAGTTTTTAAACTCGCTGGAATTACCTGGATTACCGCCTCACAGTTTCAAACTGAAAGTCGGATCGGTAATCATAATGTTACCAAACATAAACCAACCACGTCTTTGTAATGGCACTCGACTTGCGGCAAAAAACCTGATGAATAACGTCATCGAAGCAACAATACTTAAAGGAAAGTACAAAGGAGAAGACGTTTTGATACCACGGATCCCAATGGTCCCGACCGACATGCCATTTGATTTTTAACGCTTGCAGTTTCCGCTACGGCTTGCATTCGCAATGACAATTAATAAATCCCAAGGGCAGTCATTGCGTGTTTGCGGCATTAACCTTGAAAATCCATGCTTCTCGCATGATCAATTGTATGTCGCCTATTCCCGTGTCGGAATATCATCATCATTATTTACAATCCAAAAAAAATATTTCTTTATTTTAATTGGTTACCTGAACGTCGATCTTTCAATCAAAATGTAAATAGAACACCATAAGATTCATTGTACATATTTTCAAATGTAAATCAAACATACCCCAAACCTATATGAATAAAAATTATAATTCAAAGATACGTTTTTTGTTTTTATTTTTACACATTTCAAACAGCTTTTCACAAATTCACAAATCAAACACAAACATTTTCTAAGTTCGACAAGACAACGTCTGTCGGGTCAGCTAGTTATATATATTTATTAAAATTATGGAAACTCATCGAAAATGAATTAAAAGGTCCCAGCAAAAAATACTGCATACCTAGAAGCAGTTTTGGAAGGCATTATTTAATAACCGTGCGCTTCCTAAACTAATTCCAGAAGATATGATTTTTGTTTGTGATGCCCCACTTGGTATGTCTCTTTTGAGCAAGTGAAAATCGCTTCTTCCATGGCATTTAAGAAGCAATAAAATCAGGCCTTCATAAGCAATGAAATAAGCATTTTCTTCAGCTTCGAGATGCACTAAAATAATGTGTATTTAATAAAATTTAAAGCACTTGACTTACTTCTCCAAATATGCAGTAAAATACTTGCTTCAGCAATGCGCTAATAAAAATAATGGACCCCTTCTGGAATTGTAAAAGAAAATTTCTATCTGATTCTAAAGGGGTCACGTAATTTTTTTTTTTTTTTTTGAGGAGCTCTCGACAAAGTCTATTCTGGTAACACTTTGTCGTAGAATCGATAATAAAATCTCTGCCTTCTTTCCTGCTTATAAAAGAAGCAGTTTAGAAGGCAGAGTAAAAAAATGTGTGCTCGTAACAGATCGTAAGTCAGAAGCATTGTACTGTTCGTAACAAATCGTATAAACAACAAAATCTCTGCATTCGTTACTGCTTCAAAAGTATGCAGTTAAGAAGGCTAAGCAAATTAAAATAGATTTGATTTTCTGCCTTCTTTAATTGATTTCTTAAGCGCTATTTTGGAAGCATACAAATGTAGTTACTGCTTACCAAATCGAGGTTATTTTTTGCTGGGTTTATATTAAAAAGTTTAAGGAACAAATATGAATTTTGAAAGAGATAAAGAAAAGACTTCATTTTCAGTATACTCCTCATTGTTGTCCAAGACCGAAACATAAAATTGTAAGTTATTATTTTTTTAATGTTTTTAATTTTCCCCAAAGTGGGTTCCAAAATCTTTTTTCTTCTCAGGTTTATTCTCCACATTAATGGGAAGTAGTTCTGGAATAAAGTCATTCATTTTCTTTCCTCGTTTCAAGAAGTATTTAGGGTTCAAAGAAGAAAGAGTCATCCTTCCTTTCCCTATTTTTTCTATAATCATTCGCTTTGAAAGCTTTATTTATTAAAATTATGAAAACTCATGGAAAAGGAATTAAAAGGTTATATTAAAAAGTTTAAGGAACAAATATGAATTTTGAAAAAGATAAAGAAAAAACTTAATTTTCAGTATTGTTGTCCAAGACTGAAACATAAAATTGTAAGTTATTATTATGTTTTCAATTTTCCCCAAAGTGGTGTTACAAAAGGGTTCCAAAATCTTTTTTCTTTCAGGTTTATTCGCCACATTTATGGGAAGTAGTTCTGGAATAAAGTCATTGATTTTCTTTCCTCGTTTAAAGAATGGTTTAGGGATCAAAGAAGAAAGAGTCACCCTTCCTTTCCCTATTTTTTCTATAATCATTCGCTTTGAAAGTTGAAATTGCACAGGAGCTGCAGCAGTTTTCCAGTCATATATAGGAACCTCGCTCCTAATTTTCCGTAATGTACACCGTTCTCGGTGATTTTGTTTAGTTTACATAACGAATTATTACAAGCATTATTGTAAACAACAAAAATGTGTCCATAAATCCCACTAAAAAGGTTTCGTAATTTTTCCCTTAAATATCCATCAAAAAAGAGATGCCGAAGCAGTAGAAAAAGCACTGCAATTGATGATATAGATGTACTTCTTTGTTAACATAAACACTAAGGATTTTAACATTGAGTTGTCATAGGAGTGGAATGTTTTAGAAGCAATACTTAAGTGATTTCTTGGAATCTGTTCAGAAGTAATTCTAAAAACCCTGTAAAATATACTAACGGATACTTTGGACTAGGGTTTCCAATATCGAATCGGTATTGAGAAAGCGGTATTTCGGTATTGAAAAATTTTTAATACCGAATTTTCGGTATTTTCGGTATTCATATGAATATTTTTATCGGTCGAGAAAATTTAGGTATAACACAACAACCCAGGTAGAAATTGCCGACGTTACAACAAAAATTGTACTGGGAGAGCACTGTGTTTTACGAAATGCCGGTACTACTTAAGTACAGTACTTGCCAGTACTGTTTTCTGAAAATTAACGACCTTTTTTTAATTTATTAAAATTAACAATTTTGTAATTTTTACGTATTTTTTTACATATATTATACATTTATGTACGAGAGACTTCACCATTCTTTTCTTGTGAAGTTTCGAAAGAATACATTAAAATCTGTGATGTACACTAAAAGGCCAGTGAAGAACTAGCAAACTACTAAATTTGTTATTAAATGTACTGGGGTAATACCAAAAAAATAAAATCCCAAGCCTGTGCCAACGTCGGGAAATAACTACGGCCAAGCGTTTATTGGTGTTATCATTTCGACAACATGCCAGTATAGTGAAAGTTGAAAATCCGACGCATTGCCAATACATGTACTACCATTTCCAATACCGGGCCGACATTGTGCCGTTTGTATTTTTCTACCTGGGAAGGCTTAATCTTTTTTAATTTTTGATTACAATTAATGTATCTTTAAACCTGATTCACACGCTAACCCTCTCTATCCATTTTAAAAGAAAATTTATAGAAATTTCAGAATCCGTATAACCAATACTAGGAAATAGTAGACAAAAAAATAAGCAAATATTTATTAAGGCACATTTACACGCGAGAGAAAACTGCTAGAGATAGACCAAAAAACACATGTAAATAGCTTTATTTTGAATGATTTAAGCTATTTAGGGTTGCTTTTTGTTCTATCTCTAGCAGTTTTCTATCGCCTGTACCTACTCAGGTAGAAAAATACAAACGGCACAATGGCGGCCCTGTATTGGAGACGGTAGTGCACGTACTGGCAATGCGTCGGATTTTCAACTTTCACTGTACTGGCATATTGTCGAAATGATAACACCAATAAACGCTTGGCCGTAGATATTTCCCATCGTTGGCGCAGGCTTGGGATTTTATTTTTTTGGTATTATCCCAGTACATTTAACAACAAATTTAGTAGTTTGCTAGTACTTTACTGCCGTTTTAGTGTACATCACAGATTTTTAATATATTCTTACATAAATAATTGTGTAATAGATGCAAAAACACATAAAATTTATAAAATTTTTAATTTTAATAAATTAGAAGAATCACTTACTACTATTAATTATCGGATTTTAAAATGTATAAAGAATAGTGGTTATGTCTTTTCGGTTATAATAATAAAAATAAAACAAATAATACATGTTTTGGTGTTTTTAACCGAAAGCAAACAGAGTGAATCAAATACCCGTTGTGTGTACAAAAAAAATATGTAGTGCTTTTAGCCAAACCAATTATTTGTCATCTTAGAAAAAAATCTGTGATAAATGTAAAAAAATATATCCAAAAAAAGATTTTAATAAAAAAAGAAAATCAAATTTTTAATTATCTTTTTAAATAATTTAAACAAAATAACAGTATGTAAACAAAAACTTAACTTTCTGTGATTCGAAACCTGCAAAAGAAATACCAATAACACTGGGTAAGTAACATGTAATTTTTTTTATCCGAAAATATAATATAGATATTGTACTTCATTAAAATAAATTCTTAAGTAACATGTAATTTTTTTATCCGAAAATATAATATAGATATTGTACTTCATTAAAATAAATTCTTAAATCTTTGGCTCTCTGGTTTAGATGATAAATTTCCAATAATGAAAATGGAACTACAATATAGTGTTTCATTGGAAATTCTCAATATTTGGTTCGATAAAAAAACGTTTCTTAGAAAAAAAATCTAATTTGGGCAACGCAGAAATTTGAGTGAATAGTGGTCAAAATAATGAACCAGCTTTGGGTTAATATTAAGTTTAAGACCAGCAGTAAGGGATAAAATTTGTGGTTACAAATTTTAAAAGTTTATATATTTCATATTTCAATAAATTTATATATCTCATATTACTACAGCTCAGCAAAATCTTTCATTACCAAATAAGTTGTTATATAATAGAAATTCATAGCACAACTTATTTTTTGGCGTCTAAACTCATTATTTTTGTTTGGCGTGGTCGTTTTTATAAGTAGTCACGCTTACCTGCTCGCTTACGAAAAAAATGAGAAATAAGTAGTTACGAGATTTTGAATAATGAGTGGGTACACACATGCTTACAAAAAGTTGAATTATAAGTGATTATCCGATTGCTTACTTGATTCTTAAAAATAAGGAGTTAAGCAAATACTATTAGCTTAAGGAAATACATTCAGACAAATTTAAGTTTTCTCTAGTGCGTAATTTTAGGACTCGTCATAACAATTTAAACATATTTACATATAAGAAATAAAAATGTATAAAATTTAACTGTGTAAAAAGTACTTATTTAAACTATTACGAGTAACGGTGGGTCTCATACTGCAGGTTTAAACTTTAGTTAATACTAGTGTTTCCAATTCGGTTAATCGATTAACCGATTCCTCGATTAATCGCCTCTATTTCGGTTAATGTCGAAACAAATAATTTAAAACTCAAATAATTATTCGACCCGAATAATCGGTTAAAATTGGTCGATTAACCGGTTACATTTTTAATATGGAATTTTTCCTTAATTTTTTCACAAAACTTCACAATTTTCTTAATCTGGGCTACAAAATTACCAGAAAAGCTTAGAAAAAACAAATACTAACTAAAATAGCATCAAATTCGACATTGTGAAATCAGACTCCCAATTTTTAAAATGTTTTAAAAAAAATATGTATCAAAGTAAGAACGCCTTAAGAACATAGCAAAAGGCCAAAATGAAGGTGTTTTTTAAAACTTCACAAAACACACGAAATACACAACTGGCTGGAGGATGCTTTATGAAATAAAATAGACAAATTTGCATTACTGTTTCAATTCTTTTAAAAATTTAAACTAATATAAATTATATCTCCATGTCCTTTAAGACAAGGCTGCATTTGTTTTAAAACTGTTACACAATTAACGTGTTAATTCTATAAGAACTTTAACTTTTCTTATTTTTCCTAAGAAAGTGTACATACACATCGGTTCAAAACCACATCAATTCTAAAACATGTTCCACTAGAGAAACATTGAACCCAAACCCGTTTCAAGGAATATAAATTCGAATTAAAACAAATAACCTAAAGCTAAAAAATTTTAATTTATATAGAATTTGACTTCTGTAACTGCACACTCAGTGAATTGTCTATATGCTATTGATGAATTTATACACTGATTCAATTAAGTGTCGCTGGAATTCATCTATTGAAACTTTTAATTGAATTGATGCAATTTTTCATAAAATTTGATGAAGAATTTCATATTATTTATTAAAAATGTCATACACCCAAAAAAGTTTTTTTAGAAGGAGATTCATAAAAATTGTGAAGCTTTTTCATAAAATTTAATAAATTTGGCTTTTACTTTTTGAAGAAAACTTCATTAGCTTATTGAAAATTTTGTTTACAGCTCGTCCGATAAAATTCTAGTAAGTACGCTCAAACTATTTTATATTTATTTTTTTACTGTTAATGGCCTTTAGTAACGAAAAAGATACTGAGAAACAAAGTAAATTGGTATTCTCAATTAACTGAAATTAATCTCAAAGAGAACTCAAATTTTTTTATCGATGACTTTAATGAAAATTTCGTAGCTGTAGGAAGAATCTTATTAAAATTTAAAAAACTTTAGGTATAGCATTTCTTTAACCCTTTCAGACCCAGCATACACCATTGTGAGATGTGATGTTTTCTCTTAAAATTACAAATATTTTCAATACTAATAGGTTTATTTAGATAAAAAATTTCAGTTATACTTTTAGCTAAATTATATTTCATAAAATATGAATTGACACCAGGAATTTTTAATAGTTTTAGTACCATTTTACCTTAAAGTTATAAAATGAATACATTTTTGCAAGCTATTTGGGTCTGAAAAATTTAAATGCAATATTAAATTTTATAGTGTCAGTATTGATTAAAAATCACATTCAAAGAAATTTTGTATCTAAGCTTTTCAGATTTTTAAATTTTTTTCTAAAAAAAAAATCTACGTTAAGTAATCAAGTAACAGTTTTAGGTTTGCTGTTCTTAACTTAATAATATTTTGTTAGTTTCAGCAGTTCTTTCTGCCATCTTCAACGAAATTTTAGTATATTTAGCAACATTTTTACAGACCTTTTTTTAAAAAAATCTCAGATCCCGAAACTTTTCAACCTTCGAATATGAAAACTTATTAAATACATCGTATTCATATATGACGTTAATATTTAATGAAAAGAGTCAGCTTTTTGTGTTTTAATTAATAAAAGAAAGATGAAATACCTTAATTTAGCATTAAACGATTAATCGATTAACCGCCAATTTTCTCGAATAACCGACCCGAACCGGTTAATCCATTTTAGTGATTTTTCGAATAATGCATTAACCGGTTAACCGCCTATGTCGAATAATTGGAAACACTAGTTAATACTCAACACAAAAATTGGTTGTTGTTTTGTGTACATTTTTTTGACATTTTCTTTTGCTTATAGTTAAGTTAAACCTCAAGTATGAGACCCACCGTAAGTTATTTTATATTTAGAAACAATGAATACAATAGGCCGTTTTTAGGAAATCATTATTTTATATTATAAAATAATGCAAAAGGTAATGATATATCATTTTTGGTAATGCAGATAGTAATGAGGTGTCATTACCAATATTTTGCTGGGAGATGGAAAAATTCAATACAAAAAGTAAACAAAACTTTCCAATTGTAGTAAAAGTAGTAAGAATTTAGAGTAAACGAACACACTGACTGAATGTCTGCCATTGGCGAAGAGTTTATAATATGTAGGGTTTGGGGTTCGGGAATTCCCGAGAAATCCCGGGAAAAGTTTGCCGGGAATTCCCGGGAAAAATATATTTTTTTACCGGGAATTCCGGTAAATTTTAACAAATATCAAATTGTTTATGTTTCGAATATGATTTTTTAATTTTAGTCATAAAAAACATTTTAAATACCAAAACAAAAATGTCATTGTTAAAATCTTTTAAAAGGGAATAAATTTATTTGACACACAAATAAAATATTTGCCAAGTAATTAGGAGCATTTCAACTAATAAAGATTTTTCGCATAACTTTTTCAAAATTTAAGTAGTAAAACCTAAAAACTTGGTAAAATGTTTAAAAGGAATATGAAAAAAAGCTTTGTTTCTTACAAATAATCGCGCTTACTATCTAAATTTTTCAAATGTATAATTTAGGTAAAGTCGACTTTAGTTAAAATATTGGGTGGTTTTGGAGCATTCTGATTGGTTAATTTATTTTCAACCAATCAAAATATTTGAAAATATAAATATTTTTGTAAGGTTTTCATACAAAAAGTGAACAAACCGTTTGATTAAAAATAAAGTCGACTTTAAATTTAAAATACTCCTTTATATTAAGGGTCAATAATTTTGTAAGTAACGTTTTCATTAATAAATGTGAAAAGAAAAGACTAATGGTTAACGGTGGTATCTAAATTTGGTTATCCGACATCTGAATTTGGTTCACAAAAAAAAAAAAAATTGATGGTCATGCAACTTCTCTTGAAGAAAACAACAACCAGAATAACGTTCAAGCTAAAATTAGCAAAGTACCCGAAGAAAAAAGTGTAAGCTGAATAGGCATTAAAGGTTTTATGGTAGGGCAAACATTTCCTGAAATGGTATCCCAATTAGCTGCAGTCAATCCGCATCATAACTAGATCTTCGTTTATTTGAGAAAGTTTTTATAATAAAAACCTGGCATTGTAAAAAAATTAAACCGATGTAAAGAACATTATATTAAATTACTACAATCATGTAAAAGATATCATGATAAAAAAAATATCGAGCAATATTTCTAACAATAGGAGATATACTATAATCTTAGATGAATGGACAAGAATATCACAAAAGAGATATTTGAACATATGTATAACGGAAATAATTCATTTTATAACCTGGGGTTGGTTTATATATCAGGAAGATGTAATACTGATGAAATAAGAAGAATTGTAGAAATAAGACTAGAAGAGTTTTATTTGTCTTTGGAAAATAACATTGTGGCCACCATATCTAATGGGCCAAGTGGGATGAAACGGTTTTTTTCCGACAGTCCAGTAGTAGGTGCTTTCTGCTGTAATCATGCAATTCATTTGGCAGTGCTGCGAGTAATTTATGTGAAATCAAATGTTCAACATTCTGATATTTTTTACTTTGAATTCTCACTACACAGACTGCATTTGTACTGAAAGAGTGTTTTTTTTTTAACAAAAATTACTTATATAGGTGGTTTTCATTAACAATTTTGTTCAAAAATATTTCCCGGGAATCAAATTTTTTTATTCCCGTTTCCCGGGAAATAAAAAAGTCCGGGAAATCCCAAACCCTGATAATATGGCATCATTAAATTAGAATGGATGTAGGGTGTAGGTGTAGGGTGTAGGTGTAGTGGTGTAGGGTATAATTATTTGAAATGCAAAAAAATTTAAATTTGCAACAATTTAGCTTCAGAAAAGAAAAAGAAAAATGTCGAAATTATAGTTGAGTTTTTATTATCAATATCAAGATAATGTAATATTTTTATAAAAATTGTAATTCATAAACATTCGCACATCTTAAAAGCTAAGGTCTATATATTTCTTACTTAAGTAATATTTAAGAAAACAATCGTTCTTAGTTCTGACTATAAAAGTTGCTCCAATTTCACATCTTAAAAAATAATAACACCCCGTGAAAAAAATTTTATTCAGTAGCATATCTTTTTTTATTTGGTATCATACTAAATTATATAAAATTTTATCCGGAAAATGGATTAATAACCCGGGTAAAAATCTTAATATGGTGTCATATATAATTATATCTTATTTGATAAGTCCCCATATACAACCACATACAGCTTGATCCGAAAAATGGGTCATCTACATGTTTCTAATTATATACAATTAGATATTATTTGATACAGTTTGATCCGAGATTTGTCCATATGCAGGACATCATATTATATCTAATTCGATATAAAAATATCTAATTTTATATAATTTTGTCTGATAGTAGGTATACTTTTTATGGATACCAGCTATTAAATTGACATTGAAGTTTGCATAGTTTGAACAATTTTAGAGGCCCAAATTTTATAACATATATTAAAAATTTAGTTGAATGCTTTTGTCTTCTAAATCGTACGTATCATTTTTTAACATGATTTTACATGTAAAAAAATCACGTGAAAATTATTTGGCTGATGTTGAACTATATATTAATTTCTACGGGATTATATAGAAAGTTATATAAAATTACAAGAATATATTTTTAGTATGACGACACATACAGTATTATATAACTTAGTATCGAACCATATATAATCATATCGGTCACTACATATATTTTGATTAGTTTTAAAAGGCTTATGTAGTTATATATGGAGTAAGAATTGGGGATATGTAATAACATCATTTACCATACAAAAAATTCGTTGAGAAAATAATATCAGATGTAGTTGTATATAATGATATGTGTCTTAAAGTGACTCCATTCATTGTCAGATATAACCCAATCACATTATATATGACAATATATAACTATTTTTACTCGGGAAAAGTGTATATAAACGAATAAAAAACATATTTGAATTGATATAATTTCATCCAATTTTATCGGAGTTTTGGTCTTATTCAATTGCATTAAATTTTGTTTGTTTATATGAATATGTATAGTGTAGGAAAACAACCAATTAATTAACTGAGAGAATTATCTGAATAATATTGTTACGAAAATGGCTTGGCCTAGTATAGAAAACTCTGGACTTTTCTAGAAGAAAATAGCGCAAGAGACGGGATGGACAAAATACATCAATCTGGCAACGTAATACTACATTTAATTATACACCTAAGAATATGCTATGATTAATTACGTTTTAGAATTGTATAGTTGTTTGACTATAAGAGTTTGTGTGTGTGTATAGTCTTTAAGCGTAATGTAGGTTTATTATAAGAGTTTGTGTGTATGTATAATGTTAAGCCTAATGTAGAGTAATATTGTATAGCTGAATGATTATAAGTGTTTGTGTGTATGAATAATGTTAAGCCTATTGTATAGTTGGTTAATGATAAGTGTTTGTGTGTATGTATAGTTTTTAAGCGTAATGTAGGTTTTGTAAATAAAAGAATAATGTTTTTATTTATTTACTACTTTGCATAGAGCGTATGAAACGCTCCCGTTGATTGTTAAGCAAAGAATCTCTTTATTGTGTAAAATCGGACTTAATTTATAATACATTATTGCTTACTAAGCAATTCTATAGACAGTGGGAAATGTAGCAAATGGATTGAGAACCTTTGGTAAGATTCATAAAGTATGAATCAACGATAAATGTACAATACCATAAGTAATGACTGTTACAGTGGTTTGAGTCAGAGTTTGACTGAGTATTCTCAGTATAACTTACTGTAACTGCAATGGTCATTGTACAACACCAATAGTGTGTATCGTATGTATTATTGTTCTGTAATATGATCTTTTTAGTTTCAAGTACCCAAAATATTCTTGTGGGTAATAACGCATTTAATTCATGCTACATATGCTACATATGCTACACCTCCCTTTTACGGAAGAATGTTCATATAATAAAGTTGTATGGACATTCTTGTACAATAAAGAAATAAAATACTTAAAATTATGTTTACTTTATTTGGTATTTATTTTCTTAATTTTTGAATGTTATTATGTTATTAGATTTTTATTATAGTTTTCATATTTTATTGGTTATAAATCTTAAGTCTATTTTTATGAACCATTTGTTCTTTATTATTTTCCATATCAATTATTGTTATATTATTTCTTACATCTAGTTTTTTAATTTTATAAGGTCCTATATATTTAGGATCTAATTTATGCCCTGTATCATTTTTAAGCAAAACTAAATCTCCTATTCTAAAATTATAATATAATATTCCCTTATCGTAATTTAATTTCTGCCTTAATTTAGATCGATCTAACATCTCGCGCGCTCTCTTATGTGCTACTTCTAATCTAAATTTTATTTCCTTAGCATAATCATCTATGTTATACAGTGGACTAACTCTATCTACTTCACTAAATTGTTGAAACTCATTTGGAAGGTTTCCAAAAACTAATTCATATGGACAATAGTCGTGAACTGATGATGGCGTGGTGTTAAAGCAGTACGTAAAGTACTTAAGCCAATCATCCCAATCGTCCCTATCTACAGAAATGTACGATCTTACATATTCATTAAAAGTTCTATGACTTCTTTCTATTGTGCCCATTGTTTGATGGTGATAAGCAGTGGAAGTGAGTTTCCTTACTTTAAGGAGGTTAAATAATTCCGTTAATAACGAATTTTTGTACTCTGTACCCATATCCGAAATGAACGTCTTCATTGGACCGTAGGTAAGAATAAAATTTTCAAAAATTGCCTTTGCAATTGTTTTCGCACTTTTGTCTCGTACGGGTATTGTTACTAAGTATTTTGTCATGTCACAGATTATAGTGACAGCATATTCATTTCCATTGTAGGATTTTGGTAATGGACCTATAGTATCCACTAATACAATATCAAATGGTTTTGCCGGTGTTGGCGTTAATATCATTGGACTTTTTAAGTTCTTTGTAGTTTTGGCCGTTTGACACTTTTGGCATGATTTAACGTATTTCGTTACGTCTTTCGTGATATTCTTCCAATAGTAATATCTTTTAATTTTGTTTAATGTTCTTGAAATACCGCAATGACCTCCTTCTGCAGGGTCTTCGTGGTATCGTTTCATTATGTCTTGAATAGCTTTATCATTTTTATCAATTCGGGTCACCTTATTTAGTAGCGCTACTTTTATATGATTCAAATATTTATTGCCCTTTTGTTTGAATTCATTAATGAAGATAAATTCGAAAATTTTCTCACTAGGTGCCATTTGTAATTTCGTAATGTTATGTTTACCGGCCACTTCTTCGAGCCTTGGGAAGAATTGTCCTAAGTCAAGTTTTCCATTAGTAAACAAATCATCAATTGGTATATATGCCATTACAGATTTTCCTCTTTTGATGTAACATCTTCCGGGGGTAATCTTTAATTTATAGTATTTTCTGACGTCAGTGTTCTTAATCGGTACATATATACTGGGCTTTTCATTTTCTTTGAATTGATGTTGCTCATTCATTTCTTTATTTTCAGCCTTATTCTGTGTCTTTTTTGTCATTGATCTGGTTGTAACTTTTAATATATTATTATTTTGTATATTTAAATCTTTTAATTCGTCGATCGTTATACGCGATAAAGCGTCCGCGACGTAGTTATCTTTTCCCCTAAGATATTCAACAGTGAAATCATATTCTTCTAGATCAAGTTTAATTCTAGTCAATTTTGAGCTGGAATTCTTCATCGAAAATAGATAAGAAAGTGGTCTATGATCCGATCGAACGAGGAAATGTTTTCCATAAATATAGGGTCTAAAATGTTTTACTGCCCAATGTATTGCTGTCAACTCCTGTTCAATAGTGGATTTATTGCTTTCTCCTTTTGTGAAACTTCTAGAGGCGTATGCCACTGGTAAATGTTTTCCATCGTACTCTTGTGTGAGTACGGCACCACAAGCGTGTTTGCTTGCATCCGTTGTTATACAGAATTGTTTTTCAAAATCTGGGTATTGCAACAATGTTGGTTTCATTAGTGCACTTTTAAGATGTTCAAAAGCAATATCGCATTCTTTTGTCCATTCAAATGGTACTCCTTTTTTCGATAATCTAGTAAGATGCCTTGAATATTCATAAAAATTTTTAATAAATCTCCTGTAGTAGTTACAAAACGCTACAAATCTTCTTGCGCTATCGGCATCAGTAGGCTTTGGGTATTTTTCGATTACTGAATATTTACTATCATCTGGGAGTATGCCCTTGTTGGTGCATTTATGGCCTAGATATGTAACCTCGTGCATGAAAAATGAACATTTTTCAGGATGTAATTTGAGATTGTATCTGCGACATAGTTCGAAAACATCTGTTAAATTTGAAAGCATGTGTTTCTCTGAACAACCTAGAACAACTAAGTCGTCCATGTATAAGAAAGCTTGATCTGGTCTCAGACCACTAAAAACAATTGTCATCATTCTTTGGAATGAATTTGGTGCCACTTTTAAACCATATGGTAATCGTGTAAATCTATACGCGCCTTTGTTAGTTGAGAATGATGTTAGGTTTCTAGAATCCTTCTCTAGTTCTATTTGATGAAATCCGGATATTAAATATAGACAAGAAAAGTATTTTGCTCGGCCAAGTTGATCTAAAATATCATCTATTCTTGGCAATGGAAATTTATCTGCAATTAATTTCTTGTTTACCTGTCTGTAGTCTATCACCAGTCTCCATCTCTTTTCTTTTGAATTCGGTAAAGATTTCTTTGGAACCAATAAAATTGGACTATTATATTCGGAATAGGATGATTCTATTATACCATCATCTATCAATTTATTCACTTGCTCTTCGATTTCTTCTTTATGGGTATGTGGTATACGGTAGTTTTTGATGTACACAGGATCCGTATCCGTTGTTCTTAACTTTTGTTTGTAAAAATTGTTAGTTGTAACTGTTTCTGATTCTAATCCAAAGATATCGCTATATTCGGTGCATATTTCTGTTAATGTTTCCTTAAAATGTATTGGAAAGTTCTTCTCTAATATATTTAAAATTTTATCTTTTCTATTTTCATTGTTAGTTTTACACTTTACTATGTTGTAATTATTGACATCTTCCGTTATAATTTTATCCTGTTTTAGGGTAATTACAGAATTGTTCGTATTAAGTATCCTTATAAATGCATTTTTAGTTTTCACTAGTGTACTAGCTATGAAAACTCCCGGTTGGGGTTCTTGATTAGTTACCAGTACTTCTTCATTGCATGATGAAAGTTTAATTTGTCGTATTACCTCGGATCTTGCTGGCAAGGTAATATCATCATCACAAGTATTGGTCATTGGTATTACTATTTGCTGTGTTAGATAATGTGGTCTTAGGATAAGATAATCCTGGTCTTGGTTAAATTCAAGAATACAATTAAATCTTTTCATAAAATCCATACCAATTATTCCAGCACATGGTATTGGAAAATTGTCATCTACCACTTGGAAATTGTGGGGTATCAAAAATTCATTAGTCTTCAAATCAAAAAATGTTGTACCAATGGATTTAATTCTACCCTTTCCTATGCCAGTAAGTGTAGTAAAATGTGCCGTATTTATTTGCTTAAATGTGCATTGATGTTTTATTAAGGATATATCTGCTCCAGTGTCTACCAGTAAAGTTACAGTAGTGTTAATTATGTCTATTTTAATTTGGATGAAACAACTAAAGTTAAGGTTAAGATTATATATTTTCCCATTTATTGCCTTTATCCTAGGGGATTGTTCGAGTTTTCCGAACTGTTTTCACTTGCAGTTAGTGCTCTAGCGTGGTTTCTGTTTCCATTATAATTTCCACGTCCTCTTCTATTTCTGTAGTTATTATTCGAATAATTATTATTATTGCCATTATTATTGTTGCGGTTATTATTATTGTTATTCCTGGAGAAGTTACCTCTTCCACGGAATTTTCGCTTGTTCCCGCTGTAATTGCCGTAATTGGGTCTTTGCCCATAGTACAATATGGCATTTTGTTGACCAGTTGCCTCAGTGCAACTATTTACAAATTTGCTGATTGCGTCATTCATATTATTGAACTGACCAGCTTCCATGATCAATTTTACTTTATCAATATTACAATTTTTCGTAAGTGCTTTTACAGCAACTTGGGTGGAGTATTTATTTGCCAATTCGCAGGTCAAACCATCTGATATGTATGCATTTTCAAGTGATTTAACTAGAGATTCCACCTCACTACAATAAGCATTCGCAGACTTGTTGTTCTGCTTAATATTCATTATCTTTGCCGACAAGACCTCGACTGATTCTCCTTTTACTGAACTAGTCAGTTTACTTATAATTTCAGCGATTGAAGTCTCATTGCTAATTAGATTTCTAGCAGTTCCCTTTAGTTTAGTCTTTATTAGGGATACCGCTGTCTGTTCGTGTGTCTCCTTAAGTGAATCTACCAAATGTAGCGAATCCAAAAATGTTCGCAGATTTTCTGGTCTGCCGTCAAAGTCACAAATCAGCTTTGAGGCTGTATTAAGAAATTCTACTACCGTTTGTGGCATTTTGAAATCTTTTACGTCCTCAGACCGTTGTGTGTAGCTTTCAAAAAATCTTTCATGTATTGAGGTAGGAATTTCAAGAACCAAATTCCTTCTTATTGCCACAGAAACAAGCTTTTCTCTAACATCTAAAAAAAAACTATCGGCTGCAGCTTTATGAGCTACCGTAAATCTTGAATAATGAACGTTGAACAAGACTCTAATTTTCTCTAAACAGTTAATCAATGTGTCTAAATGTTTCTGGATAGTTTCCTCTTTAGCAGGTCTATCAGTATTCAAACTTTTGTAGGATCTATCAAAAGTTTCTTTAATTGTTCTTGCCTTGTATATTATATTCTGCCACTCCATCTATTTAATATATACTATTTATATTGGTTGTTGATGTCTGTTACTTATTGCCCTACATATTATCCTTACAATATAAATGATCGCCACTATAACAATCACTATTATTGATATCATTTCTACATAATTCAATTCATTGTTCCCAGTAATGTTTGGTTCATTACTTTCTTTAATATTCCTTCTCAAAACTTCGATAAGTTCCCTATTATCAGATTCCTCTTGTGACTTACCTACTTCATATCCGGCGATGAGTAGTGGGATAGTGGATAACACTTTTTTCCACCAAGTCATCTTTCGAAAATCTATATTGTATTCTTCCCTATCAATACATGAAAAAATAAAAAAAAAATACTACTATGGCAAAAATAAGTCCAAAGCTACCTCACTAGTTACATTGGCGTTTGGTCTTGCAATTTCTGATCGCTGTCTATCAATGTTCAAAAAGTTTACTAATCATCAAACGAGTTTCTATTTCGGTTGCATTTAATGCATCCTTGTGCCCCCTATAACCAACAGATCTTCTAAATTCTTCTAACCATTTGGCCTCTCTTTCAGGGTTCAAAATTGGCCCTTTATAATCCCAATCTATCTTGTTCCTTGATCTATCCCCGTTTTTCCCTTTATCCATAATAAAAAGGACCATATAAAATGTACAAATTTAAATTTTCCTTTGCATAATTTTATTTTATTTCTGGTTTACAATAAAAATAATAGCCCTTCAGACAATTACAATTCCAGAGTAAAGAAAAAAATTTTCTTCTTCTTATTTTCTCATTTAATAATCACTTTGATCACAATAATTAATTTGATTGTTTATAATCATTTTTGGGTTTTATCCCCGTTTTCAAAAATTTAAAAAAAAAAGTTTTTGCCTCGAGCGATGACTCGCTTACAGGCCCTACGAGTGCGGATAGTACGCACTTCGTTTGTAGCTAAAAATTCTTTATATTTTTCTTTTAATTTATACTTATTTCTCCATTTTGCTGGTGTTCAAAATAATACAATTCCATTTTAGTCATCCATATCACCATAGAAAAAATCCCTTCTTTTTAGTGACCGCTCTCTTAGACTTGCGTCCTATTGGGTTATTGATGTTGGTGCGTGGTTGAGGCTGAGGTTTCATCCTGTCTCTTGGCCAGACAGGGAACTTC
This sequence comes from Leucophora obtusa, assembly GCA_949987735.1. Taxonomy (NCBI): domain Eukaryota; kingdom Metazoa; phylum Arthropoda; class Insecta; order Diptera; family Anthomyiidae; genus Leucophora; species Leucophora obtusa. The sequence continues at coordinate 249,656,020 of OX465295.1, forward strand.
CTTCACGCGACTGGCGGATCTTTGTGGCTGACCCGCCAGGACGAAATTATATGTTTTCTTTTTTTTTCTTTTTGGCTGTGCAATGAAGCACTAGTCCAAAGGGTTAAACTGGCACCCTTTATTTCTTTATCTTTTGGGTGCTTTATGTTGGAGCACTCCAAAAGACTGGCAGGATCGCCATGTAAATAAAAGAATAATGTTTTTATTTATTTACTACTTTGCATAGAGCGTATGAAACGCTCCCGTTGATTGTTAAGCAAAGAATCTCTTTATTGTGTAAAATCGGACTTAATTTATAATACATTATTGCTTACTAAGCAATTCTATAGACAGTGGGAAATGTAGCAAATGGATTGAGAACCTTTGGTAAGATTCATAAAGTATGAATCAACGATAAATGTACAATACCATAAGTAATGACTGTTACAGTGGTTTGAGTCAGAGTTTGACTGAGTATTCTCAGTATAACTTACTGTAACTGCAATGGTCATTGTACAACACCAATAGTGTGTATCGTATGTATTATTGTTCTGTAATATGATCTTTTTAGTTTCAAGTACCCAAAATATTCTTGTGGGTAATAACGCATTTAATTCATGCTACATATGCTACATATGCTACAGTTTATTATAACAGTTTGTGTGTGTGTATAGTGTTAAAACTAATGTAGAGTTAAGTATAGCATGCTAGAATTATCCAGTGTATTGTAGAAATATGGCTGTTACTATATAAGGCGCGCGTTAACACTAGTGAAGTAGAAGTTGATAATTAGCAGTTGTGCTGTTAAGACCGCGAGTTAATATCGTGTTAGTAGCGCTCTAGTAATGGTCATAATAGAGAGAGTTTATAAATAAGTAATAGTGTGTAAATAAATACGAGTGTCTAAGCTATTTCAAACTTAAGTGTGTTCGTCTTTTGGTTATTGGCTAATTGGTTGTTATTATCGCTGTGACAGCACCAGGACGGTTTATCTAAGGGAGATAAACGAACGTTTTGTAAGGTAAAACGTAATAATTGGTGTCAGCGTTGGAACTGGTTATTTTGATTGCAATACAAAAGAATCCGGTTTATTTAAGGGAAATAAACCAACGATTTTAAAAAGTAAAAACGTAACAATATTAATAAATTTTTGCACAAAACCGATGAATTTCACTAGGCCTCGTCCATTGAAGCTTTTTACTAAATAATGGAATTTTTGATTAAATGTTGTCAAAATATTAATTTTATTTATTAAAAGTTTCATACACTTAATGAAAAAGCTTCGTTAAAACTAAATTCATAAAATATATGAAGCGTTTTCATCAAATTTAAGAAATTTTTCATTTACCTTGTGAAGAAAACTTTATTATTTTACTAAAAAATTTCATTAAAACTGGTCCAGCAAACTTCTCTCTGTGTAGGTTATATAATATATTATCAGTTAGTAGTTAGTAGTAACTACACAGAGGAAAAAAATTAAAATCATACACAAACAAAGTTTACTAAGATAGAAACAGCTTTGAAATCACACAAATCTCAGGTTTTTTCCTTTTTATATAAAAAATTGTCTGCTTATTTTTAAAATCGGAAAACACATTAACTTATATATGAAAAAGTTTAACTAGAATCATATTTACTTTAATAAGGAAAAGTATTATAGCCCCCAATTGTAAAATTTCGTATTAAAGTTTCTTACTTAAATAAAATATCCTACTAAGTGATGAGATAACACTGGCCCTAATATTCATACTTTATTTACAAAGTGTTCGTAAAAAAATCAAATGTTAATTAAAATCTGATATAGTAATTGATTTAACTATAATTTTTTCTCTGTGTAGTTACTTTTCTTATTTCTTTCATTAGATTTAAGATTAGATATAATTAAAAAAGTGCGATATTGGTATATCTCATTTATCCCAGAAATGGAAAAATGCTGGGTCATTAGAAACCCTAGCTGTAACATAACATATAAGCTCAGCTTTTTAATTTTGTATTGAATTATTAAGTATATAGTATATAATTGTATTTAAATCCACAAACATTTTGCTCGATTCGAGATAGTAAATAATTTTATCTAAAATATTCTTGGGTCACATTTAGTTTTATAAAGGGTTGTTTGAAGCAATATACAAATTTATCTTCAGCGAGATATAATTTGATTAAGTATATGTATTTGTATATGGCATATAAAATGATATAAGAGAAAAGATATTTTAAGATATGATTATATAAGGCAACGAATAAGAAAATTTTGAAAATCGGAATCGCAGATAAACTCATATTTAATTTTATAATTTGACAAAAGGGCTTAAAATTTCTTTGGAAATTGTTTTAAAAATTTTTTTAATTTCAAAGAAACTTGTAAACCTAATTTAGTTTAGAATTAATTAAGCCAGTTCGCACCCACCCTAAGTATATAATTGTATTTAAATCCACATACATTTTGTTCGATTCGAGATAGTAAATAATTTTATCTAAAATATTCTTGGGTCACATTTAGTTTCATAAAGTGTTGTTCGAAGCAATATAAAAATGTATCTTCAAAGAGATATAATTTGATCAAGTATATGTATTTGTATATGGCATATAAAATGATATAAGAGAAAAGATTTTTTAGGATATGATTATATAAGGCAACGAATAAGAAAATTTTGAAAATCGGAATCGCAGATAAATTCATATTTAATTTATTACGTTAGGTGGCTAAATTTTGAACAAATTTAGCCACCTCGCACGGGGCCTTAATAATTCAATACAAAATTAAAAAGCTGAGCTTATATGTTATGTTGCATATAAGGTTTATAATGACCCAGAATTTTTTCATTTCTGGGATAAATGAGACATACCAATGTCGCACTTTTTAATTACAATATCTAATCTTAAATCTAATGAAAGAAATAATAAGAAAAGTAACTACACAAAAAAAAAATTATAGTTAAATCAATTACTATATCAGATTTAACATAACACTTTGTAAATAAAGTATGAAAATTAGAGCTAGTGTTATAGTCATCGATTGGTAGGATATTTTATTTAAGAAAGAAACTTTGAAACAAAATTTTCTAATTGGTGGCTATAATACTGATCCTTTTTAAAGTAAATTATAGTTAAACTTTTTCATATTTAAGTTAATGTGTTTTTCGATTTTAAAAATAAGCAGACAATTTTTATATAAAAAGAAAAATAAACCTGAGATTTGTGTGATTTCAAAGCCTTTTATATCTTAGTAAACGTTGTTTCTGTATGATTTTAATTTTTTTCTTCTGTGTAGTTACTAGGGTTTGGGATTTCCCGGATTTTTTTATTTCCCGGGAAACGGGTATAAAAAAATTTGATTCCTGGGATTCCCGATAATCCCAAGAAATATTTTTGAACAAAATTGTTAATAAAAACCACCTATATAAGTAATTTTTGTTAAAAAAAAAACACTATTTCAGTACAAATTCAGTCTGTGTAGCAAGAATTCAAAGTAAAAATATTAGAATGTTGAACATTTGATTTCACATAAATTACTCTAAGCACTGCCAAATGAATTGCATGATTCCAGCTGAAAGCACCCACTACTGGACTGTCGGAAACAAACAGTTCCATTACATTTGGCCCATTAGATATGATGGCTACAATGTTATTTTCCAAAGACAAATAAAACTCTTCTAGTCTTATTTCTACAATTCTTCATTTCATCAGCATTACATCTTCCTGATATATAAACCAGCCATGATATCTTTTACATTATTGTAGTAACTTAATATAATATTCTTTACATCGGTTTTATTTTTTGCAATGCCAGATTTTTATCATAAAAACTTTCTGGAATAAACGAAGATCTAGTTATGGTGCGGATTGACATTCCGTCGACTGCGGTTAATTTGGATACCATTTAAGGAAATGTTTGCCCTGCCATAAAACGTTCAATGCCTATTCAGCTTAAACTTTTTTCTTCGGGTACTTTGCTAATTTTAGCTGGAACGTTATTCTTGTTGTTGTTTTCTTCAATAGAAGTTGCATGACCATCAATTTTTTTTTTTTTTTTGTGAACCAAATTTAGATGTCGGATAACCAAATTTAGATACCTCCGTTAACCATTAGTCTTTTAGGGCAAATATCACTGCGCTGCATTGTCCTTTTTTGTGAAGTATGTATTTCCATACTCCTGACTTTTCTTCTTTAATATAAAAGAATAATTAGTTTGAAAGCAGGTGTATTAAAATAAAGTAAACTTACTTGAAAATATCACATTTATTAATGAAAACAATACTTATAAAATTATTGGCCCTTAATATAAAGGAGTACATATTTTAAATTTAAAGTCGACTTTATTTTTAATCATACGGTTTTGTTCATTTGTTACACAAATATTTATATATTCAAACATTTTGATTTTTTGATAATAAATTCATATTTGATACCAAGTTTTGGTGGCTAGTTGCAAAAAAAAATACTAGTACCGTAGTCTTCTTTCGCGATCCGCCATTATTTTGCAATTTTGTAAGTGCGGTTTTTTTTAATTTATAATCAAAGGACTATAATACTCATTTCGTATAACTAAATTTGGTGGCTAGTTGAAAAAAAAAAAATTCAAAAAAAAATCGCAAACAAAAAAAATCCAAAAAGGAAAATTTTTGCATTAATATATTTGCTTGCAGAATGTAAATCGCGGATTAAGTGTTTTATTCAATTCTTTTACCATAAAGTTTTTTCGCGTCCCGCCATTATTTTGGAGTTTTTTAAGTGCGGTTTCTTAAAATTTATATTCTAGTGACTATAATACCCGTTTCATACAAGAAAGTTTGAGAGCTAGTTAAAAAAAACCGCGAAAAAAAATTTACAAAAAGGAAAATTCTTACATCAATACATTTGTTTGCAAAATGTAAATCGCTGAATAAGTGTTTTAATTAAATTTTTTTACCATAAAGTCTTTTTCGCGTCCCACCATTATTTTTGAATTTTTGCAGTGCGGTTTTTTTAAATTTATATTCTAGTGACTATAATACCCGTTTCATACAAGAAAGTTTGAGAGCTAGTTAAAAAAAAAACCGCGAAAACAATCGCGAAAAAAAAATTTACAAAAAGGAAAATTCTTACATCAATAGATTTTTTTGCAGAATGTTAATCGCTGATTAGGTTTTTTAATTCAGTTTTTGTACCATAAAGTCTTTTTTCGCGTTCCATCATTATTTTGCAATTTCTTAAATGCGGTTTTTTAAAATTTTTTGCATCAGTATATTTGTTTGAAGAATGTAATCGCTGATTAAGTTTTTTAATTGAATTTTTCTGCCATAAAGTCTTTTTCGCGTTCCGCCATAATTTTGCTATTTAAGTGCGGTTTTTTTTAAATTTATAATCTAGAGACATACATCAAAGTTTGGTGGCTAGTTGCCAAAAAAAAATTGCGAAAAAAAATTTCCATAAAGGTAAATTTTTTAGTGTAGAACAAAGAAAGAAACGTTCTTTACATCATTATGTTAAGTAATGGTAATGAAATTTCATTTGTCTACCTAGTGTAGAAAAAATGAAAATGATTTTTTGTTTTTACTACCATTGCGTATTGTAATGAAAATTATAAAAACATTTCATTACACGTAAAGAAAACAAATGAAATTAACATTTTTTTCATTGCAATTACATTTTGTAATGGTAATGAATTTTTTTTAATTTTCATTTTATAGATTTAATGGTAATGAAAACCCGCAATGGTCATTACAAAGTAATTAATTAATCCCATCTCTGTTACAAACAACAACAATTTAAAAAATTTAATATTTTTAAAATTTTCCGTTTTCCCGGGAAAAATATATTATTTTCCCAGGAATTCCCGCCCGGAAATTCCCGAACCCCAAACCCTAGTAGTTACTAATAACTGATAACGAATTATATAACCCACATAGATATAAGTTTGCTGGACCAGTTTTAATGAAATTTTTTAGTAAAATAATAAAGTTTTCTTCACAAGGTAAATGAAAAATTTCTTAAATTTGGTGAAAAATCTTCATATATTTTATGAATTTAATTTTAATGAAACTTTGTCATTAAGTGTATGAAACTTTTAATAAATAAAATGAATATTTTCACAACATTTTATCAAAAATTCCATTAATTCAATGAAATGTTTCAATAGACGAGGCCCAGTGAAATTTATTAATATCATTCAGATAATTCACTCAGTTAATTAATTGGTTGTTTTCCTACACTATACATATTCATATAAACAAACAAAATTTAATGCAATTGAATAAGACCAAAACTCCGATAAAATTGGATGAAATTATATCAATTCAAATATCTTTTTAATTCGTTTATATACAATTTGATTAATCCATTTTCCGGATTAAATTTTATATAATTTAGTATGATGCCAAATAAAAAAAGATATGCTACCGAATAAATTTTTTTGCACGGGTAAGTACTTTTTACAAAGTTAAATTTTATACATTTATATTTATTACATATAAATATGTTTTGTGTTAAAATTTTTATGACGAGTTCTAAAATTACACTCTAGCAAAAACTTTAATTTCTCTGAATGTATTTCCTGAAGCTAATAGTATTTGTGTAACTCCTTATTAATAAGAATCAAGTAAGCAGTCGGATAACCACTTATAATTCAACTTTTTGTAAGCATGTTTGTAATCAGTTTTTATTCAGAATCTCTTAACTAAGCGTAATCTCATAACTTTCGTAAGCGAGCGGGTAAGCGTGACTACTTATAAAAACGACCATGCCAAACAAAAATAATGAGTTTAGACGCCAAAAAATAAGTTGTGCGGAGCTATGAATTTCTAATACATAACCACTTATTTGGTAATGAAAGATTTTGCTGGGGTATTACCGAAATCGGTATTAGAAAGCCTACTTTGGACGCAATGAAAGAAGTGATTTTTGGAAGTGATTCAGAATTACTTCTCAAAAAGCAGTAAAAATACGCTAACGGATACCTGTGAAGCTGTAAAAGAAGTAGTATGTAAAGCATTACTTCCAATTTGTTTTGCTGGATAGCTTTTAAAACGCATCTTTTGAGTCTCATTTGTTTAAAACTTCGAAAAAATATAGTAATTAAACTAAAAAAATATAGACCAAATTTCAACCGTTTTGGGGCGGGAACTTTTTTGACAGCAGTGAAAAAGTAAGAATGCGTTTCTTAATATTTTTTATGCGCTTTTTGGCTAGGGCATGTAAAATTTTATATGTGCAAAAAAAATCAAAAAGTCATAAGCCTAATGTGTATATATGTTGTTGGTAGATGCATATTGAAATACAATTTTAATAAGTTGTTGTAAATAGCAATATTAACCCCCTGTTTTTATAGAGCGAGTGGAATAATTCCGCTTGAGGAATGTGTGTATTTTGTTATTGTAAAAAAACAAAATCCACACAATTCCCCTGGAGGAATGATTCCGTTTGCTTTATAAAAACAGGGGGTAATTTTGACAAATGTCCCAATAGGAAAGTTTCACCAATTAAGATCTAACAACTAATATAAAGTAAAACTAATTAAAATAATGTTTTGAAAACTCGCCATATAGGATGCTATCTTGGCGAGTTAACCAGTGACCTTTGCTACAAAACATGCATGGAAATAGTTTTGAAAATAACTGGTAAATGCAACAAACCAGTTTTACTACTAACTGCAATTTTAAGTCATAAAAAAATATGGAAAAGGACATGAATTGATACAATCAGTATATTTCTTCTCATAAAGCGCCAAAAGAAACACCAGAATCAATTGTCATCTCATTTTTTTAATTTTTGTAACGAACGAGTTTTGCATCTTAGCTACTCAAATAATAAAAAAAGTCAAGAAATTAAAAAAAAAAGTTTTAAGTAATAACACTTTTTTGCGGAAAACCTAAAATTTTATAAAGTTTATACTGAATTTATACCAAGCAAAAAACAGCTGGTTTTTGTACAAAATTAAATTACGAAAGCGAAATCATTTACACTGATTATTTTGTTTTTCTTTGTTACAGCACTTTTTTACTACACACTTTTCTTTCTTTTTTTATTGTTAAATTAATGTAAAAATTTTTTAATACATTTAAAAAATAATAACAACACACAATTTCAAAATAAACTAGAAATATTCTTAAAAAATTAAAAAATGTTTTTTTGATACTTGCTTTACTCCTATATTCGTTGTGACATGGTGTATCGAAAATTAATTATAAATGATACCGGGTGTATCAAAAATGCATATTTCAGATATTTTTACTTGGTTTTTGGCAAAAACCAGTTTTCAGTTTGTATGAAAATTGTATGGAAAACTATATTAATTTTGTAGTTTTCGGCTCGAAGACTAGAAATCGCCAAAAACTACTAGTTTTTGCCCAGTCTAAATACAATATTGGTGAAATTTAAAATGGATGTAAAAAGTGTTTATGATTTAGATAGCCCGTTAGGATGTATAATTTTCTGTAAAAAAAATTGAGATTTTAAACCGCAAATTTGAAATTTAAAATTTTTTAACATGTCCCAATTTTTTAATTTTATGTAGATATATACCCAGTCAGAAAAATTCAAACGGGAAAGCGGTGGCAAAGCCAATAAGAGCGCTACAAAAGTTTTTTTAAATAAAACAAAAACGGTTTTGGATATTCTTCTTTATTCCTGTGAAAGTACGTTCGATGCCATTATGTATGGAAATCGATTTTTTCCATGGCCACTACGGGCACGCTTGCAGAAGTCCAGACGCTGAACCCAATTTTCGACGGTTTTCAAGCATAAATCGGCCGATACTGCTGCAATTTCACGTTCGATATTCGTACGAAGTTCATCAATCGTCGCTGGCTTGTTGGCATAGACCATAGATTTGACGTAGCCCCACAGGAAATAGTCCAACGACGTCAAATCGCACGACCGAGGCGGCCAATCCACTGGACTATTTCGTGGGATAACACGTTCTCCAAACTTGGTTCGCAATTAATTGATTGTAACATTCGCTATGTGGCTTGTGGCGCCGTCCTGTTGTAACCACATGTCCTCCAAGTCCATATCATCCAATTGGGGCCAAAAATATTCGGTTATTATTGAACGGTAGCGATTCCCATTCACAGTAACGTGCCGGTCTTGATCATCACGGAAGAAGTACGGCCCAATGACGCCGCCGGCCCATAAACCGCACCAAACCGTAATTTTTTCGGGATGCAATGATGACTCATGGAGTACGTGTGGATTGCTGTCTGACCAATAACGCATATTTTGTTTATTGACGAAGCCATTCAGCCTCATCGCTGAAGATGATTTTTCGATGAAAATCCGAATCATTTTCAAGTTGTTGCTCAGCCCAATTCACGAACATACGACGCTTCTGGTGGTCAAGCGGCTTCAGTTCTTGCGTCAATTTGATCTTGTAAGGATGTATTCCAAGATCTTTTCGCAAAATTCGCCACAACGACGTCACAGAGATGCCCAACGCTTTAGAACGACGTGTGAGAGACACATTTGGGCTTTCTTCAACTGAAGCCTCAGCGGCAGCAATATTCTCGACACTACGGGCACTTCTTTATCTCACTTTCAACTCGTTGTTGGCTCGTATATCTTTCCATCATGAAATGGCAAACCTTACTGAAGAGAAATGTCAAAAGAGCGGCAAGAAAGATGGCGTCGTTTGCTGTCCCTGTCTTTCTACTTTTGTAGCGTCCCTGTTGAAAAACCCTTTACAAGTGCTTTCCCATTCCCAAAATGATAACATCATTAGACAAAAGGACCGGCTGTTCAAAAAGCGCCGGAAATGCGCTGGAGGAACAAAATTTATGAACGTTGACACAACGCTGGCAAAACCAATAAATAGGTGGTCTGGAAATATATTTTCCAAAATAAAATTTAAAAAAATTTCGTATGTATTTTTTTGGTCCTGCCGTGATTTGAACCCAGGCTGTCAGATTGGCAGACGATTGCTCTACACTGATAGAATTTTCGTTCATACTATTAACGAATCGATTTCATTAATCTGAATTCATTGATTTCATGAAAAATTTTCATAGAATTAATGAAAAATTCATTAATTTAATGAATTTTTTTATTATATATTTTCAACTAACCCGTAAGATATGCTATAATATTTATAAGGGTTTTGAATTTGCTAATTACTAAAAACGCAGTACTGAACGCTAGGGTTGAAAACTGAAATTATTTACATATAAAAGTCCAAATAATGACATCATTTTGTTTTGGCTATTTAGATCAGACGGTAACGCGCTAATGTTTACATTCTGGTGATTGCGGGTTCAAGTCGAGTTCAGGGAGATGTCAAAAACGTTATAAAAAAACAAAAAAGAAATAAATATATGTACAAATAAAAATTAATAAAATAAAAATAAATAACAAATAAAAAACGTAACGCAAAAAAAATATATTTTTTTCCATTAGTTTTCATTTAATGAATACGTGAGACGAGCAAAAGTCAATGATTTCGTTTTTACGTCTCATATACAGTTGTTGATAACTAATTAGGAACGCCTTTTATTTTTAAAATAATGCTCAAGTTTTTATATAAAACAAAATTAATATTCATTTTTTTCATAATATTTTAATTAAATATATTCAATTGTTTAAAAATATATAAAAAGAAATTAAAAAATTATTCAGTGTTAAAAATATTTTATAAATTCATTATATTGTTTGAATTATAACAGCGACACCTAATCAGAAACGATTTTATATTATTAGAAAAAAAAAACTAATATTAATTTATTTTTCTTACTTTTTATCAATATTTTGTTGCAAATCCCTTTTGCTTTATCACAGCCTCACATCGGTTGCGCATTGACGTTATTAGACGTCGACATCGCTCTACTGGTATCGCCTCCCATGCTTTCTTAACATCCTCAAAAAGAGTCGACATATTTGTTATATAACGGCTGTTTTTACGTCCCCCCATAGATGTTCTATGGGGTTCAAGTTCGGACTGGATGATTGCCATTCCAAAACGTTGATGAAATTATCGTCAAAGAGTTTTTTTGCCAGCCTCGCCGTGTGCTTCGGATCATTATCCTGCTGAAATTGCCATATAATAGGCAATTCTCCTCAGACCACGGGAGCATGACAGTATTTGGTATATCAACGTATTTCTCCTTATTTAAGATTCCATAAATTTTATAAATTGGGCCAACACCATTTCAGGAGAAACATCCCCATACCATAATTGACACTCCACCAAGCTTCACTACCCGTGAAACGAAGCGAGGATTAAATTCTTGGTTAATGGGTCATCTAACGTATCTCCGACCATCTGGACAAATGCGATTAATCTTTGTTTCATCGCTCCAAATCACATATTTCCATTGATTTGCTGTCCAATTTCAATGGGACTTCGCGAAATCCACACGACGTTTTCTTTGAATCCTACTCAGAAGTGACTTCTTTCGTGCTGCTCTTCCATGTAGCCCGGCTTCCACCAAACGACGTGCAATAGTCCGCCTGAATATCGTAACATTTAAATTTTCTTGAATATCACGTTGGATGTCAGTAGATGACTTCTTTGGGCCGGATTTGGAGATTCGCGTTGTCATTCGGTCGGTATTTGCTGATGTGTTTCTGGGTCTCTTCTTTCGCGGAACATTGGCTATGGTCTCATATTTGTTGATATGCTGTAAAACATTAAAAACCATTTTTTTGGAACACTAGCTGCTCTGCTATTTCTCTATAAGACTTTCCAGACTTCTAAAGTTCAAAAATTGTGCTCCGTTCTTCAGGAGTGCAGCTTTTGCCTTTTCCCATGATAAATCTTAAAAATTATAATTTCTTATTTGCTATAAACATTAATTTGGAAACAAATAACCGTAAAATAAAACATTTTTTTTATCAAAATAGCTCTTAGCCAAGAAGACTTTAATAAACAATTACGCGTTTCTAATTAGTTGTGGCACTTTCTTCGAATTTTACTAAACAATATGTAAACTATTTTCGGAAATTATAACAGCTTTTAAAATAAACAGCAACAAAAATGAGTGTAAATGATAATAAAAAGAGTAAAAAATATAATACAATTGTTTTAAACAAAAAACGTAACAGTAAATTTACGAAAATATCAATAATGATCATCAAGCTCTAGTGTAAAAAAATGCGTTTCTAATTAGTTGTCAACAGATGTATGTATATATTACAAATGAATTTTATAATTACCTTCATTAAAATTAATTTTGTTCTAATGTTTAATTTTTTTAACCCAGTATCATACATATATCAGTTTTCAATGAATTGTATTATTATTTTTTATTAATATTACCATATGCTTAATTTGCTTAAATCATATCTATATACATAGTTAAAATGAATTTTGTTCTAATTTCATTAAATCACATTTGAATTTAACAGTATTTTATTCAAAATGCCATCTGTATGTCAAACATAACATCGAAAATTAGAAAATACTATAAAATGTATCATTGTACTACAGTAGTTTTGATTTAACTTCCTTTTTCTTAAGTGCACATTTGCTATAACTGCAAAAAATATTGGTTTCGTTTCTATTTTACAAAATTATGTATGCAATTGTCTTCTTTAAGTGCACTTTTTGTACATGCGCATTTAAGATAACTGCCTCATATTTTTGGCAGTTTTACATTATTTTCATAAAAAAGATCACCGTTAGCTGCCTCTTGTATTTTGCTTTGTTTTTCAATTCTAGGGGCAAATATCCTACTTTAGTCATTTTTTAACCATAAAAATCGCAAAGCATAAAGTTGTCATCATTAGCTTCATTTCTTTTGTTTGCTTTCAGTCTGTATTGGTATACCTGCACATTAAGGCAGGTAAACAATTTGACTTAGCTGCGTTTTTGGCTTACCTGCACAAAAATTCTTGCAAAAGTTGGTTGTGCAGCTAAGTCAAAATTACGTACTAATTGCAACACTCATGTAATTGTTGTCAACTGTGTAATACATATGTGTGAATGTTTATGTGTCATCGATCAACATGTATAAAAGCTGCTGCATTGATCGATTTTAATTGATTAGCCAGTGGACGGCAACGAGGTAAGACCTTCTATAAGTGCGTGAAATATCTTTCTGCATTTAAAGAAGATTTTAACTTAGTAGCTTAAAGGTGTCTAACTATCGTTCAACACCTTTAACCAACTCGACCACCTAAGACAGCTGTCGCTCAGTGCCATAATACGGACTAACAGCGGGAGCGTGAACTATCGTTCTGTTGCCCATTCCGACGCGAGCGTGAACTATCGTTCTGATCAGTGACAACTCTCGCCGTGAGCGTGAGCTATCGCTCTGCTCAAACCCTCGCCGTGAGCTATCGCTCTGATCAATCCTCGTCGTGAGCTATCGCTCTGCCCAAATCTCGCCGTGAGCGTGAGCTATCGCTCTGCTCAAATCTCGCAGTGAGCGTGAGCTATCGTTATGCTTAAATCTTCGCCGTGAGCGTGAGCTATCACTCTGCTCAAATAATCGCCGTGAGCGTGAGCTATCGCTCTGCTAAATTAATCGCCGTGTGTGTGAACTATCGTCCTGCTCTACCTGTAAAAAAATAAATATTCGTGTCGTGTCAACTTGTTACGTGTTAAGAACAATTAAATAATAAAGTTTATAACGTGTTATGAAAAAATATTAAATTGCACAGTGTTTTCTTTTCTTATCGAAATATAAATAGTTTGTAACGGATCCTGGGCACGCTGAGTATGCCCCAGCTTAAAAAGTGAAAACACGTCGTTACAATGGCGCCCTAGCAGGGACAGTCGCAAAACTGTTCCCGATAAGAGACTGAAGGAGAAATAAATGTGTTAACAATAAAAAAAAACAACAAGACTGTGATTTTGAACCAAATTTATAAAAGGAACATTTTTGTCATGTGCTTTAATGTTGATAAAATCTGGAAACTATCGCTTAAATAAAATATAATGAAATAGAAATGTGAAAAAAACATGACTGTGATTTTAAACAGAATATTTGTGTCATGTGCTGTAATTTTGTTACATTCTGGAAAACTATATATAAAATAATACGGTAAAAAAAATATAATAATAAACATTGTGATTGTTGAATTGAAGCAAAAATTTTTTTTTAAATTGAATGTGACTATGTTAAAATATGAAAACTATAAATAAAATAACACGGTAAAAAAATAATAATAATAAACATTGTGATTGTTAAATTAATGCGAAAAAAAAATTTTTTTATTGAATGTGACTACCCGAAAAAAGAGAATATAAAAATAACACGTGTAATTAAGCAAATAGATCGTGTTAAAATTTTTTGTACTTTTAATAAACTTGAAAAAAAGTGCATATTCCTTAAAGGAGGAAATTTGTTTTATACACTTCTGAGTTCGACCTTGATTCAACGGGTAGCGTAGATGAACTGCGGAAGCGATTCGCGGAATTCATACCATCTGAACACGATGAGGGGTGTTTGCAACGACTCTTAGAAATCCAAAGGAAACACGAAATGCCGTCTTCAGTAACGCCATCAAAAGTAAAAACACCTTCAAATGCTTTAGCAGTTCCAGGAACTGGTCTTCAACACCTGGGTTCTTCACCTATAAAAGATGAATTTACTAATAACCAAGATAATCTTCCCTTAATACCACTACCAGAAAATAAACACACATACATGGATCAGGTGCGAAAATGGGGTATACAATATGATGGGGGGAGAGATCCGCTAGGATTCATTGAACGAATAGAAGAATTAGCGGAAATGTACGATGTTGCTCTTGACCAGTTACCTCGAATGATGCCAGATGAACGTGCTTTGGCATGGTTTAGAAATAATAATAGAAAATGGCAAAGATGGAATACATTTAAACAAGATTTTTACGATTTTTTCCTCCCCTCCCACTATTTTGAAAGACTTGATGATGAAATTCGGAGGAGGACACAACGACCCAGGGAGCCTTTTAAAGATTATGTGCTCTCCCTCCAAAATCTTATGCATCATTCAGATCTGACAGAAAGTCAAAAGTTGGAAAGAATTTTTACAATTGCTCACCCCGGTTACCAACGCTATATTCGTAGGAAAGATTTTACTACCCTTCAGGAACTTATTGGGATGGCTGATGATTTTGAGAGTATCCCTACTACTTCACAAATAAGTCGCGCAAAACCATCTCGTATGATCGGTGTTCCAGTTAGGTCAACATACCAGACTGAAAATAATTGTTTTAGTTGTGGACGCCTACGACATCAAACAACAACTTGTCAGAACAACAGGCCCTCAACTCGGTTGACGTTTCTAAATTGTGAAGAAACAGGAATCACTGCCACTGTGCACTCTAATAAATATTTGTTGAAATATACTCTATCAAAAGTAGGTAACTTGATACCTACTATAAATTGGGCAAAAATAGGCACAATCTTTAAAATTAAAATATATAGACACAATGTGTTTAAAAATAATACCGGAGTAAAAATAGTTATATATTGTCATATATAATGTGATTGGGCTATATCTGACAATGAATGGAGTAACATTAAGACACATATCATTATATACAACTACATCTGATATTATTTTTTCAACGAATTTTTTGTACGGTAATTGATACTATTACATATCCCCAAATCTGACTCCATATATAACTACATAAGCCTTATAAAACTAATCAAATTATATGTAGTGATCGATATGATTATATATGATTTGATACTAAGTTTTATAACACTGTATGTGTCGTCGTACTAAAAATATATTTTAATTTTATATAACTTTCTATATAATCGCATACAAATTAATATATAGTTTAATTATCTGCAAATTCAGAGTTAATTACTCCATAGCCAAATAATTTCTACGTGATGTTTTTGCATGTAAAATCATATTAAAAAATGATGCGTACGATTTAGAAGACAAAAGTATTCAAATAAATTTTTATTTTATGTTTTAAAATTTGGGTTTCAAAATTGTTAAAACCATAGACATTTCAATCTCAATTTAATAGCTGGTATGCATAAAAAGTATGCCTACTATCAGACAAAATTTTATAAAATCAGATATTTTTATATCGAATTAGATAAAATTTGATGTCCTGGATATGGACAAATCTCGGATCATAACTGTATGTAGATGACCCATTTTTCGGATCAATTAGTATGTCGTTGTATATGGGGATTTATCAAAAAAGATATAATTATGTATGACACCATATTAAGATTTTTTCCCGGGTAGGCACAATGTGTCTAAAATTATGTTTTTAATTGTATCAAAAACGTTTAGCAACATTTGAATTTTGTTTAAAATTAAATTGTATACAGTTAGGCACAAAAATATTTTGCCTATGTAAAATATAAAGAAATCTGTAGTAAAAACAATATACAAAAATATATTTTTTAAAAAGCAGTGTATGTTTTATTGAATAATAAATAAGACAAACTTAAACTTCAGTTATCTTTTATAAAAACTTAAAAATATTTTTTTAATTCAGGAGATTGATAAGAAAATATAAATTTGTTGATAATTTTTCAGGTCACAAAAGTATTTTGCTTTTTCAGTTCTACTATATATTTTTTAACATATCAAAAAAAAAAAAATTTTAATATTTTGTATGGTATCCATTATTAGCCAGAACAGATTCCAGGCGTCTGGGCATTGATTCCACTAAATTCCGACATTTTTCAGGAGGTATTTTGTACCATTCTTCTTCCAATACTTTTTTCAATGTAGCTTTTGATGAAATGTTATGTTCTCGTACTTTTTCATCCAAATAAGCCCAAAGGTTTTCTATTGGATTCATGTCGGGACTTTGGGGTGGTGTTGGCAGATGTTTGGTGTTGTATAAAAGCCACAATTTAACGTCCAGAGCTGTATGTTTTGGGTCATTATCTTGTTGGAAATAAAAACCATTTCTAGACAGCCCCATTTTTTCGGCACTTGCTTGCAGGTTTTCCTTTAATATGGACAAGTATAGATGTCTATCCATAGTGCCTTCAATAAACACCAACTTACCCACTCCCAAGGCCGACATACAGCCCCACACCATTAGAGAACCGCCTCCATGTTTTACTGTTGGTTTTAAATTTTTTATATTTAAGGATTCATTTTTCTTGCGCCAGACGATACGTCGTCCATCTGACCCAAACAAGTTAAATTTGCTTTCGTCACTGAATATTATGGTTTCCCGAAACTCTACAGTTTTAGTTTTATGAAGCTCAGCAAATGATAAACGTTTTTGTCTGTTGACTTCGGAAATAAAAGGTTTTTTTCTTGCCACACGACCGTTAATGTTATTTGCTCTAAGAACCCTACGGACAGTTTCGTCACTTACACTTATTTGTAGTGTTCCCTTAATCTTTTCATTGATTTTTGGTGCAGACAAGTGTGAATTTTCCCGGTTTTCTTTAAGAATTTTTCTCTCATTTCTTAAATTCAACAATTTAGGACGACCTTGTCGTGGAATATTTTGAATATTACCGCGTTCCTTGGCACGTTTAATCACATTTTCTATTGTTTGCCGACATCGGCTAAACATTTCACAGATATATTATTGATTTACCTTGATTATGAAGGTATAAAATAATTTTTTTCTCTGAAGAATTTAATTCCTTTCCTTTAGGCATTTCTATGACAAAAGCTTAACACCTACTTCTAATCAGAGCTTTGAAGAATTAATTCCTTAATTCAATTTTTCAATTCTGAATTAAAAATTCGATGAATTAATTCACTAAGTACCATATATTGAATGGAATTAATTCATATTTGCTTTCGTTCGATTTATTTTGTTCCGAATTAATTAAATTGCAATAGTTCTTTTTATTAAATCAAATGAATTAATTCACTGGTGAACACGTTCAATTTTATAAATCGAACGGAAAAAAAGTGAATTAATTTCTTACTGAATTAATTCACTACTGAATTCGTTCAATTTCATTTTCGTTCAGTGAATTAAAAAAAAATAAAATTACGTTCAGTGAATTAAGAAAAAATAGAATTACGTTCAGTGAATTAAAAAAAAAAATAATAAGTTCACTGAATTGAAAAAAAAATAAAATAAGTTCACTGAATTGAAAAAAAAATAAAATAAGTTCACTCAATTCAAAGCCTGTTTTATGCCGTTCAGTAGAAGAAAACAATAATGTACAAATAAAATTTTTAAATAAGCAATTTTACAGCGTGTGCTAGTACAAATTAGAAACCGGATGCTGTTTATCAACCTACATGATTCAAAAATAAAGCCTTTTACTATTAAAAATAAAAACTTTACAGATATAGATACATTTGGAAAAAAATATAACTATATAACTGGTTTGAAAAATTAATAGTTATATTTTTTTCCAAATTTATCTATACCTGTAAAGTTTTTATTTTTAATATTAAAAGGCTTTATTTTTGAATCATGTAGGTTGATAAACAGCATCCGGTTTCTAATTTGTTTATTTTTACTAGCACACGCTGCAAAATTGCTTATTTAAAAATTGTATTTGTACGTTATTGTTTTCTTCTACTGAACGGCAGAAAACAAGCTTTGAATTCAGTGAACTTATTTTATTTTTTTTCAATTCAGTGAACTTATTTTATTTTTTTTTTCAATTCAGTGAACTTATTATTTTTTTTTTAATTCACTGAACGTAATTTTATTTTTTTTAATTCACTGAACGAAAATGAAATTGAACGAATTCAGTAGTGAATTAATTCAGTAAGGAATTAATTCACTTTTTTTTCCGTTCGATTTATAAAATTGAACGCGTTCACCGGTGAATTAATTCATTTGATTTAATAAAAAGAACTATTGCAATTGAATTAATTCTTTGAATTTGTTGTTTGATGAACGCGTTCATTTGAACGAATTCAGTGAATTACTTAAGAAAAGGAATTCATTCAATTCTAGAGAAAATTGAATTCGATTGGTAGTGAATTCATTCAAAAAGGAATTAATTCTTCAAAGCTCTGCTTCTAATAAGAAAAAAATTTAAACTAATCATGATAAAAACAAACATTACAAATATTATTACAAAGGAAAAAAATTATCAAAAAAAAAAACGGGGCAACACATAGATTTGAATAAAAATCATGTAGGTTGATAAACAGCATCCGGTTTCTAATTTGTTTATTTTTACTAGCACACGCTGCAAAATTGCTTATTTAAAAATTGTATTTGTACGTTATTGTTTTCTTCTACTGAACGGCAGAAAACAAGCTTTGAATTCAGTGAACTTATTTTATTTTTTTTCAATTCAGTGAACTTATTTTATTTTTTTTTTCAATTCAGTGAACTTATTATTTTTTTTTTAATTCACTGAACGTAATTTTATTTTTTTTAATTCACTGAACGAAAATGAAATTGAACGAATTCAGTAGTGAATTAATTCAGTAAGGAATTAATTCACTTTTTTTTCCGTTCGATTTATAAAATTGAACGCGTTCACCGGTGAATTAATTCATTTGATTTAATAAAAAGAACTATTGCAATTGAATTAATTCTTTGAATTTGTTGTTTGATGAACGCGTTCATTTGAACGAATTCAGTGAATTACTTAAGAAAAGGAATTCATTCAATTCTAGAGAAAATTGAATTCGATTGGTAGTGAATTCATTCAAAAAGGAATTAATTCTTCAAAGCTCTGCTTCTAATAAGAAAAAAATTTAAACTAATCATGATAAAAACAAACATTACAAATATTATTACAAAGGAAAAAAATTATCAAAAAAAAAAACGGGGCAACACATAGATTTGAATAAATATCGGTAGTCTTTAAAAAGCAAAATACTTTTGTGATGTTGAAACTGGGGGGTGGTTAGTGAAAAAATAAAAAAAAACACAATCGAATTGAAAGTTGTTTGTTTTTTTTTGGTCATTGTTATCTGAAATAATAAAATTTATGATTTAGGAAAGAAAAATTTTTAAAATGTCCAATAACTTCCATGTTATTAATAAATAAAAGTAAAATTTTTGCTAAGAAAATGTAGGCAAAATACTTCTGTGAGTAACTGTATGTCTAAAAGAACTATATTAAATGCATGAATTTACATTTAGGATGTCTAGAAACACGCTAAATAATGCGTATGTATACAATTAAAATTCTTTTTTTTATTAATTACTGCACTTTATAATTTCTTAAAATAAAAAAAAAATGCATTATTAATATATAAATGTTTTATTAAATAGGAAACTCATGAAAAAAGAAAATCATTGCAAATATTATTAACAATATTAAGAGGAAAATTTTCAGTTACAATATATAATTTAACTTATGGTATACTAATCGAATCTTGACAGTATCACTTTAGGAGTTGATTAACTGATGTTCTTCCATTTGTCCATGCAACCAGAAATATGAAGATATTGAGAAATTGGCTGTTATTTGGGTTGTGATCGTTAAAAAGAACTATAATATATTCCCACAAATTTAACGAAAATCGGACCATATTTGAACTTAATCCCCGTATAAATCTACATTCTCGGTATTTACTTCAATGATTTTTTTTTATATTTTATTAATATTTTCATTATGTTTATAGGCACCATTATTGTTTCCCCTTCTTTTAGTTGTCTTTTTTATATAACACGTTCCATAGTAGGAAATCGTACAGAGTCTAAGGATTTTTCCATTTAAAAGTTTTCAGATTATGAGGACTTTTTCTTTTAGATAAAACATCAAATTCTGAGCAATTTTTTCCTTTCCTGAAGACATTTCTATAAATTTTTTTTATATGGAAACTTGTAGATAGTAATAAAGTATTCTTATGAAAAAACACTTAATCTGAGGACCTTTTATTAGATAATCTTTCACATATTCGTATTTCCTTTCTTAAAAAAAACACGGGTTCTGAAGACTTTTCCAAGTAGAAAACCCGCAGACCCCGAGGTTTTTTATATGAAAAAACATTCTGAAACTGAGGAATATTTTAAATAAAAAAACCAACCGGATATTTTCCAATAAAAAATCCTCATATTCCAAGAATTTTTCTGCTAAGGCTTTTTCTATAGATTTTTTGGTGCATTTCGGGTTCTAAAACTTTTTTCCGTAGAAAGCAGAAAAAGTTTTCTACAGAAGAATTTTCAGACCCTAAAGACTTTCTTTCATGGAGAAAATCCTTCAAGTTCTTAGAGCTTTTTGCTATAGAAAAACTCTCAGATTCTGAGGATTGTTTCTAAACAAAAGCCGTAAAATTATTAGGACGCTTTTCCTTAGAACTCCCTCAGATCCTGAGGACAATTTTCCTTAGAAAACCTTTCAGATTTTGAGGACTTTTTCTTTAAAAATAAGCTCATATCCGAAGAAATGTTTTCTATGGAAAACCTTTTCGGTTATGAGGGCTTTCCATATATTGTAGCAAAATCTTCCTAAGCTTATGATTTTTCACATAGAAAAATTCACAGAAACTGGGAACTCGCCTGAGAAACTCGCAGAATTTTATTCTATTATTACCGAGAAGGTCCGATTTTCGTTAAATTTCGAGGCATATATTATGGTTCTTTATAACAATCACAGCCCAAATAACAGCCAATTTCGTCTTAATATCTTCATATTTGTAGTTTGATCACAAAGTTTGCATGGACAGAAGGATGAAGGACATCGCTAAATCAACTCATAAAGTGATACTTACTGTCAAGATTCGGTTAGTATACCATAAGTTGGGCTTAGGTCCAGCATTTTTGAAAAAGATCAGCCAAAACTTGTAACTTAGATAATTCCAACTCCAGCTTCAGTATTTTTAACCTTGTAGTTGGACCAAAATATTTCATTGCTTTATGCTATTTATTATTTTCTATTACTCCGAACAAAACTTTATCCATTTTAACCGTTGTTAAATACACTTTTTATGGTTAGTAAGCTATGGAGGAAAAACCACATGTTAATGTACTTCTTAGCATACAAAGCAAAATATACATACCACCTATATATTATTTGCGTATTCACAAATTCTAATAAAAATTCGGCATCAGATCAATTTTCCCCCAAAATGTTGATGTTAATATCAATTTTTCTATGCTTATTGCAAATGTTTGCCTGCTTTTTCGAATTTTAATAAAAAATATGAAAATATTATTGACATTCCTTAGTTACGCATTAAATTTAAATTAAATGTGTAGTTTACTTTGATATTTGTTTATAAATTTGGAAACATGTTTGTAAGCATATCTTTTGATACATTAAATGCTTAATTCTAAATTAGAAGTGCGTAATTTTAATTTTCAAACATATTGTGCCTAATAATGTGCATTCCGTGCATTTTTACACACAAATTTACATATTTAATAGCAGTAAGTTTACACGCATTTTTTAGAGTGTGTTGATTGAAAAAAACTTAGCAACTGCTATTATTGATACTGGTGCCACTAGAAGTTTTGTAAACAAAGACTTTTATACCAAATGGAGCATCGTCCTTGAATATATTGACGAGGATATAGACGTCACATTAGCTGATGGTTCAACGGTAACTGTTGATAAGGCTGCCAAATTTACCGTTTCTTTAGAAAACAAAACAAAAAAATGCATTTTCCACATTATGAACGAATTTAGCGAAGACATGATCCTTGGTTTGGATTTTTTGAGGCTACACTCTAAAAAAGGCATATAAAATTGCTGCTATAAATATAGTAAGGTTCAATGTGAAATTGCACAAAATGCGTAACGGAACGCACAAAGTGTGTACAAAATTTAATTAGACACTTTTGTATATAAAAAAGCACACAAATATAGTACTTTGAATGTTTGTATACATGTTTTTCAATTAATAAACATTTACTCGTTATAATTACACACTTTATGCCTAAGTTTTCATATTACGCACAATATGCGTAACTATACATAAAATAGCAATAGCCAAGATGTCAAAAAAAAAAACTAAATTAATTAACTGAAATTTATATAATTAAAGAAAATAACCGTTTTTTAACCGATTTTGTGCAAGGAATAGGTCGAAATAAAATGAAGAAATTAATACAAAGTAAGTACACTAAACCTGCATATAACTAATATATAATTAATTTGTAAAATATCGTTACAGATAATAAATGTCATGACATTCTGCAGATCGCATTTTAAGAACTCTTGGATAGGAAATATGACTTCCCTTTCAAATATCATTTTAGATAATCGTGTGTTTAGCTTGCCAACTTTGGGTATATATATTGTTCGGGTCTTCTCAACTAGTGCAATCTTTAGTTAGTACTCATTTATATAGAGAAATTTTTCTACAAAAAAACCTTCACATTTTAAGAATTTTAAAACTCACTGATTCTTAGCACTTTTTCCTTTAGAAAACTCGTCAAATTTTAAACACTTTTGTATAAAAAACCTTCATGGTGGAGGGATTTTTTCCATATGAAAAAGTTTTCAGAACTTCAAGCAGATTCCATTGGATAATTATCTGGTATCTGGTGGTTTCAACTGGAATAAATTGTAGGAGTCTGAGTTTTATTAGGAAGAAGTCATTGAAGCTGATGGTTTTCTACAACAAAAAGTACCAAGAATCTGAGAAGTTTTGTATATAAATTTAACGTCCTTACTGATCATCTGTCACTTAAATGGGTGAATTCAATAGAAAGTCCTACCGGAATATTAGCCAGATGAGCTCAAGAATTACAACAATATGTTTTCACTATTCAATATCGGAAAGGCAAAAACAACGTAGTCGCTGATACCCTATCTAGACATCCCATCGAAACTCTACACTTCGCCAACATCCAAACAACAACGTCCATAAACGAATGCTCTTGGTTAAAAAACAAAATGAATGAGGTACGACAGCATCCCGAGAAACATTCCGACTACATGATTATCGAAAACCAACTATATAGACACTTTTCACGCCTCACGAATGACGAGGATGACACGCCATGGAAGTTATGTGTAGCAGGACCCTTAAGACAACGAGTATTAAACGAAAACCACGATAGTGCAACCGCCGTCCACCTCGGTATTCGAAAAACCCTGCACAGAATATGTAGTCGATACTACTGCCCCGGACTGTCTAGGGACGTAAGCCGTTACGTGCCGAAATTTGAGTCCTGCCAGCGCCATAAATCCATGCAACAACGTCCCGCGGGAGAAATGTAAACTCGGACTCCAGAAGAACCTTGGGCCACTATATGCGCAGATTTCGTAGGACCCATACCACGTTCAAAACTATGTTATAACATGTTATTAGTATTTTTTGATCGGTTTTCTAAATGGACCGAGCTAGTACCCTTACGGAAATCTACTGCTGATAGCTTAATAAAGGCGTTTTGCGAACGGATTATAGCTCGATATGGAGTGCCAAAAGTATTTATTACTGATAACGGAACCCAGTTTACATCACGCGTTTTTCAACGATATCTTCGCGAAATATGAGTGCAACAACAGTTAACTGCCCCATATACGCCGCAAGAAAACACGACCGAACGCGCAAATCGTACTGTTAAAATAATTGCTGCTCAAGTATCTAGCCAGCAACATAACAAATGGGATGAATTTTTACCAGAAATTATGTTAGCCATAAATACGGGAATATCAGAATCCACCGGCTATTCCCCAGCATATATCACTCATTGACGTGACTTCCAAAGCACTCTATGACGAGGTTACCGTCGGAACAGGGGCTCGAAGGATGGTACCTGAAGAACGTGCTAACGAATCAAAGGAAATATTTGCTACAGTCAAACGAAATTTACTCCGAGCATCACAAGAACAAAAAAGACATTGCGATTTACGTCGCAGAATATGGAAGCCAAAAGTAAACGACTTGGTATTAGTCCGTCAACACCCGCTATCCAACGCAGCTGAAAACTTTGCAGCTAAACTTGAACATAAATACGGGGGCCCGTACTCAGTTATTGAATTTATTTCATCTGTAATCGTGAGATTACAAGTGGACGGCAGTAGGGAGACTAGGACAGCCCACATAAGCGAACTGAAACCATATCAAAATTAGAATTATCAATATCTGTTACTAATTCCGTTTCCTTCTTCTTCTATTTGTTCTACTTAGATTCGAGAAATAAAAAGAAAAAAAGATGTCTGGAAAATATGAGAAATCCAAAAGAAAATTCCGAGCCAACATGGCAAGAGAAAACAATAAAGGCCTTCAAACAATTTTTTAAAACGACGATGAGGTCCCATCAACGAGCCAAGGAACCAAACACAAATCGAATCCAAATACGAAAAACAGGGAAACCAGTCCATGTGAACCGAAGGACCACACAAGAAAAAAAGGGCAAACGGCATCAATGTGGTCCACATAATTCCCCTCTAAAACGCAAGCGGGGAAAACACGGAGATCTGGAAAACATATCAACCCCACCACAACACCAAGCCAAAAGGTCGAAAACAAATCCGTTATCACCACGTACCTTGGATAATGCAAGTTTTCCGAACGAAACAGTTGTCACCGTCGACACCAATGATTATTTCGTTCTAAACCCGCCCAGCCCACATATTCTGTACCAACCTGTTGAATCACAGCCGTCAGCACCACAGAAACCACAGAAAGAACATTGTTTTTGTGTTTGTAGAAACGAGCACGAGTGTATCATTGCTCAAGTTTATGATAGTATTCCGATCGTGGGACCCCTATACTCTCCTTTAAACAGTCGGGAGATAATAGAAGAAAAGTCACACACATCATGGAAACCCATGAATCGTCCACAAACGCCTAGCATATCCAAAACTTTCGTATGCTCAGAAGAGGCTGATGATTCGGACGATTCCATAATATTACCACATCCCGAGAACAAGCTACCTGATTTCGAGGATGTAAAGCTTTCAGAGACACTAGGGAATCGCAATGAAGATGCATATGCAGATCTACCAGCTTTAGAATCTGATGAAGAAATCGAGGAAAAAGCCTTAGAATCTGAATCTGATGAAAAAATCAGGAAAGAAACGTTAGATGGAGAACCGATAGGGTCTAGATTGACCGAAGAAAAAGAATGGCTTGCGGGCAATGACCCCATAGCCGTAGAATTGCGACGTACCTTTATGGGGCTATATGACCGAACCATAGAACCACGCCAATCATACCCATTATAGCCCCGATCACCACCATCTTTGGACTGGGAGAGTGACTCGTTTCATCCACCTACACCACCTCCCCCACCGAAAAGGGAAGGTTTTTGTAGTTGAGAGGTTAATGATCGAAAATACAGGCATCTTGGTTACACATGCTATGAAAGATCCTTAACCGTTAAAGTATTGATTCCCACGAATGGAACCCCGTTGGAAATCGATAACGCTGCGGAAACACATAGCAGCATTAAATTATCGCCATCGACAGTAACACAGTCGTCAAACTCACCACAGTCAAAATCATCGTCTTCAACGCTTTCGTCATTGTCAACGCCACCATCGAAGTCAACACCAATATCGTCGTCATCATCATCGTCATTATATACAACGCCCCTAACTGCAGTTACACAACCAAAGGTGCCATTAATACCAACTACATCATCAACGTCATCACCGAAGTCGTCATCATCAACAATACCACCGTCGTCACCTGCAACACCGTTGCCACCATCTTCTCAAGATGATGACTCTGAATCTCTAGAGTACTGGATCAACCCTAGATTACAGGCATTCGAGGTTCCAGTAACTGATTGGTCGGACCAGGGGGAAAGATCCATTAACCAAGAGGATGGAAACCAACAACTTGATCTACAGGAAAATGAAATACCCCTAGCCTTAAGGAATATTATTCGGTAGACTATGTGCAATAAGCCGAAAAAACAGCTCAGCTTCGTAAAGAAAATATGTAGATGGACTACATACAATATTCGATCAAGATATCTCGCACCGGAAATGTTCGAGTACGTTTGCCACCTCCAGAGAGGGGAGATAATGAGACGAGCAAAAGTCAATGAGTTTGTTTTTGAGACTCATATATATATTACAAATAAATTTTATAATTACCTTTATTTTTTTTTTTTTTTTTTATTTATTTTAGTCAATAGATTTAAATCCTTACAGACTATTATATAAAATATATTTATTACATAAGTTAACATAAATCACAAAAGGATACGTGTTTAGAAATAGAATTATGTTACGTTTAATTACATCAGTTTTTAGAAAAAAGTCAATAAATTGATATAGGTTATTATAATCGCAGCAAATTCTTCTAAAAGGATCGGCAAGAGTATAGTGTAGTGGCTTGAAGTAACGTAAAACTCGTTGAGGAACGTTAAAGGAAAGATTGTTTATAAGAAACTCAGAGCAAACTTCGCCGTTGATGAGGTTGATTATAAAAGCTACCTTAAGCATGGTTCTACGACTTTTGAAAGTTGGCAATTTTATTAAAGCAAGTCTATTTGTGTATGGCGGAAGACCAAGTGATGGATTCCAAGGCAAACTACGTAAACAAAAAAGTAGAAATTGTTTTTGCACTGATTCAATGCCTTGATTATGAATGTTGTAATATAGATCCCATATTATACAACCATATTCCAAAATAGGTCTTACAAGGGACATATATAGTTGTTTCGTGATATAGGGATCAGTAAATTCTTTAGCCCATCGTTTTATAAATGAAAGTACACCTCTGGCTTTATTCACAGTCATGGTAATATGAGAAACAAAATTCAATCTATGATCTAGTAGAATTCCAAGATCTAGAAAATTATCAACTGATTCGATTATTAAAATGAATTTTGTTCTAATGTTTAATTTTCTTAACCAAGTATCATATATCAGTTTTCAATGAATTGTATTATTATTTTTTATTAATATTACCATATGCTTAATTTGCTTAAATCATATCTATATAGTTAAAATGAATTTTGTTCTAATTTCATTAAATCACATTTGAATTTAACAGTATTTTATTCAAAATTCCATCTGTATGTCAAACATAACATCGAACATTAGAAAATACTATAAAATGTATCATTGTACTATGTACTAATTGTAACACTCATGTAATCGTTGTCAACTGTGTAATACATATGTGTGAATGCTTATGTGTCATCGATCAACATGTGTAAAAGATACTGCATTGATCGCTTTTAGTTGATTAGCCAGTGGACTGCAATGAGGTAAGACCTTCTATAAGTGCGTGAAATATCTTTCTGCATTTAAAGAAGATTTTAACTTAGTAGCTTAAAGGTGTCTAAAGTTCCTAAAAAATGACGGTTTTAGAATATATATATTAGGGTTGGTCGATTTAGCAATCGATATTGTGCCATCGATTTATTGATAGCTTTTGGCATGAGGAAAAAAAAGTTCCACTACGACATATCAAATAAATCATTTTCGAGCCGCCAAAATTTAAATTTTTTGCAATTTTCTAATAAACGCTAGATTAGCGCCATCTTGCGGTGGCTTTTTGAAACAACTAATGAAGTTGTAAACAATATAACATTACAACCTTGCCAGAAAGGTATTACTTATGAATATCGAATAAAAAATGTGGCAACTAGAGGTAAAAGTATATAAGTAAAATTATTACTGCTTGTTTTCATCAACATCATCATCATCATTTCATCATCAAGCAGAAAATAATTTTACTTATATACTTTTACCTCTAGTTGCCACATTGTTTATTCGATATTCATAAGTAATACCTTTCTGGAAAGGTTGTAATGTTATATTGTTTACAACTTCATTGGTTGTTTCAAAAAGCCAACGCAAGATGGCGCTAATCTAGCATTTATTTAAAAATTGCAAAAAATTGAAATTTGGGCGCCTCGAAAATGATTTTTTTGATATGTCGTAGTGGAATTTTTTTTCTTCATGCCAAAAGCTATCGAAAAATCGATGGCACAATATCGATTGCTAAATCGACCCACCCTAATATATATATTCTAAAACCGTCATTTTTTAGGAATTTGCACTTCAATTGTCTAAAACTTCGTTGAAATTGATTACAAAATATATGTTTTACATTTTTGAATGGTTTTAACTGAATTTTATAATGTTGGATTTATCACAGACTGCTTTATTTGTAGGTATTAAAAAATTCAATCTTTTTCGAATTTAGTCAATAATAACTTAAAATTAAAAAATTTTATTTTCCTACAAAAACATTTTGGCAAATATTACTTAAACTAAACATATTCGTGATCTGCAATGCTTACTCTAGATTTACTTACACTAGTCTTTTTCCAAAATCACTTCAATTGAAATGAATTGGAAGTGAATTACAAATTAATTTTCCTAATTCATTTGAATTAATTCAAAATCAATTCAATTCAAATGAATTGGAGATGAATTGCAATTCATTCTGCCAAATCATTTGAATTGAAAATGAATTGCAATTCATTTTGCCAATTCATTTGAATTGGAAATGAATTGCAATTCATTTTTGAAAAATTCATGTGAATTGATTCAAATTTCATTCAATTCGTGAGTTTTGTAAAAAGAATTAATTCAAAATTTTGCTAATTCAATGCATGAATGATTCGCGAATTAATTCAAAAATGAATGATTCATTTACAGCTCTGATAGATAGGTGAGAAATCTATGTTAACAGTATCGAAGATCGTTAAAAGACAATTCATTAAAGCTCCTATAAGTAACTCTCTCCCGTTCCCGATGGGTTAGCATGTCTAGAATTAACCGCAGGAAAAAAAAGTCCCCTACTAAGACCAGATTACTAAAACGGCAACATAAATCAGATGAATGAGGCTCTAAAGCTCCTATATTCCCATGGTACCTACAATCAGTGAATTAGTTCCTAAAGTCAAGCTCACAAAAATTGTCTCACAAACTCCATATTCCTTAATTTCAAATACAATATTAGATTTGATGTTATCCGCTACATATAAGCACACTCCATCACCTCGCATTCGAGTTCTATCATTCCTAAACAGTTTGTAAACAGTAATCTCGACCGACTTGTTAGTTATATATGTTTTCAACCGCAACTCCGCAATTCCAAAAACATTAAGCATTTCCTTATTCAAAATATTCCTGATTTCATCTAGTTTAGTTGCATTCGGTCTATGTTTAATGGATTGTAGATTTACAAACCCTATATTAAAGCAATTTAAATTTCTTTTCACAAATGAATCAATAAAAGTGTCATCACTATGTATTGGTCCAATATAGCTGGCCATCATTAAAATTCATATAAATGTGTGTGTTGAATACCTTATACAATTATTAATGTTATGTAGTACAATATATAAAAATATAAAATTAGCAAATAGTAAAATTTATAAAATTCGTAAAACTAAAATTCAATATTGACAAAAAAAACATTTAACGCAAAATATATTTATCATAAAATTCTAATGAAACTTTCATGTTGGTTGTCGCTGACTATATAAATTACACTGCATGACACTCAAAAAATTAATGAAGATCTGACCATCAGTTCTATATATTTCGGACATGCTGATTACAATGGCGTACTTTATTTTTCGAAGTACGCCATTGTAATTAGCATGTCCGAAATATATAGAATTGATCGTCAGAGCTCTATTAATTTTTAAAACTGAAGTTTAAAAACCTTTAGCAAAATTTTAATTTGTATATTGTATAAATTATTAAACTGAAGATTACAAATTTTTAGCAAAAGTTTTAACAAAAGTTTAATTTTTAAAAATTTTTAGCAAAAGTATAATTTAATTGCTTAGAAGCTTAATGGGGGGTGTTTTGAAAAACTAATTCATTCAAAATCATTCCCTTTCATACAAAATTACGTTGCTGTTGCAAAAATCGCATGGTATTGTATAGCTTGGTCATTGGCGGACTTAGGCCGGTCTGGGGTGGGCAAAGCCCACCCTAGACTGCTTTTTGCCCACCCCAGAATTAAAAAAAAACTTACTATAATTCTTGTATCTTTGATTTTTATATCAAAAAGTATCACAATATTATTTTTTTTTAATATCAGTTAATCCTGTGTTTTTGATTGGGAAAATATCTACTGATTTCCTAGGACGATAATTTGTTGAAAGCTAAAGGTCAGTTTTAAAGCCAGAACTAATACCTCATTCATATTAGTTCTGGCTTTAAAATTTTTTTTATTCTATTGATTTTTTTTAATATTTATAATTGATTTGTTTAAATTCAATATTTTTTAATTTTTAAAAATATGTATATATAAAAAATGTTGAGAAATTGCTTTTTATGCACCTGTAAAAATAGCACTGAAAAAATATTGAATTAGAGTGCACCTTTTACACTTGTTTAATAAGTACTTTTATTGATGAGAATAAGGAACAATATCTCGCAGTAAAAAAGTGGTGTTTCTATGCCAGTCAACTTTCATATCAAAGAATAGCTCAGTGGTAGAGCGCTAGACTAGCAATCGTGAGGTCGCAAGTTAAAAAAAAATTTGAAATTTGAAATGTTTTGGATAATACTTTCACATGGGTTTGTTTAAATTATAAACATGTATATACCCGGGTAAAAATAGTTATATATTGTTATATATAATGTGATTGGGTTATATCTGACGGTGAATGGATTCACATTAAGACACATATCATTATATACAAAAACATCTGATATTATTTTTTCAATGAATTTGTTGTACGGTAATTGATGTTATTACATATCGCCAAATCTGACTCCATATATAACGATATAAGCCATATAAAATTAATCAAAATATATGTAGTGACCGATATGATTATATGGTTCGATACTAAGTTATATAACACTGTATGTATCGTCATACTAAAAATATATTTCTTGTAATTTTATATAACTTTCTATATGATCTCGTACAAATTAATATAAATTAAGAGTTAATTTATCCACAGCCAAATAATTTTCACGGGATTTTTTTGCATATTAAATTAAATTAAAAATGATGCAAACAATTTAGATTAGATTTTTATTTTATGTTATAAAATTTGGGCCTTTGAAATTGTTTAAGCTATAGAAATTTCAATATCAATTTAAAGCCAGTATGCATAAAAAGTGTACCTACTATTAGACAAAATTATATAAAATCAGATATTTTTATATCGAATTAGATGTAATTTGATGTCCTGGATATGGACAAATCTCGGATCAAACTATATCAAATAATATCTAATATGATATAATTAGACACAAGTAGATGACCCATTTTTCGGATCAAGTTGTATGTCGTTGTATATGGGAACTTATCAAATAAGATATAATTATATATGACACCATATTAAGATTTTTTACCCTGGTATTTTTTTTTTCTTTTTTTTTTAAAAGAGAAGCAACACTCAGGAAATTCTTCCTATTAATTTACGTGTTGCTTCCTTTGGAAAGGGGATAGAGGAGAAGTGCAAAATGGTGAAAGATGAAGGGCTTCAAATATGGCAACACTGCAATTGCGCGAGATGTTGAATCTTAGAACAGTTGTTGCGCGCCATCTGATAAAGAGTTGGCGGACTTTGTTGAAGCTTTTTAGTTCATAGCCCTGTTATATTATTTTACTTCGGTGGGGTTAAGTGCTATTGGAACACCGAAGGAGGACGCTGCGATATGTATGAGGGATAGAAAAAACTCATGCATATTATTACATTTCATAAATTGATGTTGCCTTGGTTGCGGCTAACTATTCATCTTTCTGAAACAGTTTGAAAATTGAAAATCAGTTTAAAAGTGATTTAGTTAAAAATATTTTGGTCCGTGAACTTCAGATTTTGAGGGTATATTCAAAATTCCCAAAATTGAAAAGTGATTTACTCAACCACGCCTACAACTTACACTAGGTCATTTTACAAGTATATTTTCACTGTAGCACCGTGTTATTAATTGAAACAGGGTGTAATTTGTTATAATCAGGCATGTCACATGTCACGCAAATTGCTTCTCCAGAATTAAATGGTATTTTTGTATATTTAGACCAAATATAACAGATAAACATAATTAATTATAAGTTAAGAATGCTGTTTTTAATAATTTCACTTAAAAAAGTGTTTGTTAGAGAGCCTATTTAAAGTTTTAACATATATTTCGCATAAAATTAATATGATTTCGATGTACAATTTCGTAACGATTTACTTTTGCTTCTTCAGGTTTTTTGCGTTTTCGTAAATTCTAAAATGTTAAAAAAATAGTTTTTGTGGTAAATTCGTGTTCCAACTGCTAAATTTTGATATAAGTTGACATTTGTAGTTAAAAAAGAGAAGATCGCCGATCAAAATTTAAAATTTTAATTTTTCAGAAAAAATTACGTTTTGCTAACCAAATAGAAAATTGCTGAATTTACCAACAAAAAGCGTTTTAAATGTTAATTTTTTCAAGTGAAATAGTTAACGACACTTTAGGGAATACATTTCAAGCACTATTGAAAAGCTTTTATAAGTTTAAGCTTCTCTAAATACCAATTACACTTTGGTTTTTGAAAGTGGAATGAAAACGATTTTTTTTTTCGTTTTACGTTTTCTGGAGAAACTTAACGTTTTAAGTACCACTATAAAGCCTGTAGCATACTCGATACTTACCAGAACGTTTTATTTTCAATACAAAATTATCTGTAGCACCCTAAACTACAAATTCAGAAGGAAAAAAGTTGTTTTTGATCACTTTTGTAAAAAAATTGCGGAAGTGAAATTGCGAAATCAAATTAATTCCGAAAAAAACCAGTGACATGCCTGAATATATAAATTCCTATTATCTCAGTGTTTTAATTTCTATTATCCAATAAATGGAATATATGAGCAATTCCATATGAAAACGATCAAAATTGGCAAATTTTTGGACGACCCCTCTCCGATTTTAAAATAAATAGTCTCAATCGATTGCCCAGCAAAAAATAATGTACCTACATATTTTTTTTTTTTTTTATAGTGACTGGTTTAGTGGTGGTGTACACCACTGTCATGTGACAAAATTGAAGAATTCTTCATAAGGGACCTCATTGAAAGTTGTTTTAAAAAAGCTACTAAAGCGATCGCAACGAGTGATAGCTCGTTGGAAAGGTATTGAATCAGGCTTTAATTGAAAAATAAAATTTTCATAATTTTTCTCAGAAATTTACCTTTTTTCCCATGAAAATTAAATTTTCCGATTTTCCACAGAAGCTCCTAAATTTTCCGGCTAATTTTTTTTTTTTGGATTCCTCATAATTTTTGCTTTAAGAATCAGCAATAAAAAAATGGTCCCCGACTCCTTGTTTGGACAGGAGAGGAGCATTTAAGATACCACCTTGTTCTCATTGTTTTTATATTTTTTATAATTGAATTATATGTAATTATTTAACATTATTTTATTTTATTATTAAAAATACATTTTAAAAATTATTTTACAGTTAAAAATACATTTATGAAGAAAAAATTAATTTTTTTTAAGAGCCCCAAGTTGAGTGTGTAGTGAATATGGTCTGCCTGCCTTCACAAGATCGGCCATAAATCCATGGATAATAGCAGCAGTGGCATGTAATGGCACACCAAACCCGACTGAGGCTATAGGTCATAAAATATTTTGTAAATTTTTTAAATTACCAGGTAATAAATATTTCGCCTAAAATGACACGTGCAGAAACAAGTCATAAAACACGGATTTTCCATAAATATGGCGAAATATTTATTACCTGGTAATTTAAAAAATTTACAAAACATTTTATGACCTTATTGGCAGTAACCAATTAAGTCCCTCTTTAAAAAACATTTTATGACCAGTAGTTCACGCAAATTTTCCTATTAAAGAAAAGCAAATATCGCTTATTTTTTTTTACCTATTTTTTACCAAAAAATAAATATAAATACTTCACACACTCTGAGTCAAATTTTAGTTGACTACTAAACGTGAAAGTGTTAAAGTGTTTTTTTTTGTAAAGTAAAGAGTGAAGCTGTAAAGACAATTTAAAGTAAAATGAATAAATTTTGCTGCAATCCGTTTAACAAGAGTGGACATCGTTCGAAAAAGATAAAAGTATTAAAATTAACTGGTGTTTCGAAGCGATACATGAATGAATTAAATATACAATACGGTGAAGAAGCAGAATTCATTTGCCCCAAGTGTAAAATCGATTTGTCTCAACAAGCAAATGCATTGAAACAAATGCAACCACAATCCGAGAGTGAAATGACAATTGAACAAAATGTTTCATCTGATAGTGAGGCAGACATTCCAATGGTCAATATGTCTTTGAGTCCTTTGAATGAGGCTATTACCACTTTAGGTGAATCGCCTATTACAAAAAGAAAGTTGCGAAGTGAAAAATACAGGAAAGAGAAAAAAGGCAAGGTTATGAGTGCAATCGCGACAATATTTGATGAAGGCTCTGATGACGAATGCAGTCAAGCAGATGACGTTGATGACGGCAAACAAATGATTGAGCAGTTGAAAAGAAAATTCAATTTAGCGACCACTTTTCCGGAGAAATATCTCATTTTATCTGTGCTGCCTCAATCATGGTCTATACGCAAGATTTCTGAACAGTTTCAAACATCTTTTTACATCGCGAGAAGAAGCAAAGAATTAGTTCGACAGAAGGGCATATTGGCGACTCCCACCAAGAAATTTGGCTCAAGGACCCTCAGCGAACCGTGAAAGTATTTCACGGTGAAATTGAAACATATAGGGACCTCCTGTCGAAGTCGTTGTGCGCATACCCCACGGAAAATTGTCATCTGTCCAAATGCGACAATTGTCCGAAGATTGACGAGCTAGAGCAATATTTGGCGGAAAAGTTTGAACAGCTGTTAATTCAGGAGGTGCATTTCAAACAGTGGATAATTAGCAGCGGCAGATGTTCCCTTGAGACCGTGGTAAAGAAGATTCCGGAATTCATCGAGGAATTCGGATTCAAATTGAATGAACTGAAGGCGCACCATTTCATATCCGAGACGCAATCGAAATTTCAAAAGGAAAGTAAGGAGAAATTAGCCCAAAATGAATTCATTGTGATAAGCGACTTTGCCGAGAATTACACTTTTCTCGTTCAGGATGAAATTCAGGCTTATCACTGGGCAA
Organism: Leucophora obtusa; assembly: GCA_949987735.1. Taxonomy (NCBI): domain Eukaryota; kingdom Metazoa; phylum Arthropoda; class Insecta; order Diptera; family Anthomyiidae; genus Leucophora; species Leucophora obtusa. The sequence goes on from OX465295.1 coordinate 249,691,712, forward strand.
ACGACCAGTGCACGGTGCATACTTTTTGCATTTATTTCAAAAACGAAGATAACGAACTACAGACCGTAAGCCTTGTTGTTGTCGCGGAGAGTTTAGCTCATAATTATGTGTCCGTTTATTTATTTCAAATGAAACTGTTTGAATTCTTAAGATCAAAATTCGATGCAATCGACAAAGTAACGTTTTTCTCAGACGGCGCGGCTTCTCAGTACAAGAATAAAAACAATTTTTACAATCTTTGCATAATTGAAGAAGAACAAAACTGCAAGGTCGAGTGTCACTTTTTTGCGACGTCCCACGGTAAGGGCCCATGCGATGCGTTAGGGGGAACCCTAAAACGAATGGCGACTAAGGCAAGTTTGCAAAGGCCATATACTGACCAGATCTTAAATGTACAACATTTGTTTTCGTGGATTCAAAGCAAGGAAATTACCATTAACACAGATTTATGCACTCAAAAAGAACACGATGCCATGGAGCGACGAATTCAAAACAGATATAATAATGTCAAAACTATAACTGGAACGCAAAAGTTTCATTGCTTCATACCAAATATTTCTGATATGTCAATTAATGTAAAGCGGTACTCTTCGTCTGCCGACGTGCTAAATTTAAAGTTACTTTAATTTTATAATGATGCCAAGACAATTGAAATTTTTAATAAATATTGTAATTAAGTATAAGCAGCAAAATAAGAAAGATTTTTTCTTCATAAATGTATTTTTAACTGTAAAATAATTTTTAAAATGTATTTTTAATAATAAAATAAAACAATGTTAAATAATTACAAATAATTCAATTATAAAAAATATAAAAACAATGAGAACAAGGTGGTCTCTTAAATGCCACTCTCCTGTCCAAACAAGGAGTCGGGCCCATTTTTTTATTGCTGATTCTTAAAGCAAAAATTATGAGGAATCCAAAAAAAAAAAATTAGCCGGAAAATTTAGGAGCTTCTGTGGAAAATCGGAAAATTTAATTTTCATGGGAAAATTTAATTTTCATGGGAAAAAAGGTAAATTTCTGAGAAAAATTAGGAAAATTTTATTTTTCAATTAAAGCCTGATTCAATACCTTTCCAACGAGCTATCACTCGTTGCAATCGCTTTAGTAGTTTTTTTTTAAACAACTTTCAATGAGGTCCCTTATGACGAATTCTTCAATTTTGTCACATGACAGTGGTGTACACCACCACTAAACCAGTCACTATAAAAAAAAAAATATGTAGGTACATTATTTTTTGCTGGGCAATCGATTGAGACTATTTATTTTAGAATCGGAGAGGGGTCGTCCAAAAGGTGATCGCTTTCATATGGAATTGCTCATATCTGAAACTAAGCGAGATAGAGCAAAACGGAAAAAATTTTTGCTACTTTGGAGTGTTAACACACTCCGATAAAACAGATCCGGGAGAGATCCCGAGGCATCCATTTTTATGAAACAACTAATGTAAACCAACCCTATCGCCTCTTTTTAGTAAACAAATGTTTTTTTTTTTGCTCAATTGTAATTAGTTTTTAGGCATTATTGGGATTTCATTAGCATTAGTAGGACAAATTCTAATGCCAGAAAATTTCAGTAGCATTAAATGGTAATGAAATTTGTTTAGCATAAGTCAACTAATGCTAATGAAATTTGAAATGGTGATGTAGTTTATATTAAACGAGTAAAAAGGTTAAAGTCGGGCATGCCGACTATACAATACCCTACACCAGTCTGGTTAAGAGCCAATTAATGTTTGGATCCGAAATTCGAATGGGTTAAAATGGGAATTGTGTTAAAATTTTCTATAAAATTATAAAAGAAGAGAAAATTGTAAATATAGCCCATATGGGCGATAGGTCCAAATATGGACCGATTCTATCTACAATATATTGGCTTTGTTCTCGGGACCACGTGAGTCAGCAAACCAAATTTCATCAAAATATCTTAATATTTGCGACCTTCAGCGTATAAACAATATAATTTTGGGGGACCCTTATATGGGCACTAGGTCTAAATATGGACCGATGTTAACCAAAATCAATAGGCTTCGTCCTTGGGCCAACATAGGTCTGTGTACTTCATCAAAATATCTTAATATTTGCGACCTGCAGCGTATAAACAATATAATTTTGTGGGGACCCTAATATGGGCACTAGGTCTAAACATGGACCGATTTCATCCATAATACTAGGCGTCGTCCTTGGGCCGACATAAGTCGGTGTACCAAATTTCATCAAAATATGTTAATATTTGCGACCTATAGAGTGCGCACAAGAATGCATGGACAGACAGGCAGACAGACGGACGGACATCGTTAAATCGAAATAATAAAAAATTCTGAGCCGATCGGTATACTATAAGGTATACGACCAATATTTTTTGGTGTTACAAACATCAGCACAAACTTATAATACCCTCTCCACGTAGTGGTGTAGGGTATTAAAAATATAAGGTATTATATTTTTAACTGCATAGTACGTTCATTAGACCGTACCTCAAAAAAAAGTACACCCTCTACTATGAAATATTTTTGGAAGGCGACTTAAAAATAATTTTTTTTTTGCCGAACGTAGGGGTCGCCTTTTTTAATTTTTTGTTATAGCTTTGGCATTTAAAATCGAATTTTAAAGTGTGATATATCGATTTTTTTGCCTCGAGGAGACCAGTGTTTTGCTATATAGTAAAAATCCAATTAAAAAAAATTTAAAAAGGCGACCCCTACGTTCGGTAACTAATATATGAAAAAAATTTCTACTGGGTTTAGCGAAAAACTTCCTTAGCAAAAGTTTACTGATTTTTTGCGAGCTTTAATTTTCTGACATTAGGGTCGTACATTAGGGTAGTAGCAACTGAGATCTGGTGGGTACCTACTAGAACGGGATACTTGAGCTCAAAATGCCCTTAGAATAAAACACTGGTCTCCTCGAGAGAAAAACATCGATGTATCATACTTTAAGATCCGACTGTAAATGCCAAAGATATAACGAAAAATGTAAAATGGCGACCCCCACGATCGGCAAAAAAAAAATAAAAAAAAATTTTTTGAAACCTCCTTGCAAAAATACTTCATATTGGAGGGTGTACGGCGCACTTTTTTTTTTTTGCCTGTAAGGTGGTACGCTCTAACGTATATATTAGGCCGGGTCGATTTGTGGGGAGGCAAAAAAATCGTATTCTAGGGATCAAAATAAGAAACTTTGCCGAAGGAACCATACCTCTAAAACGAATTCTACTACCCCCCAACTGTTGACTTTTGTCCCGTAGGGTCAAGTTTTGAAAAATCACACTTTGACCCATTTAGAGTGCCCCAATCGAGTCCAAATGTATGACCGACCCCCACTAACTTTGGAGGGCCGATCCACCCATGCCAGTGGCACACCCCCTGGAACTCCCCTGGGGGGTTCCCCATACAAACATTTTAAAAAATCACCATTTTTGGCACTTTATTTTATTATTTTTTATTTATTTTATTTATTTTTATTATTTTATTTATTTTTTCTCCTTAGAAATTTATTTAGTCAGAACATATGTAAATGAAAAAATTAATTTAACTTAGTAATAGAAAAGAAAAAATAAAAAATTACTGTTTGAAGTCTTTTTTGCTTTCAAGTCTGGGCAATTTCGCACGGCTCTCTAATGTCGTCGCCATAACAGCCTCTACATTTTCCGGTATAACTCGTTTGGAAACGCTAGCTAGCAATTGAACGTGTCGTTCTGTTTCTTGTATGTGTGATGGAATTTTTGGATCATTAAACGGTGGATCATCTTGATTTAAATATTCTTTCAAAGTATCGTATGGAATGCTTCGCGTGAATGGTGGTTCAAATACGTCATTTATGTCATTCATATTGATCATTTCTGTGTAACTTGTGCAATAAAAGTTTATATCTGGTTTTTTATAAGCTCTAAGTCCCGTTGGGTCGTCAACATCGGTTCGATAGCGTAGCCACCGAGAATGTACAATTTTCCCTGGTTTGATGTTTGCCAGATCCACTGAAACCACGCCGCTAGAAATTGCATGGGCCATGTCGTATAAGTACTTGGAATCGGTGGAAAATTCAATTTTTTCTGGAGCAGGGGGCATATTTTTCAACTCAATTTTCTGAAAGCCGTCCACCACCTGAAAATATATAAAAATAAAACAATTAAAAACGGTTGACAATTATAATAAATGAGTGATAGCAATAACTTACCGGAAGAGTTTCACAAGTTTCGATTTGACGGCTCAATTTTCCGGTTGCCGATCTTGGTCCAGTGCTGGTTGATTTATCCAAAGCTTCAAACAAATGCCGAAACGGAAGTTCGTTGAAGTGTAGAAGGCAAACGAACCAATGCAATGGTCTTTTTAACAGCAATTCGAATCATCGTATAATTCCACCGTTTGAGCCAGTGTTTGTTGGCTCACCGTCAGTGCATATGCCAATTAATGCATCCAGTGATATATTTTTATCGTTGAAAAAATCATTTAATTTGGTTGTTTTGTATTCAGCGGTTTCATGTTCCAGTCTTACGTAACCAATCAATTCAGAATTCGGTTCTCTCAAAATAACAAGATGAGGTTCTTTTACCATTCTAGTATGATACTTCTCATCAATTGTATCTCTCGTTAAAGTATCATCTTTTCTGCCATCGAATGAAAATGCTAACAAATTGGTATCATCTAACCGTTTGCGAAGCACTTCTTGTCTGCATTTCTCTTTTTCTCGGCGAACTTTCGATTTATCCATGATGAGAGGTTTGCCATGGATATCTTTCATTTTCAAATCTTGGAAAAGAGCTGTTCCCATTGCTGATGCTACTCTATCAGGCACGCCAAATCTGTCACATACCAAGGCAAAGTTAAAACAATCGTATCTCTGCGTGTATTGTGAACTTGTTCTTATATCCAAATCTTCTTGAACCGGTGGCGGTGCGTATGTTGAATCATCGGGATCTTGGTATGTTGGCATTGATGACATAGACGTTGATCCTTGCTCTTCAATTTCCATCGCAAATCCATCCATTGTTAGACTTCTCTGATTATGTTGATCGTGCATAAACTCTTTGAGGCGTTCGGGAACCAAACCGCATGCACATGGAGCTGCCTTCAAATCGCATTTACATGTTCCAATGAAAAAAATTGTTTCCAGAGATTTTACATACTCTGTAAATTGTTGGGGTTTGTTTCTTCTCTTGATTTGCTCTTGATATTTGTCAAGCAATCTATTCAATTTATTACATACACTTTTTTTCAGCATTATTTCCATACCAAGTTTTTCCCAAATTCCAATCAACTTATCTTGTACTTGAATAGTGAATGCTTTATAGGACAACTTTTTTTGTTCGCTCAAGTAAAAATAATATCGCAAGATATCCAGATGGGTTGGTAAATTAAGATCAGTCAAATCAGTAGACACACCAAAAACAGTAACATCATGCCTGGGTATATGACTCATTGGGTTTTCGATAGTTGTTGATGTTGTTATTGCTTCATCTTGCGGTGTAGAGGATGGTGGATTCATTGTAAACTTCTTGATTTGGAATGATTTTTTTTAAAATATTTTTTTATCTCAAATTAGCACTTCACACTTCGAGTTCTTCACAACGACTTAATGCATTCACAAAAACTGTTGCGTTATATATGGTCTAGGAGACGAGGTAATAAGAATGAAATGGTAATTTCAATTCTACCTGTAACCGATTTTGTTGTCAAAACTGCCCATAAAGTACTTACATGTAAATTAAACGTTAATCTGACTACAAATTCTGTTAAGCAAGTGCGCCTTTTATTACTTCTGGAAAATCCTTTATGATCATTTTATGCTCAATTCTACCTGTAACCGATTTTGTTGTCAAAACTGCCCATAAAGTACTTACATGTAAATTAAACGTTAATCTGACCACAAATTCTGTTAAGCAAGTGCGCCTTTTATTTCTTCTGGAAAATCCTTTATGATAATTTTATGCTCAATTCTACCTGTAACCGATTTAGCTTAAGTTTACGACATGCAGCTGTGTCTTGTGGTGGCTTAAAAAACCCACACAACCTATTTTACGACCTGCAACAGAACGACACGTTCAATTGCTAGCTAGCGTTTCCAAACGAGTTATACCGGAAAATGTAGAGGCTGTTATGGTGACGACATTAGAGAGCCGTGCGAAATTGCCCAGACTTGAAAGCAAAAAAGACTTCAAACAGTAATTTTTTTTATTTTCTTTTCTATTACTAAGTTAAATTAATTTTTTCATTTACATATGTTCTGACTAAATAAATTTATAAAGAGAAAAAATAAATAAAATAATAAAAATAAATAAAATAAATAAAAAATAATAAAATAAAGTGCCAAAAATGGTGATTTTTTAAAATGTTTGTATTGGGAACCCCCCAGGGGATATGCCACTGGCATGGGTGGATCGGCCCTCCAAAGTTAGTGGGGGTCGGTCATACATTTGGACTCGATTGGGGCACTCTAAATGGGTCAAAGTGGGATTTTTCAAAACTTGACCCTACGGGACAAAAGTCAACAAACATTTTAAAAAATCACCATTTTTGGCACTTTATTTTATTATTTTTTATTTATTTTATTTATTTTTATTATTTTATTTATTTTTTCTCCTTAGAAATTTATTTAGTCAGAACATATGTAAATGAAAAAATTAATTTAACTTAGTAATAGAAAAGAAAAAATAAAAAATTACTGTTTGAAGTCTTTTTTGCTTTCAAGTCTGGGCAATTTCGCACGGCTCTCTAATGTCGTCGCCATAACAGCCTCTACATTTTCCGGTATAACTCGTTTGGAAACGCTAGCTAGCAATTGAACGTGTCGTTCTGTTTCTTGTATGTGTGATGGAATTTTTGGATCATTAAACGGTGGATCATCTTGATTTAAATATTCTTTCAAAGTATCGTATGGAATGCTTCGCGTGAATGGTGGTTCAAATACGTCATTTATGTCATTCATATTGATCATTTCTGTGTAACTTGTGCAATAAAAGTTTATATCTGGTTTTTTATAAGCTCTAAGTCCCGTTGGGTCGTCAACATCGGTTCGATAGCGTAGCCACCGAGAATGTACAATTTTCCCTGGTTTGATGTTTGCCAGATCCACTGAAACCACGCCGCTAGAAATTGCATGGGCCATGTCGTATAAGTACTTGGAATCGGTGGAAAATTCAATTTTTTCTGGAGCAGGGGGCATATTTTTCAACTCAATTTTCTGAAAGCCGTCCACCACCTGAAAATATATAAAAATAAAACAATTAAAAACGGTTGACAATTATAATAAATGAGTGATAGCAATAACTTACCGGAAGAGTTTCACAAGTTTCGATTTGACGGCTCAATTTTCCGGTTGCCGATCTTGGTCCAGTGCTGGTTGATTTATCCAAAGCTTCAAACAAATGCCGAAACGGAAGTTCGTTGAAGTGTAGAAGGCAAACGAACCAATGCAATGGTCTTTTTAACAGCAATTCGAATCATCGTATAATTCCACCGTTTGAGCCAGTGTTTGTTGGCTCACCGTCAGTGCATATGCCAATTAATGCATCCAGTGATATATTTTTATCGTTGAAAAAATCATTTAATTTGGTTGTTTTGTATTCAGCGGTTTCATGTTCCAGTCTTACGTAACCAATCAATTCAGAATTCGGTTCTCTCAAAATAACAAGATGAGGTTCTTTTACCATTCTAGTATGATACTTCTCATCAATTGTATCTCTCGTTAAAGTATCATCTTTTCTGCCATCGAATGAAAATGCTAACAAATTGGTATCATCTAACCGTTTGCGAAGCACTTCTTGTCTGCATTTCTCTTTTTCTCGGCGAACTTTCGATTTATCCATGATGAGAGGTTTGCCATGGATATCTTTCATTTTCAAATCTTGGAAAAGAGCTGTTCCCATTGCTGATGCTACTCTATCAGGCACGCCAAATCTGTCACATACCAAGGCAAAGTTAAAACAATCGTATCTCTGCGTGTATTGTGAACTTGTTCTTATATCCAAATCTTCTTGAACCGGTGGCGGTGCGTATGTTGAATCATCGGGATCTTGGTATGTTGGCATTGATGACATAGACGTTGATCCTTGCTCTTCAATTTCCATCGCAAATCCATCCATTGTTAGACTTCTCTGATTATGTTGATCGTGCATAAACTCTTTGAGGCGTTCGGGAACCAAACCGCATGCACATGGAGCTGCCTTCAAATCGCATTTACATGTTCCAATGAAAAAAATTGTTTCCAGAGATTTTACATACTCTGTAAATTGTTGGGGTTTGTTTCTTCTCTTGATTTGCTCTTGATATTTGTCAAGCAATCTATTCAATTTATTACATACACTTTTTTTCAGCATTATTTCCATACCAAGTTTTTCCCAAATTCCAATCAACTTATCTTGTACTTGAATAGTGAATGCTTTATAGGACAACTTTTTTTGTTCGCTCAAGTAAAAATAATATCGCAAGATATCCAGATGGGTTGGTAAATTAAGATCAGTCAAATCAGTAGACACACCAAAAACAGTAACATCATGCCTGGGTATATGACTCATTGGGTTTTCGATAGTTGTTGATGTTGTTATTGCTTCATCTTGCGGTGTAGAGGATGGTGGATTCATTGTAAACTTCTTGATTTGGAATGATTTTTTTTAAAATATTTTTTTATCTCAAATTAGCACTTCACACTTCGAGTTCTTCACAACGACTTAATGCATTCACAAAAACTGTTGCGTTATATATGGTCTAGGAGACGAGGTAATAAGAATGAAATGGTAATTTCAATTCTACCTGTAACCGATTTTGTTGTCAAAACTGCCCATAAAGTACTTACATGTAAATTAAACGTTAATCTGACTACAAATTCTGTTAAGCAAGTGCGCCTTTTATTACTTCTGGAAAATCCTTTATGATCATTTTATGCTCAATTCTACCTGTAACCGATTTTGTTGTCAAAACTGCCCATAAAGTACTTACATGTAAATTAAACGTTAATCTGACCACAAATTCTGTTAAGCAAGTGCGCCTTTTATTTCTTCTGGAAAATCCTTTATGATAATTTTATGCTCAATTCTACCTGTAACCGATTTAGCTTAAGTTTACGACATGCAGCTGTGTCTTGTGGTGGCTTAAAAAACCCACACAACCTATTTTACGACCTGCAACAGAACGACACGTTCAATTGCTAGCTAGCGTTTCCAAACGAGTTATACCGGAAAATGTAGAGGCTGTTATGGTGACGACATTAGAGAGCCGTGCGAAATTGCCCAGACTTGAAAGCAAAAAAGACTTCAAACAGTAATTTTTTTTATTTTCTTTTCTATTACTAAGTTAAATTAATTTTTTCATTTACATATGTTCTGACTAAATAAATTTATAAAGAGAAAAAATAAATAAAATAATAAAAATAAATAAAATAAATAAAAAATAATAAAATAAAGTGCCAAAAATGGTGATTTTTTAAAATGTTTGTATTGGGAACCCCCCAGGGGATATGCCACTGGCATGGGTGGATCGGCCCTCCAAAGTTAGTGGGGGTCGGTCATACATTTGGACTCGATTGGGGCACTCTAAATGGGTCAAAGTGGGATTTTTCAAAACTTGACCCTACGGGACAAAAGTCAACAGTTGGGGGTAGTAGAATTCGTTTTAGAGGTATGGTTCCTTCGGCAAAGTTTCTTATTTTGATCCCTAGAATACGATTTTCAATGAGCCATGGGCGATTATTAAATCGACCCGCCCTAGTATATATATACATAGATAGTTCTTACATGCATATGGTACATTGCTTCATTGTTATATGAATAGAGTAGATTCCCTCATTTCTTAGTAACATGGTATGCAAACGTAGCCGTCGTTGCTTGACGAGCATTAAGCGGAGTATACACGAAGGAACATTCGTGAAAAAACTCCCATTTTTTTTACCAATGTTCATTTGTGTATGTTAATGTGTCGTGTTGACATTCGTGATATTGGTGTTATCAAATTTTTTGATATTTTATGTTCCACACTCAATGTTCCTTCGTGTATACTCCGCTTTACTTCATTCATTAGTTTTATTTATCTCTTTGTTTCTTTTTGTATTGGCTCACAATAATTCGTTTACAAAGTTAACACCAATTGACCTGAATTAACTTTTAGGCTATCATGTGTTTTGAAACGCCATTTAAAATGTACTGTACAGCCCTTTAGTAAACCGACTAAAAATTATTCTACTTTGAAGTATAGACCTCCGAAAAAATTCGAGGAATTTTGCTAACCAGTAGCAACAACTCTTAAACATTTTTCGTTATTTTTCCAAGAATCTGCTCCATATACTCGCCATTTAAGTAGTCTTCGGGACACCCTGTAGTTTGTTTTTATTGCAAAACACTAAATAAAAACCTAAAAAAATAAAAAACTAATGTCATTTATAAAGGCTTTGGGTATGTTCGTAAATGCAGTAGTTTGGCATCACTGCGGCATAATAAAAGTAAAACGTTCAAAAAACCATCACTTGACCACATTGATTTACATCAAACGTTTTTTTATGCAAACAATTGACAGTGCTGCCGCAAATTTTTGCAACTATTTCATAATTTTAATTTCTGTTGCGAAAGTGCGCGTTCTAAATTTTTATGTTAAAATCATTTAATACAAAAAGAAAACTAAACGTTGGTGCATAATGGAAGAGTACGTAGTGCATTATATAAAAATTAACAAAAAATTGTCATTTTTGTCATCAAGATTTTTCAATAATATTTGTTACCATCAAGATTTTCAATAACATTTTTTGTAAAACGTTCTAAAAAGCAAACTCTGTGCAGTTGTTAAGCAGTAGCAAAGCATCTGCAACAGCTGATCACGCATCAGCAACAAAACTTGGCATAACTACCGCAGTTTTGCACAAATTTACTGCATTTACGAACGTACCATTTATCTAACTTGTAATTATTTCTTTACAAATAATTATAATTCTATAAATTTTTTTAAATCATTTCCAATTTTTATTAGGTAAGTTAGAATTCCCATTATAACAAAAATATCAAATATTTTCTTCACGAAGATTTCTTGAAATAATTGTGAAAAATATATGTATCATGAATCCCAGTGTAGAAACGGTAATGACATATCGTTATTGTTTGGAGTACCAGTAATGACACCCACTTACCTTCTGCATTATTTTAAAACATATAATAATGAGTTACGGATAATGACTCATTTTTATCATTATTTCAAACACAAAATAATTTTTTAGATTTTTTTGAAAATTTTTTTAAATCTATTTTTAGACTCAATATTTTTTAAACACTGGTAAGGATATATGTAACCACATATTTTTTGATTTTTTGTGTGTTGGCGAGTAAGCTTACTTGTGTGCAGCAGGTCAATTATATTTTTATCTATTAAATATTACATGTCGATATAGCTCAGATGGTAGAGCTGTTGACTGCCAATCTGTAGACCCAGGTTCGATTCCCGCACCAGCAAATTTTATTTAAAAAAAAAATACAATAAAAAATATTTTTTTTTATATAATTTATTTTTTTGAAAACCTATTTTTAAACTCATTATTTTTGTCAGTACTGGTAAGCACAACGGTAACGATATATTTTTTGATTTTTCGTATGCTGGTGTGCTCAACTCAACTCATTATTTTTCGCGACATCCCCATATAAAGGTAATAAGAAATGTAATAACAAAAGTAAGTAGTTACCATTACCAAGTATGTAGTTACATAACCACATATCTGGTAATGATTTTCTACACTGGGATGAGAAGTATCATTTGAACATGCTTTCACTTTTATTCATTCACGGTTTTTTCTTTTCATAAGTAGTATCATTTGAACATTCATTCATTTTATTTTTTTTTTCTTTCTTTTCAAGTTGTTTAAGTTTCATATTTCATATCATGCACGAGAAGGAAAGGGATCAGACACTCACTAACACTTTCATGAAAATGAGATGTGTGTTGTAAAAGAAATGAAAAATGAAATAAAAAAGAGGCATACTATATTTTTTCTTTCATGTACGTTGATACAAGAAAGCCAGAACACAAAGACAAATAATCTTGTTCGTGAAGATGAAATAAAAAATTCACCAAATACGTACTCTGGTCAAAACCCCCTTGACTAGAAATCTGTAATTTAAAATATGTGTCCCTAGGGAGTGGGCTAACTTATTAGGAAGGTCCTTTCTGGAATTTCCGACGCAGACGTCCGCTAAGACGGTATTTTTGAAATTCCTACCGGAAGGGGTAAAAAGAGAATAATTTCCCCCTTGATGGCCTGCTCGAACCCCTTTGTCTAGAAACCTGAAATTTGTAATATGTTTTCCTTGGAGTATGGGCTAACTTAACTTAATCGACAAGGTATTTTTTTTTGATTTTGAAAGGAACGTGGTAAAAATGGAGGTTCACAAGGGGAAAATTGCTTCTATTAACGCATACCTCTTTGGATAAAAACCCAAATATTTGGAATGAAATGGGAAACGGGTGGAATTGGAACACTACACAAGTGCAACGAAATTTAAATGAACGGAGCACGAGTGGAATGGAGACAACACAACAACAATATGGAGTGGAGTACGAAACAAAATGGATATTGAAACACAAGATAGTGTGAATGAAAATGGAATAAAACGCGGAACGAGTGGAATCGAAACACAAGATAATGGCAACGAAATACAATGGAATGGTGAACGAAATGGAATCTGGGAACGAGTTGCATTGGAACACTAAAATTGTTAAACGAAATGGAACGTGGAACGAGTGAAATTGAAACATGAGATAACTAAAGGGAAATTTAATGGAATTTGCATGACTTAAACTGCTGGAGTTTGGTAAATTTCTCATGTGATTACCTTTAACATAGACATACATCCACTGAGGCAGGACTATTCCAAAAAACCCAAAGATGTCGTTTCGAATTCGTAACGATATCATTTCGATGATAAGTTTGTCCGAGAATGATATTATTAAAGCTTCATAAGTGAAGAAAAATGCATATTCGTTAACGATATCGTTATGATATCGAAAATATCAGGCAGCGCGATAATATTTTCGACATATTTAAAAATTTTTGTCGTTATTTTATCACTATTCCATGAAAATATGATATCATTAACGATATCGAAATAAACAAATATATACGATATCTTTAACGATTAAATTAGAACAAAAAATATGATCTTTTTAGAAACTTTATCGTTATTTTGAAAAATTATGATATAGTTACGAGTTCATATTTTTGTATTATAGACGATAGCAATTATGATACTTAACGATACTGTATCGTTTTGTGGTTTTTGGGATATATTTTATATTGGGGTAAAACCCCAATATAAAATATTACCTGCACAGATAAAAATATTATAAAATTTTAGATGACAAAAATAATTGTTAAAATTCAGTTTCCATTTCAACAACATTTTTAATTGAATCAATTAAACATTTTGTTGATATGACAAGTTTCCAACTTTTTTTCAATCAAACTTGTTTGTTAAAGTTCAACAGGTTCTTTGCTGACTCGGTCAACATCGTCAATTCGAGCCAGTGAACTAGATGGTTCAAATCGTTCTTTTTTGTTTTGTGATTAAAAATAAAAAATTGAGGTTTGGTAAAATTTTTGTTTCTTTTATTAACTTTTACTTCTTAATTTCGAACAAAATTATTATTATATTCTAAAAAACCATTCCAATTTTCAAACAATTTATTGAAAATAGATACAAACAATTATTGCAAGATCGAGCAATGATGAGCAGTTCATATGGGGTTGCCATTCGTCCTCTTTTCCCCGGACACTGTCCGGGGCAGTCCTCCTTCTTTTTCAGTAAGTGTCCGGGGTTGTCCTACTTTTTACACTTTTCTCCATAACTTTTTTTACTGCTTCTAAACTTTTCAATTGTCGGCATCGCTACTTTCTCGCTGTTATCTCAATTGACTTGGCATCACTTTGATTGCCAAAATAAAGAACAATTTAACATTGCTTTTAATGATGAAAATGTATTTAATGAATTCCTTGTCATGAAAAATTATGTAAAAAAATTAAATTCAATTAACACGACTGATAACAAGTTTTGGTTCGATTTTTTTTATTAAAAATTATGTTTTCTATGAAATGAAAAAACTTGTTGAGTTTTAATTCCTTTTTGAATGAATTCACTGAATTCGTTCAGTCAATTAAAAAAAAAAATAAAATTACGTTCATTGAATTAAAAAAATACTCTCACTGAATTAACAAAAAAAAAATTACGTTCACTGAATTAAAAAAAACGTTCAAAGAATTACAAAAAATACGTTCACTGAAATGAAAAAAAATACGTTCACTTAATTGAAAAACAAAAATTACGTTCACTGAATTCAAAGCCTGTTTTCTGCCGTTCAGTAGAAGAAAACATTTATTTATAAATAAAATTTGTAATACGAGTACTAAGCAATTTTACAGCGTTTGCTGTTAAAAATAAATTATATATTAAGTGTTAGAGAACCCCAATGTTTTTTGGAACTTGATTTTTTAATCATGTAGGTTGATAAACTGCATCGGATTTCTCTAACACTTTTACTAGCAAACGCTGTTAAATTGCTTAGTACTCGTATTACAAACTTTATTAAAAATAAAATTGAACGCGTTCACCAGTGAATTAATTAATTTGATTCAATAAAAAGAACTATAGCAATTACATTCATTCGTAACAAAATAAATCGAACGAAAACAAATATGAATTAATTCCATTCAATATATGCTGCTTTGTCAAGGAATTCTCCGAATTTTAAATTTAGAATTGAAAAACTTAATTAAGGAATTAATTCTTCAAAGCTCTGCGTAGAACTGCTTTTGCAGTGGACCCCAAAAAGAAGTAAATTGAATCCAGAAAATATTTCTGATATTATTAGAGCCAAATATAATTTTGATATGAGTCGTAAAGAGTTTTATGAATGTTTCAAGAAATGTGACAGTAATATGTGACAGCTCATAGAGAAAGGGCCCTAGGGTAAAAAAATCAATTTTTTTTGTTTTGTGGACAACATCTGAGTATCGAATGAGACCGATCCCATGCTCTCCTGACCTTAGGTCCCTTTCTATCCTTAGGTCCCTTTCTATTTTGCGCGTCACATATATTGATTCAAATTGGAAGCGTTGAAAAATATTCATGAAACTCTTGATAATGCGTATCAAGAAATCATAAAAATATACATTCCCTAAACTTTATGCAAAAAATTTGTTAATCGTTGTTTTTTTTTGTTTAATCAGGTACTACTAATTTTAGTTCAGAATGATTTGTTATTTTTTTTTGTAAATTTTTTTTTTTAATAAAGGCCCAGTGGACGCCAGAAAAAAAATTGAATCCAGAAACTATTTCTATTTCTGATATTATTAGAGTCAAATAAAATTTTGATATAAATTTTCAAGACCCAGTGTAGAAACGGTAATGACATATCATTACTTTTTGGACTACCAGTAATGACACCCACTTACCTTCTGTATTATTTTAAAACATATAATAATGAGTTACTGATAATTACTTATTTTTATCATTATTTCAAATAGAAAATAATTTTTTAGATTTTTTTGAAATCTATATATTTAACCACATATTTTTTGATTTTTTGTATGTTGGTGAGTAAGCTTACTTGTGTGCAGCAGGTCAATTGTGTTTTTATCTATTAAATATTACATGTCGATATAGCTCAGATGGCAGAGCTGTTGACTGGCAATCTGTAGACCCAGGTTCGATTCCCGCACCAGCAAATTTTATTTAAAAAAAAAAAAAAATACAATAAAAAATATTTTTTTTTTATATAATTTATTTTTTAGAAAATCTATTTTTAGACTCATTATTTTTGTCAGTACTGGTAAGCACATAGGTAACGATATATTTTTTGATATTTCGTATGCTGGTGTGTAACGACAACTCATTATTTTTCGCGACATCGCCATATAAAGGTAATAAGAAATGTAATAACAAAAGTAACTAGTTACCATTACCAAGTATGTTGTTACATAACCACATATCTGGTAATGATTTTCTACACTGGGGAGTTTTATGAATATTTAAAGAAATGCGATAGTAATGTATAGATTCAAATTGGAAGCGTTGAAAAACATTCCTGAAACCCTTTACAATTCGTATCAAGAAATTATAGAAATGTACATTCCTGAAAATGTATGAAATGAATTGTTTAATCGTTATGTTTTTTGTTTGTTTATTTATGTCCCACTAATTTAAAGTTCCGAATGATTGTTTTGCTTTTTGTGAATTTTTTTTAGTGGGAATAAAATTGTTTTATTTATAAAATAAATTTTTATTTGTATATTTTATTGCGTTGTTGATTTTTGTAAAACTAATTATTTTAGAAAATTGTCCTCTTTTTTAAGACAAATGTCCTCCTTTTTGGCTGAACTTTACTTTATGGGGCATCCCTCAAAAAAAAAATTATATATGACCCCCTCTGGAATTAAAAACAAAATTTTTTTCTATATGGTGTTAAGGGGGCCGGAGCCCCTGGGACCCGCTAGGTTCAAAAAACCGAAACACACCCAAAATTGTAAAAATGGCTCAAATTAAAGGAAATTTTCTCCCGATTTCAAAAATGCATTTGGTTTTATGATCCATAAAGTGTGGCTCCCACTAGATCGCTTTAAGACGCCTCGGGAGTCTAAAATAGCCACTTAATGTACTAATTATAAAGTATGGGTACTCAAATAAACGGAAATTTTCTTAAGAAATTCATAAAAAAACCCCCAAACTTCATTACATTTTAATTTTTTACAAAAAAAAAACTTTTACCAAAACAAAGCTTATGTACGCTATGTACCAAAAAATTTAAAATTTTTAGAAAAAATCCCGCCCGTGTAAAAAAGATCAGATCTGGTCAGATCTCAGCACATCTTACCAGATCTAATTGGATCTCAAAGTTGGGGACAAATTTGAGATCTAATTAGATCTGATCAGATCTAGGCACATCTGGCCAGATCTTCGTAGATCTTACCAGATCTAATTAGATCTCAAAATTGGGGACAAATTTAAGATCTAATTAGATCTGATCAAATCTGGCACATTTGTCCAGATCACTTTAGATTTGAACAAATTTGGCACTAGATCTGATCAGATCTTGCCATAAGATATTATCACATATGCCATATCTGATCATATTTGATGTGATCTGGTACAGGATCTAATTAGATTCAATCATATCTATTGAGAACCAAAAAGATCTGGTCAGATCTAAACTTTTTTACACGGGCGCTATTTTTTTTAAACTTTTTTCGCCTGCGACGCTGTGTCCCATAATATATAAAAAACCCCCTAAAATTCGTAAAATTTTCAAATTTTTATAGAAAAAATCCCACACTTTTATCACCAAAAAGTTTACGTACATTTTCCAAAATAGTATTTTTTAACAAAATGACAAAAATGCACTTAACCCGAATTCTATTTTCCGGATCTTAAAACAAAATGCATATGTGACCTTCTCCGAGAAAAGGGACCAAGTGTGTCAAAAAACGGATTTGGACTTAAGAGTGGATTCTGGTACCTAAAAGGGTGTAGAATAAGATGAAATGAGTTAGATTTCTTATAAAAATTTATTTACCCTATAAAAACGTACAAAACGAACTTGGGAAAATCGATAAAAATGAGAAAAACAAAATATTTTTTTTTTTTGATTTTTTGATTTTAAATTGTTTTTTTTCGGTGTTTCGTGATCTGGTACTTCGATTTTCTTCCGTTTGACAATTTCAGTTTTTTCTTTTTTCGGCGCTTTGACTTCAGCTTTCTTTTTCTCGTGATCCGATGCTTCGATTTTTTTTCTTGCTGGCAGGTTCAGATTTATTTTTCGATTTTTTTTTCGCTATGGGTTCACTCGGTTTAGGAGCTACAAAATCCCGTTTCTGTCAATCAGTACATAAGACCCTGACATTCTCATACAAATACCATTTGCGATCTAACGATAAACCGCTTGGTGCAATGAGCGGAGGTAATTCGTTTGGTAGCCCAGCCGTTCATCGCAGATTCGTTTTTTTTTTGATGGCAACCCTGTCGTGTAAAGTTTAACATTCTTGAATGCTACAATAGTGAATTTTAAAATCATTCAAAACAATACTAAACGATAGTTATAAACTTTTTGAAACACTATCATATATTTAGGATATTACTTGTCACAAGCTAAACATCAAACATGCCACCAAAAATTCGTAGAAGCATTAAAATAAAAAAAAAAAATTGTTTGTTGCCAGTGCAATTTAGTGGTAGAAGAAGAAGATGACACAATCGAATGTGATAAGTGCGCCAAAACTTTTCATGCTATTTGTACTGCACTAAACAAACGTGAGTATCAATACATGCTGGATAATGAGAGTGAAGAGTTTGTGTGCCAATGGATGTAATGAAGTCATGGATGTAATGAACGCAGTGGAAGTGTAAAGAATGAAATAAACATAATAAAAACAAAGCTTAAAAAAATCGATCAGCTGGACATTTTAGAAGAGACAATTCAGTTTTTGTTACAACAATTTGATGACATGGTAAAAGATACAGCTGATAACAAAAAAAAGTTTGAGGCTTTACAAAAAGAAAAAAATTTAAAACTCGAAATAAATAATCTAAAATGTTCCATTAAGCTTTCAAACGACAACCGGGTTAAGAATGACTGCCTTATAAATGGTGTTGAAGTTACTGATAGCTCCGATCCTGTTGAAACCGTCGTAAAAATTATGAAAGATGTTGGTGTGTTTTTAAAGCCTAGCGAAATAGATGCTTATTTTCTTAAAAAGAAAGATGATGGAAATAAGAAGCAGTCTATGGTGGTTAAATTTACCAACAGGAAATTAAAAAAAACTATAATGTCGACCAAGCCAAAGCTAAAAGATACCGATAAATCAATCTTTATTAACTATTATTTAAGTAAAGAAACATTAACTTTACTTAGTTAAAGGATGTTTAAAGGATGTTGGTTACCGCAGAGTGTACAATTGTACGGCAAAATTTACACAAAAAGAAGTGAGCTATCAAAACCAAAAATCATAAAAAATATAGAGGATGTAGATCGACTATTATTAGAGTCAACTCAACAGAGAAGATCATCAAACCGCAGTAATGTTATTAACAAAAAGGACACTAACCATAGCGATGATGATGCTGATCTCAGTGTAGAAAATCATTACCCGATATGTGGTTATGTAACTACATACTTGGTAATGGTAACTAGTTACTTTTGTTGTTACATTTCTTATTACCTTTATATGGCGATGTCGCGAAAAATAATGAGTTATGGTTACACACCAGCATACGAAAAATCAAAAAATATATCGTTAACTATGTGCTTACCAGTACTGACAAAAATAATGAGTCTAAACTTAGATTTTCAAAAAAATTAATTATATAAAAAAAAATATTTTTTATTGTATTTTTTTTTAAATAAAATTTGCTGGTGCGGGAATCGAACTTGTGTCTACAGATTGCCAGTCAATAGCTCCACCATCTGAGCTTTATCGACATGTAATATTTAATAGATAAAAATATAATTGACCTGCTGCACACAAGTAAGCTTACTCGCCAACATACAAAAAATCAAATAATATATGGTGACATATTTCCTTACCAGTGTTTACAAAATATTGAGTCTAAAAATAGATTTCAAAAACTTTTCAAAAAAATCTAGAAAATTATTTTCTATTTGAAATAATGATAAAAATAAGTCATTATCAGTAACTCATTATTATATGTTTTAAAATAATGCAGAAGGTAAGTGGGTGTCATTACTGGTAGTCCAAAAAATAATGATATGTCATTACCATTTCTACACTGGGATGATTCATACTTGTCACCTGTGTAGATAAAAGTTTAATTTATAATATGAAAAAATAAAGGAAAATAATAATTTTGTCATTTTAATAATAGTTAGTTCTCAATAACTTCGTGATTTATAAAGAGTTACTTTTATTACACCAGTAAAGTATTTCATCAAATTAAAAACATTTATTTCAATAAAGCTAAATTCCTTTCAATATAGTTTATATTTTCAACACTTGATGAACTTGTCTAACATAATGATTATATAATATACAATAATTATAAATTTGTTTACATTTTATTTTTTAATATTGTAATTTCTTTTTTAATTTTTTTCTTCTCTTTTTTATACATATATCTAAGATATTAACCATTGTAAGATATTAACCATTGTAATTTAGAAATCATGTTGCCAGCTAGCCTCAATAATGCCCTTGTGGCGCTGAGGCGCTATCATTGTTTGAAAATAAAAATTATGGTTTAAAAAAAAGTGGTGGTACTTGGTAATACCTAAAATGCAATCGTTTACAAAATTAATTGAAACACACAGAAAACAGTCTCAGTTGTGGCCACCGAATTTGTTGCCAATCGAATTCGTGCGGTTACGACAACTATTATTATATTTTTCGTCGTGAAAGCCAATATTCGGTTGTCTAATTCAATATTATGTTCCACATAAATATTATTATGTTCTACAAAATTTTATTGAAATTAAAAAACTTTTTTGAATTTTCTGGTATTGAACCCGGCCCTTCAGGTTAATAGTTCACACTTTTACCCACTGCACCACAACTACTTTTAAATTTCTTAGCCATATTTACTGTTTATACATATGAATATTTTATTTTAATTAAAAAAAAAACATCTAAATTTTTGTCTTTTCCGGGATTCGAACCCGGAAATCCGGCGTACTAGGCCAACTCCTCACCCACTACACCACAAACACTTAATAATTTTAATGACTAATTTTGAATTTATGTGTTTTATTAATACAGTATAAAATTCATTTATCAATATCAATTAATAGTTGTGTGTGTTATCAATACAATCCACAATTCGGTTGGTTCTACAGAAACTTGAATTTAAGGTCATATTTGATTAGGATACCCGTATTTGTAGTTACCACTTTCGAATATTGAAATTTTTTTAAAAAAGGTTATAGATAACACCAATTTTCTTGTATATTCACTAAATAAATGGCTGCTTCTACTGCATAGAATTACTAAACTGATACTAATTTTAAAATTGATTGGTGATACCAATAATTTGTTAAAAGGATAGTTTTTTAGTTCATTTTCCCTATTTTTAATACCTAGTCAAATATTTTTGATGTAGTATTCAATTATAGGTAATTCCAAATAAAATAAAGTCCTGGCAAATTCATTTTAATGGTTTTGATCGAAAGCCAACCAATCTTTTTCATGGGTGAATGAATTTGAAAAATTAAAATCACAAAATCGCGACAGTTTACCTGGTAATCTTTTGTAAAATCCTTAGAAATGAGTATCCCATGTTCGCCACTCTACTTCACTTCCATTCATAGCGTTGTTAAATTTATTGCTGCTAGATCTATCTACATTTGAGCGACTATATTCTAGTTTCATTAATCCGAAAGAGCGATCGGGACTGAACTTGGTGTGGGCAGTTAGGAGGAAATTTAATGATATCGATTCGTTTAAGCCAGAATCCACTCGCCAGGCCAAATAATGCATCATTGCATTATTTTTATTCTGTGCTACGCAGGTATCACAAAATAAAACTAAATTTTTGACGGCATTCTTCGTAAAGTAATCGTGAATTTGGCTAATGACAGCATTAGGTCCTTTTCCTATTTCGAACTCTTCGTCTAATAAATAGTTTGACTGAACGTTAGTGAATTCATTATGAATACCAAAAATTGAACATTTACGAGCTGCTTTGAAATATACCGTTCCGACTTGTTGTGGACTGGATGGACAAGATATATTTTGTGCATAGTCGAAACTAACTACAAGAGTAGAATAAGCATCACTCATCTTGCAGC
Source organism: Leucophora obtusa (assembly GCA_949987735.1). NCBI lineage: Eukaryota > Metazoa > Arthropoda > Insecta > Diptera > Anthomyiidae > Leucophora > Leucophora obtusa. The sequence continues at coordinate 249,713,466 of OX465295.1, forward strand.
ATTGTTGGTAGAATTCACGCTGGCGTTTCGCATGGTCAAGATGAGTAACAGCCATTCGTAATTTTGCTTCTTTTGTATCTGAATCAGATTCTTCCAAAACTCGTCGTAGCATCAAGGTATTCTGTTGACAAATGTCATAAAGATCAGTTTTCGGTTTCATAGGCGAGATGTAAGGGCAGTACTTCATCCAAATTTTGTAAAAAGTTTTAATTGCGATTTTATCTTCAGTAAGACAAACTTTCTCAAAACGACGATAAACAGCACTTTTTGTTTCACTGGATGGTAGCAGCATTACTTTACAGTCTTTGTAGTTTGGCATTCTACCAGGAAGAGGTATTGCGAATTTTTCAGCAAAATTTTCAATAAATTGAACGATACGATTAAGTGATTCCGGTGATAACACAGGCGATTGCCGTTTTGAAGACTTGCCACTTAGTTAATGTTTTCGTTCAGAAAAGCCAACATTACCACTATGTCGAATCAAATTTTTATAACGTTTTAAACCAACATCGTAAATAAAACAAAACATCTTTCTACAAATATGAATGCCACGAAATAAGTACATTGTATCAACTCTGGATTTATTTTTTACCCTTTGGCCATACTTCTTCCGACTTGCAGTATTATAAACGTTTTCGAGCGATAAATGTTGTCGATGAAATTCCAAATGGCTCAAATGGACTAAATGTTGTTCTGGTTTACTTAATTCTTGGAAAAATTGCCGGTTTTGTATAACAAGATTTTCTGGAATTATCTTATTACATTCTTTCGAACAACATGCTTCGGATTTTTTCCGTACATCAAATCGGTGTTCACTCTGACTCTTTTATATCTTCAACGGATTCCTCCAATTCGGATATAATATTGGATTCGGAAACATCATGCAAAAACTTTGATTTTCAGTTAGTCCCGAAGTATTAGCACCGACACTTTCAGATAACGTCATATTGATCTCATCATCGCCATAAACCGAGTCTAGTCTTTTTAAATCATCATCAAAACTGTCAGAAATATCCATTATTATAAAAATTACTTCAAATTAACATCAGCTTAGTAACAAAATTACAAAACAACCAAAATTGCGAAACAACTTTTGAGATATTGATAACACTCGTTATACAGTTGGCACAAGACTGAAGCGTCACTTTATTCTTTTCCTTTCTTATAGTTATTTTTACAATGTTCTTCGTATTAGTATACTCACATCAACCCTTTGCTGAGAGCGAACAGATAGCTGAGAGCGAACAGAGCAGCAACAATAGCTAAGGTATAGTCACACTAAAAGCGAAAAAAATACGTCACCACATAGGCATGAAGTCACCAAGGTCGGCACCCAATCATAACTAACCATACCAAATCGCATCTCCCAACTGAAGGTGCGTTCAAAGTGATAATGCGTTATGAAACTTTAAATGCGTTCTTCTCAAAACTTCATTTTCACACACTAGGTCCCTTTTCTCGGAGAAGGTCACATATTTGGAATCGTGAGAAAATTTTCTTTAATTTGAGTCGTCACACGTGCCATTTTGGGCGTGAAGTTCATATCATTACAATAGTGAATCGTTCAATTGAACTAGTTCGTTCATGAACGACACAACTCTATTATACACACGTGCAAATTAAATAAAAGTAATTTTCTTGATCAAATTGTTTTCGAGAAATATATCAGGTTTCAAAATACATCGGTTTGTCTAAGTAGAATGGTTTATTAGTTTACAGTGGAGAATCAGACAATTGCACAAAAAAGTTATGGAAACTATTCAAAGTAATCGATTGTGGACTCATACAAAAATTGCAACATAAGTACGCGTAATCAGGCAATGTGTTTCAGTATGGTCAAAAAGTTCAACACAGTACCTAGCAATTGCCAAAAAACGAGCAAAACTCTGTATTACATATTGTTACACTTTTATTAAATAAAAAATATGATTGTAAAACAAATATGTGTTTTTTATTCAAGGCGTGTTTTTTAATTAAAAAATAAATTAAAATCAACAAATTCGATTTTTAAATTTTGCTTTGAATTTCAACAAACTCGTTTTTTGATATTGCAACATCGTGTGTCAAAATTTGCTTTGAATTTCAACAAATGTACTTGTTGGCTATTTAATTGAAATAAATTCAATAATCAAGTAACAAACGTGCTGTTTGTATTTTCAAAATCGTGCTGTTTGTATTTTCCAATTGTAGGCGCAATTTGAATTAAAAGTTTAATTGTATTTACAAAAAGTTTAATTGTATTTACAAACTATTTTTATCTGTGTGTGCAAACACTTTAAGCAAGGAATATGAAACTTAGTATTGAAACATACTCTACAAAAAGGTTGAATAAATTTATTAAAAGAGAAAAAACCTTAGAAAAAGAATGCAGTTTATATATTCCGATATTCCAACTGCTGGTAACGAAGCATTGGTGGAAAAACCAACGCAGTAAACTTTCCAACAGAATTTGTGAATTTACTTGAATTGCCAGGTCTACTTTTAGGAATTAAATAAACTTTAAGGCACGCTAACAACCATATTTAATGACTCAAAAGAAACTTTTTTAACAAGAAACCATTTGTGAGTTTAATTACACATTGAAGTTGCAGGCATTAGAGACTACGTTTTATTTAATTTTATTTTTTGAAACTAAATTTGAACTTTGACAACGCACCCACAAGCCAATAACTAAAAATTAAAAAAATAAAAACAGGACTTATTTCAGCATAAATTTGCTAATAAATGCGACTTTTTTTTTGTAAATTCAGACTTTTAAAATTGGACTTTATGTCTGCTAAATCCCTATGCTGCCCCAGCGTGCAATGTAACCAATTTAAAACTTTAGTGTTTTTCTAACATTTTCACTGACAACTTTTGAAATGCTGCAGCGATACTCATTATTTTTTATTCAAAGCTGCTTGAGGAAAAAACAAACAACTGGGGTAAAAAATGGTCGAAAATTAAAAAAAAATCGAGTTTTGGAGTACTTGGAACCATAATTTTCAAATTCATATATATTTTTTTACTAGCGTACTTCAATTAGGTGGTTGTAAGGAATGTTACGTATTTGGTAATAAAAGTTTTTGTTTGAAAGTTTTTCTCTACACTCAAAATAATAAGTCTGTTGGCTGAACAGAAAAAATTGTTATTTTAACAAAATTTATTCCTGTGTTTTTGGCTTAAAATAAAATTTGTTGATTTTAACAAATTCTTTTGTTAAATTTAAAAAATCTAAATTTAGGAATAAAATTTGTAAAAATACAGTTTTATCTGTAATTATACTGAGCCGTAGAACTTATTCAAATTTGGGGTCTCGGGACTCTCCCCGGGCCTGGTCCATATCATGTGAGGGCATATTAGGGTTATTACCCAGTGTAGAAAATCAATACCAGATATGTGGTTATGTAACTACATACTTGGTAATGGTAACTAGTTACTTTTGTTATTACATTTCTTATTACCTTTATATGGCGATGTCGCGAAAAATAATGAGTTATGGTTACACACCAGCATACGAAAAATCAAAAACTATATCGTTACCTATGTGCTTACCAGTACTGATAAAAGTAATGAGTCTAAAAATAGATTTTCAAAAAAATAAATTATATAAAAAAATATTTTTTATTGTTTTTTTTTTTTTTAATAAAATTTCCTGGTGCGGGAATCGAACAGATTGTCAGTCAATAACTCTACACACAGAAAACAGTCTCAGTTGTGGCCACCGAATTTGTTGCCAATCGAATTCGTGCGGTTACGACAACTATCTTTATATTAAATTATATTTTTCGTCGTGAAAGCCAATATTCGGTTGTCTAATTCAATATTATGTTCCACATAAATATTATTATGTTCTACAAAATTTTATTGAAATTAAAAAACTTTTTTTGAATTTTCTGGTATTGAACCCGGCCCTTCAGGTTAATAGTTCACACTTTTACCCACTGCACCACAACTACTTTTAAATTTCTTAGCCATATTTACTGTTTATACATATGAATATTTTATTTTAATTAAAAAAAAACATCTAAATTTTTGTCTTTTCCGGGATTCGAACACGGAAATCCGGCGTACTAGGCCAACTCCACACCCACTACACCACAAACACTTAATAATTCTAATGACTAATTTTGAATTTATGTGTTTTATTAATACAGTATAAAATTCGTTTATCAATAACAATTAATAATTTTGTGTGTTATCAATACAATCCACAATTCGGTTGATTATACAGAAACTTGAATTTAAGGTCATATTTGATTAGGATAGCCGTATTTGTAGTTACCACTTTCGAATACTGAAATTTTTTTAAAAAAGGTTATAGATAACACCAATTTTCTTGTATATTCACTAAATAAATGGCTGCTTCTACTGCATAGAATTACTAAACTGATACTAATTTTAAAATTGATTCGAGATACCAATAATTTGTTAAAAGGATTGTTTTTTAGTTCATTTTCCCTATTTTTAATACCTAGTAAAATATTTTTGATGTAGTATTCAATTATAGGTAATTTCAAATAAAATAAAGTCCTGGCAAATTCATTTTAATGGTTTTGATCGACAGCCAACCAATCTTTTTCCTGGGTGTACCATCTGAGCTATCCGACATGTAATATTTAATAGATAAAAACATAATTGACCTGCTGCACACAAGTAAGCTTACTCGATAACATACAAAAAATATGTGGTTACATATATCCTTACCAGTGTTTAAAAAATATTGAGTCTAAAAATAGATTTAAAAAAATTTAAAAAAAAATCTATAAAATTGTTTTCTATTTGAAATAATGATAAAAATAAGTCATTGTCAGTAACTCATTATTATATGTTTTAAAATAATGCAGAAGGTGTCATTACTGGTAGTCCAAAAAATAATGATATGTCATTACCATTTCTACACTGGGTAGTTTTCGAGATATGAGCCATTTTATAAAGTGGAAAATTTTTATTAAAATTTCCGAGGGTCCAAGGCCCTGCCAAGGCCCATTTTTGGATAGATATAACCCCTTTCGCTGGGGTACTATATGTAGGGGTAGTCGAAATTTTCATAAATTTTGCTCTATCTCTCTTAGTTTTCGAGATATGGGCCATTTTGAAAAATCGGAAGGGAAAGAAATAGCGCCATCTTTAAAACTTCTGATACATTGGTGGCGCCACCTACCGGGTAATAAGAGTAACATGAAAATATTATATTTTAACAATACATTTTGTAAAATTTAACGAATGGACCCTTAAAAATTAGTTTTTAGATTTTTCTACTGACGTATTATTTTAAGTGTAGTGATATTTGAAGGATAAAATGTTTTCTCACTTAATTCACTAGCGATATTTTAAAAGTGCGCATATTCTGTTAAAGGGGTCTGTATTGGTAAACCTTAATATAAAATAATGTTTCTGAATGATTTAAAAACCGGCACACAAAATCTTTTGAATGTTTTTTTTTATATATGCACAGATTTGTTGTTTTCTAATTGATAGCTAAATTTAAATTTTAATAATATAAATTTTTTTTCAGATGTTCCTGAAGCATATGTACGCTTGGGAACTTCCTTGGATCAAAATTCCATAAGAGAGGGAACTGACGTATACTTTGATTGTCTAGTTGTATCTCATCCACCAGTTTTCCGTATAGAATGGAGGCATAACGTAAGTTAGTGCAACTGCACTTTTATAACCTAACTGCTCCAAACTACAGATTTAAATAGAAATTGTAAATGCCCAGCAAAATATTGGTAATGACTAGTGTTTGGGGTTCGGGAAATCCCGGGAAAAGTTTGCCGGGAATTCCAGGGAAAATAATATATTTTTCCCGGGAAAACGGGAAATTTTAAAAATATTAAATTTTTTAAATTGTTTTTGTTTGGAATAGGATTTTTTAATTTTAGTCATAAAAAACATTTTAAATATCAAAACAAAAATGTCATTGTTAAAATTTTTTGAAAGGGAATCAATTTATTTGACACGTAATTAGGAGCATTTCAACTAATAAAGATTTTTCGCATAACTTATTCAAAATTTAACTAGTAAAACCTAAAAACTTGGTAAAATGTTTAAAAGATATATGAAAAAAAAAGTTTTGTTTCTTACAAATAATCGCCCTTACTATCTAAATTTTTCAAATTTATATTTTAGTTAAAGTCGACTTTAGTTAAAATATTGGGTGGCAGTATACCTTGACTTGGTTTATTTTTGGAGCATTCTGATTGGTTAATTTATTTTCAACCAATCAAAATGTTTGAAAATATAAATATTTTTGTAAGGTTTTCATACACAAAATGAACAAAACCGTATGATTAAAAATAAAGTCGACTTTAGATTTAAAATACTCCTTGATATTAAGGGCCAATAATTTTATAAATAACGTTTTCATTAATAAATGTGATATTTTCAAGTAAGTTTACTTTATTTTTATACACCTGCTTTCAAACTAAGTAATATATTCTTTTATATTAAAGAATAAAATGTCAGGAGTATGGACATACTTCACAAAAATGGACAATGCAGCGCAGTGCAATATTTGCCCTAAAAGCCTAATGGTTAACGGAGGTATCTAAATTTGGTTATCCGACATCTAAATTTGGTTCACAGAAAAAAAAAAAATAAATAATGGTCATGCAACTTCTCTTGAAGAAAACAACAACAGGTATAACGTTTCAGCTAAAATTAGCAAAGTACCCGTGGAAAAAAGTGTAAGCTGAATAATCATTGAACGTTTTATGGTAGGGCAAACATTTCCTGAAATGGTATCCAAACAGTCGACGGAATGTCAATCCGCACCATAACTAGATCTTCGTTTATTCGAGAAAGTTTTTATAATATAAACATGGCATTGACAAAAAATGAAACCGATGTAAAGAACATTATATTGTAACGTGCCGTTACAAATAACCTACTTATTCATATACCTAATGGAAATGCTGATACCCCTAACCAACAATATATTTTCACTTGGCTAGGCAAATATTCTAATAATTCTTATTAGGTTAATAAAACATGTTACTTATAAGGGAAAAGTTGTATGGCCTAGGGGAGCTTGAATCCAGTTGGAGTTTTATTATACTTCGTCCCGTGGGCGAAGTATACACGAATAAGCCAGCCCGATTAAAGTTCCCGAATTAACCCGACTCACCTGCTTACTATTCTCGTGAGTTACTTAGAAATATTTTACTAATCGTATTTACATCTCCTCGTGTTCCCGAGGTAACCCGAACCCAGTTGGAGTTTTACTATACTTCGTCCTTCGGCGAAGTATAGTATACGAATAAGCCAACAAGGTCGGAGTTACCGAAATAACCGACTCACCTGCTTACTATTCTCGTAAGTTACTTAGAACTATTTACTAATCGTATTTACCATATTCCCTCGTTTCCCCGAAGTAACCCGACTCACCTGCTTACTATTCTCGTGAGTTACTTAGAAATATTTACTAATCGTATTTACACTATTCCCTCGTTTCCCCGAAATAACCCGACTCGCCTGCTTACTATTCTCGTGATTTATTTATAAATATTTACTAATCGTATTTGCCATATTCCCTCGTTTCCCCGAATTAACCCGACTCACCTGCTTACTATTCTCGTGAGTTACTTAGAACTATTTACTAATCGTAGTTACCATATTCCCTCGTTTCCCCGAGATAACCCGACTCACCTGCTTACTATTCTCGTGAGTTACTTAGAACTATTTACTAATCGTATTTACCATATTCCCTCGTTTCCCCGAAGTACCCGACTCACCTGCTTAGTATTCTCGTGAGTTACTTAGAAATATTTACTAATCGTATTTACCATATTCCCTCGTTTCCCCGAATTAACCCGACTCACCTGCTTACTATTCTCGTGAGTTATTTAGAAATATTTACTGATCGTATTTGCCATATTCCATCCTTACCCCGAAATAACCCGACTCACCTGCTTACTATTCTCGTGAGTTACATAGAAATATTTACTAATCGTATTTACAACCTTTTCCTCATTTCCCCGAAATAACTCGACTCACCTGCTTACTATTCTCGTGAGTCGCTTAGACATATTTACTCCTCGTTTCCCCGGAATAACCCGACTCACCTGCTTACTATTTTCGTGAGATACTTATAAAGATTTACGGGTCGTAGTTCAATACCTAATCATATCGAACCAGTGACAGAGCTATCGACGTTTGGAGGAACTACAACCACTGCCAGAGTTGCCGATGATCATCCTGTGCACCGAATCATCGAAAACCTTTAAAGAATAACAGTCATTAGATTAAATAAGTAGTTTAAGATCTTGGTAAATAAAACTGTGTGCGATGCAGGATCGTACAATTGAATTGAACAAAAGAAACGATTGCTGTTTTATATCAAAGGAGGCAGACCTTTGACGAACCTGGACAAACTGAGTTTTACCCCGGCCTCAGACAAAACTGCATCACAAATGGCGCCCGAGCAGGGACCCGTCTCCAACGACGCACCTAGTGGAAAAACTAACTAAACCACCAACGAACTTGGAGCGAGTACAGCACACAGCAATTACCAAGATCTTGATAGCTTTCGAACGGCGAGTAGCCTCAGTAAAATCATGGAAGTAATCCGCCGATGGGATCTGACCTATGATGGTGGTAGCACTTACACGAAGTTCATTGAACGGGTCGAAGAAGTAGCCGAATGCTACGCATTTCTGAAGAACCGGCTTCTCTTCTCGCTCCTAGAAATATTAAAGGGGCGAGCACTTCAGTGGTATCGTATCAAGCGGCATGAAATCCATTTGTGGGAGGAGTTCAAAAGACAAGCCGATCGATTCTTTTTAACAAACCGATACTTAGCCCATCTTGAAGGGGCAATATACCGCCGGAAGCAATTGCCGAAGGAAAAGGCGAAAGATTTTATATTAGATATACAAACCCTCATCCATCATCACCCTGAACTACGGAAATTGGATCATACGGACCGAATATATTATGGTCTCAGAAGCGAATACAAACTGTATATACGTCGGAATCACTTCACTTCGTTAGATGAGCTCATGGAGCTAACAGATGAATATGAGGCGATTATACACGAGGAGAAAGGCCATACTAACCATTTTTTGGGGATTATGTCAGCGCTGGACGTTTACGGTCGATCTACACATTGCTGGCGTTGTAAGGCGAGAGGACACACCAAAAGGCAATGGCGTAATCCACTGCGTATTTTCTTTTTCCGCTGAGGTACTGACGGCGTGATGTCCAGAGATTGTCGTTGCACATTACAAATAACCGAAATTAGACAACCTGTTCCCCGATACTTCCTTCCAATTCACAGCAACGACATTGAAGATCGCGCACTAATCGATACGAGCTCCACACTCCCCCTTATTAGAGCCCAAAATAACCAGAAATCGGCAAGAAATATATCCGGTGTTGAATTCCATAAATCGGAAAAGGTTCCAAGGACATCGACGGCAGCGACAAAACTGCCCGTTCTAGCGAACCCGAAATTCCCGAGCCTTCCTTCTCGACTTCTTGTGACTCCATCGATAAAACATCACGACTGCTTGAACTCGGCAAAACAATCGTATGTTCCAAATATGCGAAGACCAACGCCCACACTATGCTCTAAACCAAATCGACCTACATGGATATATTCCTGTTCGGCATTGCACCCACATATCGAACCGAAGCTTTGGAGTTCGGTAAAAGGTACCTTCGGGTACTACAGATCGAAAGGTCGAAATTCGCATAGTGCCATTGATTGACAGGGGGGTTTTAGTAAAAGAAAAAGAGTGAAAAGGAAAAAAAAAAGTAGAACCACTTGTTTTTTCTTCAAAGTAGGGGGGGAATGTAACGTGCCGTTACAAATAACCTACTTCTTCATATACCTAATGGAAATGCTGATACCCCTAACCAACAATATATTTTCACTTGGCTAGGCAAATATTCTAATAATTCTTATTAGGTTAATAAAACATATTACTTATAAGGGAAAAGTTGTATGGCCTAGGGGAGCTTGAATCCAGTTGGAGTTTTATTATACTTCGTCCCGTGGGCGAAGTATACACGAATAAACCAGCCCGATTAAAGTTCCCGAATTAACCCGACTCACCTGCTTACTATTCTCGTGAGTTACTTAGAAATATTTTACTAATCGTATTTACATCTCCTCGTTTCCCCGGAATAACCCGACTCACCTGCTTACTATTTTCGTGAGATACTTATAAAGATTTACGGGTCGTAGTTCAATACCTAATCATATCGAACCAGTGACAGAGCTATCGACGTTTGGAGGAACTGCAACCACTGCCAGAGTTGCCGAAGATCAGCCTGTGCACCGAATCATCGAAAACGTTTAAAGAATAACAGTCATTAGATTAAATAAGTAGTTTAAGATCTTGGTAAATAAAACTGTGTGCGATACAGGATCGTACAATTGAATTGAACAAAAGAAACGATTGCTGTTTTATTTCAAAGGAGGCAGACCTTTGACGAACCTGGACAAACTGAGTTTTACCCCGGCCTCAGACAAAACTGCATCACAATATTAAATTAATACAATCATGTAAAAGATATCATGATAAAAGAAATATCGAGCAATATTTCTAACAATAGGAGATTTATTATAATCTTAGATGAATGGACAAGAATATCACAAAAGAGATATTTGAACATATGTATAAACGGAAATAATTCATTTTATAACCTGGGGTTGGTTTATATATCAGGAAGATGTAATGCTGATGAAATAAGAAGAATTGTAGAAATAAGACTAGAAGAGTTTTATTTGTCTTTGGAAAATAGCATTGTGGCCACCATATCTAATGGGCCAAATGTAATGAAACGGTTTGTTTCCGACAGTCCAGTAGTGGGTGCTTTCTGCTGGAATCATGCAATTTATTTGGCAGTGCTTAGAGTAATTTATGTAAAATCAAATATTCAACATTCTGATATTTTTACTTTGAATTCTCACTACACAGACTGAATTTGTACTGAAATAGTGTTTTTTTTAACAAAAGTTACCTATATAGGAGGTTTTCATTAACAATTTTGTTCAAAAATATTTCCCGGGATTCCCGGGAATCAAATTTTTTTATTCCCGTTTCCCGGGAAATAAAAAAGTCCGCGAAATCCCAAACCCTAGTAATGACACCTAATTGCTGTCTGCATTACCAAAGATGATATATCATTTCCTTTTGCATTATTTTGTAATATAAAATAATGACTTCCTAATAACGGCCTATTGTAGTCAACGGCTTTTAGATACTTAATAATGACTTACTCACAATAGTTTAAATAAGTACTTTTTACCAAGTTAAATTTTATACATTTATATTTATTACTTGTAAATATGTTTTGTGTTAAAATTTTTATGACGAGTTCTAAAATTACACACTAGCAAAAACTTTAATTTCTCTGAATGTATTTCCTGAAGCTAATAATATTTGTGTAACTCCTTATTTTGAAGAATCAAGCAAGCAGTCGGATAACCACTTATAATTCAACTTTTTGTAAGCATGTTTGTAACCACTTATTATTCAGAATCTCATAACTACTTACTTCTCATTTTTTCGTAAGCGAGCGGGTAAGCGTGACTACTTATAAAAACGACCACGCCAAACAAAATTAATGAGTTTAGATGCCAAAAAATAAGTTGTGCGGAGCTATGAATTTCTATTATATAACCACTTATTTGGTAATGAAAGATTTTGCTGGGTGTTTGTAATACATAGTATATAGGTTTTAAATTTATAATTCTTTTATTTGTCATCAACCTAAATATAAAAAGTTTTGGCCCATTGAAAATAAAGTCGAAAAGAACTTATAGCAATATCACGTTATCCCAACCAACCAAACGATATCGTTTCGAATTCGTAACGATATCATTTCGATGATACGTTTGTCCGAGAATGATTTCATTAACGATTCATAAGTAATAGGTACTGTGAACAGTGGTGTTAGATGTGACGATTTTACATCATTTTGACGATCTTTTTAGTCAAAATTTTACAAATGACGATTGACGATTTTTGAATAAAAACTCCATATGTTTTGACGATTTCGGAAAATTGCTGCTTTTTTAACGAATTTTAACGAAAACTATACAGAAAAGCGTTTAAAAATCCGGAAAATTGTTCTTTCCGAATCATATTTTTGGAATTCACAATACTCGTCGGGTCTGAGTGGAAAAACATGTTCGTGATTGAAAACAATTAAAAAACAAAAGTTGGAGCTAGGTAAATTTTTAATTTACACAGATTTACAAAATAATTTATTTGCCGGGATTTAAACTTTCATAGATTTAGGCAAGCTGATTATAAATCTGTTTTTCAAATGCCTCAAATACGTCATATTTTTTAGAAAATCACTGTTAAAAACTTCGAAATACACTGTATTTGGCTTATGTCTAAATTATAGAACAATTATGACGTGACTGAAAGCTTTAAGAACAGAGTTCGAAATCATGAACTTAAAGTCAAAAATAAATAAATTATTTATGATGATTTTAACCGCAGAACACATGATGAGGTGTTTTATCTGTAATTAATAGTAAAATAAATACCACCTTTTTACAGATGAAGTGAAAAAAACGTTCAGTTATTATATAATTCGAATTTATAAAAGTTGTGTTATATATCCTGGTTATTGTCCCTGGAAAGCTCTGCTGCCATATTTTTTTTTTGAAAAGTTGCGATTTTAACGTATAGGCCGCTATAGATGAATACATTTTTGTGTTGAAATATTTCCTTTTAATTGCTTCTTTACTAAGCCATATCATTTAGTAAGGCCGATTTTGATTGCAGCGATTCAATTGGGTAAAACCTTAAAAAACCGTAAAAATCCATATAAAGCGCGAACAGTGGTTTTAATATCAAGTTTTATGCATCAGATTTTAAGCCTAAATATGAATACAATTCCTGTGCCTACATTTCACCACAAAAAATTTGTATTGATTGCATTTGAAAATTTTTTAATATAAAAAACTAAATGGAAAACCGCTAAACTTTAAAGGCATTTCGCGGCAAATATGTACCTTAGATGGAAAAATAAAGTACGCCATTGTAATCAGCATGTCCAAAATATATAGAATTGATGGTTAGATCTCTATTAATTTTTAAAAGTCAAGATTTTGTCATGCAGTTAGTGTTTCCAATTCGGTTAATCGATTAACCGATTCCTCGATTAATCGCCTCTATTTCGGTTAATGTCGAAACAAATAATTTAAAACTCAAATAATTATTCGACCCGAATAATCGGTTAAAATTGGTCGATTAACCGGTTACATTTTTAATATGTAATTTTTTGCTTTATTTTTTCCCAAAACTTCATTATTTTCTTAACTTTGGCTAAAAAAATTGCAAGAAACGCTTAGAAAAAAACAAATACTAACTAAAATACGATAAAATTGTTTTAAAATCGATTGAAAGAGAAGCCTTTAAATACCATTTTTTGAGCAACTCTAATTGCGTTTTCTTTTCTGAAAAAAATGTTGCCTTTTTTTTGCATTTTACTTTTGAATTGTTTTTTTTTGTTCTTTTCTAAATTAAGGGTAACATTCTAAGAGGGCTAGGTGTTCTTTTCTAAAAATGTTGCCTAAATAAAGGGCAAAAGTGCAACATTTTGCCCTGTTTTTTTCTTTATGCCAACGCCATGTGTATATATTGTAATGTTTTTTGCCAGCTAACTCGCAACTTGGTGGCCTAGGGGGTACTATCATGTCTTCTGATGCAGTAGGTCACAGGTTCAAACCCCGGTTGGAGCACAATATTTTTTTTGGTTTTTTTTTTGTTTTTATAAAATTTTAATTAGATTTTTATAGTTTTGCTCTTATTTAATATTTAACAATTTTTTAGGTTAAAAATAAATAAAAAATTATACAATTTGCTTTAAATATGAACAAAAAAAAAAATTTAGTTGAAAAAAGAAAATACATAAAAAAATTTATTTTTTACTTTGTCTGGAATTTGAACACGTCCAGCCCATGTCAAAGGCAGGCATCACAACCACTAGGCTACAATTAGTAATAGTTTGCGTAAACAATATTGCATACGAATATACAATACACATACATATGTTTAGAAAAATGCAACAGTGATTTTATTGTGTTCTATTCTGATTGGAAAAATGTAGCATTTTAATGGGGTGAGGGCAACATTTTTAAAATGTTGCCTTTTAACAAGGCAACATTTTTTTCCAGAAAAGAAAACGCCATAAGCAAGTCGACATGGAACCAGCGAGACACGTCATGGGTTTTAAAAGGCTCTAAAAGTGCGTATTAATTTTTAAAATTTTATTATAGAAAACATAGAATTTTGAAAAGCTGAAAAACTGCTCTCACTTTTGAAAATCTGTGATAAAGTTTGAACAAACAAATCTGTTTGGCATTTGACATCTGTTGCAGCACAATGAGGGAATTGTCTATATGCTTTTTATGAATTTTTATTTTGATTCAATGAAATTTCGCTGGGATTCGTCTATTGAAACACGGAGGAGATTGAAACACTCACAAAAGTTTGTCGGTAGAATTTACTGAAAATGACAGTTAAAACAAACGTATATGCAGTTAAAAAGGCGACAAAGGTATTTACCTTTAACATAACTAAAACTTTTATTATTTTTAACTGTTGAAAAACAACTAACAAATGCTTTAAAAATAACTACCAATGTCGTAAAATTAACTCATAAATTTTTACTACAAACATTTTTAAACAACTGACAAAATCGGTAAAAACTACTGTTTTTCACAGTCAATTCTTTTTGTTTATTAAAATATATTTTAATAAAAAAAAATATTTTTTTTTTCTCTCGATTACAAAAATATGTGTTATTACTTCAGGCTATTTAAAATTCGAAGTAAAAATTCCAAATCGTTGTCCAGTTATTATGCATTGGAGATACAATACAAGTTTTTGATTTTTATTTGCAAACTAGGAATATATTAATAATAACAAATACAAACTAAACAAGTATTTTTAAAATTCATAAAAATGCATGAAATTTTTATTTTTTAAATAACTAACAAAAACTACTGTTTACTGTAACAATACTGTTTTGCTAGTTGTTTATTATGATATTACAAATGACTGATTTAAACAACTGTTACAAAATTGCAGTACTTTTCGTTAGTTGTTTTCTTAAATAACCGTCATAAAGGTTGTTTTGCTCTTTTCTATAGAAAAACAACTGTAATTACTGTTAAAAACAACAACTACTGATTACTACACAAACAAGTGTCATGTAGTAACTGTCAAACTTTTTTAGTGAAGTTAACAAAAATCTAAAAATTGAATGATACTAAAGTGTCTTTAGTACGATACTACCCTTAATAAAAAATGTATTTATTGCGATAACTTTTGCAAATGGAAACTGTTTTACTTGAAATTTTGCAAGAACAGTTTTTGGAGGTGCCCCAATATTATACTAAAAGTTGGACTTTGGGGACATCTTGGAAAGCTATGCTGCCATATAAAATATTTTAAAATTCGCGATTTTAACGTATAGGATGAATACTATAGATCAGGGGTGGCAAGACTTTTTATGCTGCATGCCAGAAACGGACAAATTTTTTTCGTAAAAATTTCTCGCGTGCCACCTTAGTTTTAGTTGTCTTTTAAAAGTCCTTTTTTAAAAATTTTAAAATTTGGAAAATTTCTCTTAAAGATATCTCAGATGTACATATTTATCCGCGCTACGGATAATCTTTTTGGGGGGTATTTCATTTTGTTTAAAAAAAGTTAAATTATTGGGCGCCATCAAATATTTAAGTATGCAAGAAACTAGTTGAAAATGTGCTTCGGGCAAAAAGAACGCTGTCATTGGTATAAAAAGCGAGTATTATGGATTTGAACAGAGAAATTTCTATTTCAGATGAAATAGCTCTGCGAAACACGATCAAAACGCACTTTCAAATTCCAACAAAGGGGTTATTTCATTATGAAACTTATTTTCGTAGCACCTATTTTCCCTTTAAAAAAAACTTAATTTTTTAGATCCAATTTTATTACAAGTTGTTTTCCATTTTTGTGCAATTTTTTGGTACTTTTATTTCTCCGATTATGAGGCATTTTCTCATCGAAACATTTAAACTTCTTTCAATCTAGAATTTTTGAAATTTTTCACAGAATTTTCTGATAATCGAATTTGCGAGTTCTGTGTTAACCATATTTCTTTAAACGAAAAATGGTGGCAATACAGAGTTTTAGACATTTTAAAAGACGAATTACAAGCGCTATGAAAAATTTCACCATTATGGAGTTAAATCACACATTTTTGTCGAAATTTAACATTTAACTGAATTTTTTGCTGGTCTTCTAATAGTTTAAATTTTTTGAAAATATCCAACAAAACGTCGCGTGCCACCTAAAATCCACACGCGTGCCACTACGACACGCGTGTCATAGATTTGCCAGCACTGCTATAGATGAATACATTTTTTTATTGAAATATTTGCCTTTCAATTGCTTCCTTACTAAAGAGCCGTTTACATTATAGGATTGAATCATATGATTTTAAGTAAAAGAAATCATAACACTGGGAATACAATCCTAATTAAAATCTTAAAGACTTTAAATGTGAGAGAGCTAACTCAACAGAGATGACTTTGTGTGTGCAAATCTTATGAGAGAACGATATTATGAAAAAAGTCTAAAAATGAGAAATCCGATAAAAAATCTTATGAAAAATATACTATTATACTGCCAAAAAAATCTTAAGCACATGGTTTTTTTTGATAGATCATATCATTCAATCCTATAATGTAAACTACTCTTAAGGCATTACATTTATTGAGGTCGATTGCACATTCGGCGACTAAAGTCGCTGAAATAGCAAAAAACCATAAAAACCTACATAAAACGCTAACTAGTGGTTTAAATATCTTGATTAGCACATCGCATTTATATCGTTAATATGGCCACAGCTCCTGTGCTTACATTTTAACACAAAAAAATTCATACTAATTGCATTTGAAAAATATTTTATATAAAAAACTGAATGGGCAACCGCCAAACTTTAACCCTTTGACACGGGAATTTTAATGGCTGGGAATTTTCCGATTAAACTTCGTGGAAATGTAGATCTATGCCCAAGAAATATTGTGTATTACTTTTGGGCTTTGCAGCACCCCCTAGCGGAGATATTTGGAATTAAAGTTCAAACATTAACATGCTGCCAACCTCGAGCGGGTTAAAATTTTTTTTAATATTTTTTCTAATACTAATCTCTACAATTTTTGAGACTAAAATTTAGCATTTTTTTAAATTCTAACTTTTAACACATTCTCTGCAGCGTTGACGATCACAAGACAAAACGCACTCTACTGATCTCATGTTATTTTGAAATTTCATAGCCTGCATAAAATTTTAATAAGAACAAAATAACGAACCGATAACAGTAAATGAATAGCGCTTTGGTTAAAATTCAAATCAATGACGAGTTGATAAAGTGGACGTACATTATAATGTACGCCACTCGCCAAAGGGTTAAAGACATTTCAGCAAAATTTTTTGCTGATTTTTGCTGAGTAAATTGGTATTTTCAAATAGAGCTTAACATTTTTTTATATTATTGGGTCAATGTAAAAGGCTCTTCTAGTTTTTAATATTAAAAAAAGTCAACCCTTTGTGTTTTTATTGATAAAAAGTTAAGAAAATCCATTAATTTTGCATTAAACGAATAATCGATTAATCGCCAATTTTCTCGATTAACCGGTTAATTAATTTTAGTGATTTTTCGATTAATGCATTAACCGGTTAACCGCCTATGTCGAATAATTGGAAACACTACATGCAGTGTAATGTTTATTTGTGAAAATTCAAAAAACTTTGTTAAAATATAGCGTTTTTCTTTTGAACCCATTGGCGTTCCAATTTGAATTTTGCACAGTCCGTAGCAGTGATGTTCAGTTATCTGCTTTAATAATTTAAAGAAAATTAAAGATTGGTTTTTTGAGATTTTTGCAAATTAAGGATATTTTTCAAATTGTATTATCATTTTTCCACAACACATTTTATTTTTGCAATTTATTTTGAAAGTAGATTATATAAGCATTGCTAAGTGAAATTTTATAACAATCGAATAACGCGTTCAAAAGTTGTAATCATTTGAACATCATGTATTTTTCACAAATTTAGTGAAAAAAATCGACTTAAAACAGCGATACAACGCGTACCAAAATGAGTTTGGAAAAAAATTTCACGTTTAATATCGTTGCACTTAGCAGTATTTATGTACCAAGTTTTGTAAAAATCGAAAGGGGTCATGTCCAAAATCTTCTATTTTTGTATCCATTTAATATGGAATTATATCGTACATATTTTTATACCCTACACCACTACGTGGTCAGGGTATTATAAGTTTGTGCTGATGTTTATAACACCAAAAAATATTGGTCCTAGACCCACCTTATAGTATACCGATCGTCTCAGAATTTTTTTTATTTCGACTTAACGATGTCCGTGTGTCCGTCCGTCCCTCCGTCTGTCTGTCCATGCTTTCTTGTGCGCACTCTACAGGTCGCAAATATTAAGATATTTTGATGAAACTTGGTACACCGACTTATGTCGGCCCGAGGACGGTCCATGTTTCGACCTAGTGCCCATATAAGGGTCCCCCCAAATTTATATTGTTTATACGCTGCAGGTCGAAAATATTAAGATATTTTGATGAAATTTGATACACCGACCTATATCAGCCCAAGGACGAAGCCTATTGATTTTGGTTAAGACCGGTCCATGTTTAGACCTAGTGCCCATATAAGGGTCCCCCCAAAATTGGCTTGGTTACAAACTGCAGGTCGCAAATATTAAGATATTTTAATGAAATTTGGTTCGCTGACTCACATTATAGAAAATATTGACATAAGTCCCATTTTAACCCATTCGAATTTCGGATCCAAACATTCGTTGGCTTTTAACCAGACTGGTGTAGGATATTATATAGTCGGCATGCCCGACTTTAAGCTTCTTACTCGTTTAAATTATATTTTGAGCACTTCTCTGATTCATTTTTGGGCTCGTTCGCTGGCTGGGAACTCTATGAAATTATGAAAACTTGATTCAAATCAACTTAAAAAATTGGGATAAATGCGGAATTGTTTAATTTAAAAGCGGGATACAAATTCAAGGCGGCACAAGCCTTTAAAAAGCGGTATAATCCCGTTAAAAGCGGGTTTGTTTGTCAGGTTAAGTACTAATAGAAAAAATCCTGTAAAAAGTTTTACTAAAGCTGCTAAAGATTAGTTAAAAATTACCTTGCATAAAAAACTGCTGAAATAAACAGATTTTCTTTAATAAATATTAGTAATATAAGAATAGCAAAAATAAAGCTGTTAAATATACAGAATTATAGTTGTAGTTGAGCTAAATTTTAGTTAATTGAAATAAAAATTTACTCTGATAGAATCAGGAACAAATTTTGCTAAATATTAGTAGCATAAAAAAACACAAAAAAAATTTAAATTGTTTTAGGAGAATAAAAATCTAGCAGGTTTGAGGTTAAGAAAAGAGTAAACCTTTTTATCTAAAAATTGTAAGCATTAATTTTTTAATTTGACTAGATCCACCCTATGGGGAATGATGAGTCAATTGCCCTCCAAGAACCTATCCTGTGACCGGTCAACCGAAGGTATATTACAGTAGTTTTGATTTAACTGCCTTTTTCTTAAGTGCACATTTGATATAACTGCACAAAATTTTGGTTTCGTTTCTATTTTACAAAATTATGTACGCAATTGTCTTCTTTAAGTGCACTTTTTGTACCTGCGCATTTAAGATAACTGCCTCATATTTTAGGCAGTTTTACATTATTTTCATAAAAAATACCACCGTTAGCTGCCTCTTGTGTTTTGCTTTGTTTTTTTAATTCTAGCAAAAAAAAAACACATATAAAATAAATGTGTTGTCAACTTTTTTGTGACAAAAATATCCTATTTTAAACGTTTTTTAACCATAAAAATCGCAAGATCTGGTGCAAATCACAAAGTTGTCATCATTAGCTTCATTTGCTTTGTTTGTTTTCAGTCTGGATTGGTATACATGCACATTAAGGCAGGTAAACGATTTGACTTAGCTGCGTTTTTGACCTACCTGCACAAAAACTCTTGCAAAAGTTGGTTGTGCAGCTAAGTCAAAATTACTGTACTAAATTCGTACAAATATGAACAAAAGAGAATGAATTAAATTTCTAAGTATTTTCTGATCCGTTACTTTCACTGTTGCTTTTAAAAAACTTGACCGATACCGAAATAAAAAACCAAATTCGCGGCATATTTTTAAAAATATTTTTTTATTTATTTTAATCTTTTATTTATTTTTAACTTTATATTTTTTTACGATTTGCTTATTTTAGCTCTTATTTTAAATTTATATAATTTTTTTCTAAGAAATTTTAAGTTTTGTATTTTCAACGATTTTTTAATGTTAATTTTAACAATTGGTATTTTATTTAACTTTTCCTTTAAACTTAAGGGGAATTTTAAAAATTCTATTTATATTATCAGAGTTTTTGAGGTAATTTTCAAATTTTTAATTGATTTTTTAATTTAATTATGGCCAACGCAAAAAACGAGCCAACTGCCATTAAAGGAACTACCCCATGACCGGTCAATCGGGGCATATTTAAGGCACTTTCACTATATTTGTGTGTGTGTTAATGATCTTTTCTTTTCTATTTTTTTTCCATTTTTTTTTTATTTGCTTGTTGTGTTTGTTTTTTCTTTTTCTATTTCATTTGAACTGAAACGAAAAATATATAACTTTACCATCAGCCATGCATCATGCAGAAGCAGCATTAGCTCAGACGGTAGAGCGCCTTACAAGCAGAAGTTTGTGTTATCGAGCCCTACTTTGACACGAAGTAGATTTTTTTAAATTCTTAATTTTTTATTAGTTTATTTGAAAAGCTACACTCAAAATAATACGTCTGTTGGCTGGACAGAAAAATTTGTTATTTTAACAAAATTTATTCCTATTTTTTGGCTTAGAATAAAATTTATTGATTTTAACAAATTCTTTTGTTAAATTTAACAAATCTAAATATGGGCCATTTTATGAAGTGAAAATTTTGTATTAAAAATTTCCGAGGCTCCAAGGCCCCGCCAAAGTCCATTTTTGGATAGAGGTAACCCTTTCGCTGGGGTATTGCACTGTTAGGGGTAGTCGAAATTTTGAACAATTTTGCTCCATCCCTCTCAGTTTTCGAGATATTAGCCATTTTAAAAAATTGGGAGGAAAGAAAAAGACCACGCCCACTTTACGCCCACTTTTTACGATTTATCTAAAAACGGAAAACGACTGCACCGATTTGGCTAATTTTTTATTAAATGTTCGTAGTAATCCACATTAAGTTTTTACTGAAAGAAAAATTGACCACGCCCACTTTTACGCCCACTCTTTTCGATATATCTAAAATCGCAGAAGCCCTGGACCGATTTGGCAAATTTTTATTTAAATGTTCGTAATAGTCCACAAAAGTTTTTACAGAATGAAAAATTTCCCACGCCCACTAATACGCACACTTTTATTAAATCGTCGGGTAATTTTATGTACAAGTTTAACTGTATACGGTCACGAATAAGGTTTTTAGGGAAAGAAAAATGGTATTGAAGTAGTTTTTAATTTCAACAGTTTGCAAAACATTAATTTTTGTTTGCACTCTCCATGATAACTGACAATAGGAACTACATATTTTCTTGATTCTATTTTGTTTTGTTCGATATACTCTCAGGTTGTAAACAACTCATTTGTTATTACTTTTCTATTATTTAGCGATTTGTCCAAAAATACCGTTATTTCTTTATTTTCATTCTAATTTATTTTGTAACATGTGCAAATGTTGATTGACTGATTATTGTCAAAATGTGTATCAAATTAATCGGTTGATGAAAAATAAAATAAGTGTAATTCTTAATTGTGAACTAAACAAAGTTTAAAGTGATTCTAAAAAATTTAACTAACGGTGATACGTTTTTTTTAAATTAAGATTTCATTGTAAGTACATTGCAATCGATTCATGAATTGAAATAAGTTAAAACGTTTTATCACAAACACATATTTAGATAAACCTACTATAGACTGTGGGGATTCAAGTTTTAAACGGCTAATCTAACTAGTCGTATCTAAAAATCTTTTTTTTTTGTTTTTTAGGAAAATAAATGTTTTAATAAAATAAAAAATATGGTTATTTGTCTATTAATTAAAAAAGAACTACAAAAGATTAAGTAAAAGACTAATTTAGACAACTTTTTTTATTACAGTCAAAAAAAGTATTTGAATAACAAGCTTGTTATATTTGTTTTGATTGTTTACACATCACTAGAATATTTTGCACAATTTACCTTATTTTGTGAGTTAAAGTTAATAGAAAAAAAGCTAAATATGAAAAAAAAGAAGAATTGAAACGTAAACGATCTGAAAATTGGAGCGAAGAGGATAAGGTAAGTACTTGTGTGAAAAACTATATTTTTTTAAACTTTTTCCCCAATTGTTTTATAATAAACCTCACTTTTCTAGGTGCTACTGAAGGAACTCATTAAGAAGAGGGTACACCAAATTGAAAATAAGAACACGGACACTAACACCAACCAGACAAAGAAAAAAGCTTGGCTGGAAGTTGAAGAGAGGTTTTTATATTGCATTTTTAATTTTCTATAATTTCTTTGCAATACAAATTTGTAATCATTTACTACTTTTTTTAGTTTCAACGAGTTATGCTCGGGTGGCCAAAGAACTGTAACTCAGTTAAAAACACAATGGATGGCAACAAAAATTGTTGCAAGGAAGCAAGCTGCTGAGCACCGTAAACAGCTTTCAAAAACTGGTGGAGGTTCACAGCCTCCAGAAATACCTGTCAGCAGTAATGATATATCTGTTTGGCTCCCAAATGAATTCGTAGTGGACTCCAACGAATTCGATTCAGATGTCGTATTTAATGAGGCAAGTGCTGAGGTACGTTTAGTTGTATTGGTAAAGTATCCGTCATTAATACACAAGGTATAATCCCCTGTGTCGGTTGCTTAAATTAAATCGTTTAAGATACGATAGGGGTTTTCATATAAACTAGCAAATTCCTTGTAAACCTTGGTTTGTATATTTTTATGTATGGAGTGTGACATTAAACTCATAAACATACCAGGTTTACACCGTTTACGAGTAAAAGGCGAGTTTATATGAAAACCCTTAATAATTCTTTTGGTTAAAGTTGAATTTAAGCTGTTTAAGTGCACAGCTCCGATCAGGTCCAAATTTTGGTTAAAGTTGAGTTTAGGGGCACAGCTCTGATCAGGTCAAAATTTTTACCACAGTTAAAACTTTTTATTGGGATTCCACAACAACTTTTTTTTTGTAGGTCGGACCTATCTCGGGAGTTATTTCGGTTCAAAGTTAGAAATTGAACTTGCTTATAACTCCTTGATTTGTGATCGGATTTGGACAGTACGCACAGCATTAGAAAGTTATTTAAATTATCTTTCATATGGCGTTAAAAATGTTTATACCAATTAACCCATTGCGGCCCAGTTAACAATTTTTTAATTTTTAAAAGGTTCATTTTAACAAAAAAAAGGTTTTATTTCATTAGATTGCGTATATAACAATATAATTTGTACTTATTAATTTATTGCCGAGACTTACACCTTTCATTCAAGATATAGCTCGATCTTTTAACCCATCAAACAACAAAGTTATTGGGGGTCAAAGTTTTAGTTTTTTTTCTTTTATATTAACTCACAAAAATTCATGTCAGTTATAGATTTATAGAAATATATTTCGCTACGACCAAAAATAAGACCGATTAGTTAACCCATTGAGAAACAAGAAACTTTTAAAATTTTTACGAAATTGTAAAGTCTCACCATGAAAAGGTCTCTTGAAAAGTTTCTTCTTGATTCTCAGTGGTTTAACTAACCGGTCTTATTTTTAGTCCTAGTGAAAGATATTTCTATAACCTACTTAAAATTTAAAAATAAAGATGGTATAGCTTCATCTTCAGCCATATTATTAGCTAAATTTTAACAGAAAATGCGAAAATAGCGGTTAAAAAAAATAAAATAAAAATTTATTATTTTTATGATAAAAAAACACGAAATTATTTTCCTATTTCACTACTTTTTTCTTTCAATTTTTATCTAACAAAAAAAAATTAACTTTAACCCCTTACAGCTTTGCCCGTATAAGGGTTAAAAGCAAAAAATTGTACCTCAAATTAAAGCATGTAATCTTACATACAATTTTGTGCAAGCAAATCATACCATTATAAAAGCACTTTTTTGATATTCAAAGGTTTTTCCCGAAAAACTCGCTCGAAAAATTTAAAAAACCGGAAGCGGCTCGTAATGGGTTAATAAATATTAAATATTATGGCATATTGAAGCCATTTCAATTACCTTTCCAATGGTATTCATTAGGGTGTCCCTTATAAAGTGTTTAGTCGATTTTCGACACGCAATTTTTTTACAAATGTTCCCAAATTAACAAAATCGAGTTTTTTTTGGAAAACGTTTACCCGTGCCTAGCTGCGGCCGAATATGGTCCATTTTGGAAAAAAGTGTATTATTATTAAAAATTCCCGAAATTCTAAATTTTGAAAAATTTAGTATTTTGTTGCATTTATTCATTTATTATACTCAAATTGATTCAGACATGGAATTTTGAATTCATCAGATATCATTAACCCACTTTAGCCTGGAATCCAAAATGACCCACGAATTTGATAAAAATGCAAAAACATGTTTTTTTAAAATTAATTTTAAAGATTTTTTAAAATGCCTAATTTGGAGATGTCGATTGCTATTTGTACCACATAGTATTTGATATCAAAGAAAAAAAATAAATTGGAAAAATGATAATTCTATAATTCACAAAAATTGCTCATTTTGTCAAAAATTTAACAAAATTTTAATGTTTTGAGAAAATTTTACACAGTTTTCGAAAAAATATCACTTAAATTTGGTTAGACTAGAATTATCTATACATTTGTTTAAAATTCTTTAACCCTTAGTGGCCTGGGGTTAGAAAAGACTCATGAAACCTAATATTAATTATGACTACGAGATTGTAAAGCCATTAAATTGATAAAAAAATCTCAACTGGATAAAAATAATTATTTTATGTAACGTGACCCATATGCAGTTAATTTTTATACTTTTGGCCAAAAACGCCCCACTAGGAAATTTACAGAATAATACCTTTCATAATTTTCGGAAAAATATCACTTCGAATGAATAAGTAAAAATGTTCCACTTGATATAAATTATTATTTTGAGTGACTTGATCCATATAGGGTTAATGTTCTCACTTTTCATAAAAAAAAGACCCACTAGGAAATTTACAGAATAACATCATCATATTTTTATTAAATTGGGATATGCCCATAAAGTACGACCTGGGGAAAAAAATCAAAAAATCGGAGCTGTGCCCCTAAACTCAACTTGTTCCTTTGGATTTAATAAATCAACTTTTTGTATGAAAAAGTCTAAATCCAGGTGATTAAAAAATGCGCGTAATATAATTTTTATTTTATTGTCGACACTTACACCTTTTATTCAAGATATAGCTCGACTTTTTGACCCAACAAACAACAAAGTTATTAGGGATCAAACTTAATTTTTTTTTCTTATACATTAGAATTACTCACTATATTTTTTCAGATTGTGGAAGAAGCTTTTAAAATCACGGCATCTGAAAATGATGAGGAAATATTTATGGGCGAACAGCAAATAGATGAAGCAGTGGAGAAAATCCCAGAAAATATTCCAAAATCAACTTCTAAATTGAAAAAGGTTTGTATGAGTATTAATAATGCAGATTTAATTTTATTGAGCTCTAAACAATTTTTTTGTGTTATTTAGAAAAAACCTATAAAAAGAAAAACCGCAACGGACGACAACATACAGAAGTTAACAGACTTTGACATGGAATGTAGAGCAGAACTACATAAGCTGCAAATAGAGGCAGAAAAGAAAAGGATAAGGAATATAGATAGAGAATATGACCTCATCGAAACAAAAATTAAATTTTATGAAAACAAATCGCTTGGTAAGTATGTATTTATAAAAAAAAAATTGTTTTTCTAAATAATCAGTGTGTTCGTTTACTCAAATTTTTTACTACTTTTACTACAATTAGAAAGTTTTGTTTATTTTTTGTATTGATTTTTTCCAGCTGTAGTAAAAGTAGTAAATTGTAGTAAGTAAACGAACACGCTTAATAATGACAGTAAGAAAAAAAACTTAATTTCAGGTATAGTCAGGTATATTCGTTTTCTTTACAAGTAGTTTAAGATATATATATAAAATTCGAAAAAAAACAAACCTATTATTATTTCTTGCAACTCACAGTGGGCTAATTGATTGAAAATGGTTATAAATATTGAATTTTAAGATTAACTTTGTAATATAATATAGTATAGTAGTATTTTGTATGTACACTATTTTAGACAATTTTTGTAACAATTGGGCAAAAAAATTTAAAATTTTAGATTTATTACCATATTTTCCAATTCGCACTACTGTATGTTTCTGGATATTCTTAATATCAAATTGACACTCTTTACAGATAATATTAAAAATTGATCAAGATTCAAGAAAAATATTTAAATGACTGCAAAAAAAATCAAGATTATTTTTAAGTTATTTTATTAAAATTTTATGTGTAAATTCATAAATGCTTTATAAAGTTATAAGAGGCTTACAAAACAAATTTTTCATACAAAGTGTGACTTTATAAATATAAAGTATATATAAAAAATTTATGAATTTAAACATTAGTATATACGATATACAGTGCTGTGCAATATAATAGGCACATTCAAATTTTTTCTAATTTTATTCTCGTTGCCTTTATTTTTAAAGATCAAAATAGTTAATAAATTCACCCCAAAATGCGAGGAGATTGTTCAGAAAATGGTACAGAATTTTAACGTGATATCTGTTTTTTATTTTGTAACTTGTTTTAAGTAGGCGTGGCTTTTAATGAAAAATAAGCGATATCGACCTTCTATCAAATTACATATTAAAATATAGCGAGCACTGATCGGATCTATACAAATAAAAAAGCCACGCCTACTTAAAACAAGTGACAAAATAAAAAAACAGACATCACGTTAAAATTCTGTACCATTTTCTGAACAATCTCCTCGCATTTTGGGGTGAATTTATCCACTATTTTGATCTTTAAAAATAAAGACAACGAGAATAAAATTAGGAAAAATTTGAATGTGCCCATTATATTGCACAGCACTGTATATTTTATTTTATTACATGCCACTAATAATTACATGCTTATTATTATTATTATTTATTAGTTTTATTAGAGGTTAATTGAAGGATTGTTGTTTTTCATGTTAATTTGCTTTATTAAACTGTAATAAAATTTAAAACAGTTTTTTGCTTAAAATAAATGAAATTTTAATGAAAAAATGTCTTTTATTTTTATATATAAAAACTTAAATCAGTAGATACAAATGCATAAACGTATTGTTTTTAATTATTAAAAAAAACAAAATCTAAATGATTAATTTCGAAGTACTATTAGGAATTTTTATAATGCAATAGTTATAATTAAAGAAGAAAAAAATTTAAAAAAATTATAATTCGCGTTTTGTGTTCGGAGGAAGTTTTTTTCAGGACTTTTTATGAAAATTGATTATTTTGTCAAAACAGAACTTGGCTGTTTTCAACGAATTTTCCATAATTTTCCGAAAAATATCAATAACGTTTTATTAGATTATAATTATGTTTTTTATTTTTAAAATATTTAACCCTTATGTACAATTTTTGACAAAATAATCAATTTTCATAAAAGTCCTGGAAAGGAGTCGTAATTTTGTGACCTTATTTTACTAGGCCATAAGATAATTTAAAAATTATTAAAAATATTTTTGTATGAAAGTTCTCAAGATAATACTTTCTCTCCTTGTTGATGTCTCTTGTCCACGTAAATCATTTTCTGGCATTTCAATTAGGATCTCTTCATCCGAGTTGTAATCATCTAAAATGGTTATTTTTAATTTAAATATATATTTTTAAAAATGCTTTATAAATTCTGTTAATAATAAGATTTACCTGGAGCAGTATCGTTCTCTTCTATGGCGATATTATGAAGAACAGCTAAAGCTACAATGACTATTTTAGCGTTTGAAAAACTAACAGATATTCCATCAAGTAAACATCGGAATCGTTGCTTCCACACGCCAAAACATCGCTCCACAGGATTTCGGGTTGCAATGTGTGCAACGTTGTACTTTATCTCCTTTTCATTTTGAGGTCGTTGTAATGGAGTGAATAAGTACGGCGTTAGCTTGTAGCCTGAGTCATCAAGCAAACGGCCTCTAAATTCACCATTCTCAAATCGCTCTTTTATTGTAGACTCATTGAAAATCCGACAGTCGTGAGAACTGCCCCTCCATCTGGCCACTATAACCAAAATTTTAAGTTGGGCATCAGAAACCACCTACATAATATATAAATAAAATTTAAAATTATAGTTTCAACTTATTATTACCTGAACATTCAGCGAATAAAATCCCTTTCTATTTATATAATATTGCGCTAAATCTCCGCCAGTTTTTTTAATTTTAATATGGGTCCCATCAATAGCGCCAATAACTCCAGGGAAGTTACGAATTTCTTTAAATTGTTTCGCTATCTTAACCTCTTCTTCAGCAGACGTTGGCATTTTAATAATGTTTTTTCCGTGCTTAGGCAGGGCGCGAGCAACTTTTGCACAAATCCTGCTGACCGTGGGTTGTGAAAGGCCATGAAGGTCACCAGCATCATCCTGAAACTAAAAGTATGGTTAGATACAACATTTCTATAATAGAATACTCAACTTACTTCTCTTCGCCCCCAACAACGTAAGGCTACTAAAACCTGCAGTTCTGGCGATGTTCCGCATCCTCTACGGTCTAAAGAAATATCCTTTCGTACTAAATTAATAATTTTTCTTACCGTTTGTTTATTGAAACGGTATTTTTGCTTAAATTGATTATCCGGAACGGAAAATGGGTCCATCCTCTTTTTGTAAGTTCTTGGTTGACGGTAGTTTGAAATTTGGGTAATAGTTTCTATT
Source organism: Leucophora obtusa (assembly GCA_949987735.1). NCBI lineage: Eukaryota > Metazoa > Arthropoda > Insecta > Diptera > Anthomyiidae > Leucophora > Leucophora obtusa. Next base: position 249,742,460 of record OX465295.1, read on the forward strand.
AAAGATGGTATACAATTAAAATCTTATTTTTCTTAAAAAAAACAATGATTCTTAACAATTCTTTTGATTAAATTTAATGTATCCATTATTTATTTAAAAATTTATTCTATTTTTTGTTCTATTAAAAACTTCCGCAAAAATGTGCTTTGCAAAATGTAAACAAACAAAAAGCAAAAAATAAAAATGTCACTTTACAGAAGGTTTAAAGTAGGGACGAAGCAACATTAAAATTAATAGATTTAATAATGGTTTACAAAAGGTATTTTAAGGTAATAATCATTTGTGAATACAGTTTTAGCGAATTTTGCTTAACAACGGTTTGAAAATCTGTTGTAAGTTTTTTTGAATACGACTATAAGTATATAATGGCACCAGAAGGAAAAACAAATATATGTATGCATTATAGTTTTTATTTAAGCTCTCAGTTGTAAAAATGTATGGTGTTTCTGCTATTATAGTAAGAAAAAAATATTTATAGAATTCAAAATATGCTTACAATATATATCGTTACCTGAAATGGAAGAAGGTGTAAGTTTTTGACTGATTATGGTGCACGACATTAAACTACGTGTCCTAAAAATTTTTTTGCTTTCTGATATCAAAAATAAAGATTTTATAAGCGAAATTCTAAACAACCAACTTTTCGCTCTTCTTCTTAATTTGGTTTTACTGTAAAAATTTTAATTTTTTTTCATTGATTATGAAGCACATAATTAAGCTTCCTTTCTCCGCAAAATTATAGCCTTCTACAATAAAAAGTTTTGATTTCATTACTTAATTCCGTAAAATGTCGGAAAGTTTTTTTTTGCTTTTCTTGTAAAATAATGAATATGTTTGTTACGCCCTTTTGCATTTCAGGTAACGATATGTATTTCTACCAACAACTATTATTGAAAAAACGGTAAATTTTTTTTTCGTCGCTGTTTTTAAACATCCTCAATATTCCTAGCTTTGAGCTGTCGTCAACTGCATTTTTGTCTAAAAGTACCGTTTTTTCCGCTCTGCTACTGAGCACATAGCAATGTTGTTGATATGAATATGTAAAATTTTGTCATTGCGAATTTAAATATTGCTGAGAAAAGTGAAGTTTATTGTAAAATAAAATATTGTGTAACTTTACGTAATTCCATGGCTCAGAAGAAAAATTTATCGTTGGAACGGCTTCGATCTGCTGACACAAATGTGTACTTGATTGGTAAATGTGTACCTAAAATAGTTGGTGTGAAATTACCATCAAAGCAGCAAGTGCTTCAGTGTTTTTTTTATAATGTGCGTTGTGAAAAGAAAACAGTTAAAGAAAGTGCAAGGTTAGTGTTAAATGAAATATTGCCTTTTTGGGAAAAAGCTAGAATCCCAACGCCAGATCAAAGAACATGTGCTGCAAAAGTCATTAAACTTTATGAAGAGTGGAGAACAGTCCAAAAAGTATGTAAAAATCTCCGTTCCCAAGTCATCTCAAAAAAGAAAATTACTTTAAGGAAAATTTAAACAATTTATTTGACATTACCCACGTTGACGCTCTGAAGCTTATAAGTATACAGGAAGATAGAGACTTCTTAAAAGCAGCGAGAAAATGGGCGTGTTGGTAGCATGACTTGTGTCGATCAAAATGTCACAAATAAAGAAAAAAGAAAGGCACAAAGATTGGAAGATGAAAAACGTCGAAAAGAAAATTATGAAAAAAGAAAAGGCACTTCAGGTAATTATTATGTAGTATTTGGAAGCAAAGTGTCACTTTTTTTTGCTGTTCACTTAATTTCATGTGTAGACTTGACTATGGAACATGTTGAATTTGAGAGTGATGAATCGGAAGATGATGTGCAGGCGATGGATGTAGAACAGACTGACAACATTCCAAGTTGCTCCAGTAAGCCAATTCGAAAACGTGGAAAAAAGAATTTTATTGACGACAGAATGCTGGCTTGTATGGATGCTGGCAATATGTCATCTCCATTAGCTATACACTTTATCAGTGCAACTGCCAAAGCGTTGGGTCACAATTTATTTATTTAATTTAAGTCTATGGAATTACATCCTTACAGACTATAATATATATTGAAATAGTACAACTAAATATAATGTTAAATCTAGGTATTTAAAAACAGTATTATATTTCGTTTTATAATGCCTATATCTATAGAATAATCGATAAAGTCATACATTTCAATGAACTGGCGACAGTTGCTGAGAGGATCAGCATTAGCATAGGTGGTTTGCACGACTTGAAGATATAGGGGGGTATAGTTGCGAGTTGACCGTTGGGGAACATTTATATTTATATTGCTGAGCAGGAAGTCAGAAAAAGTATTACCATTTAGCAGTTTGACTAGGAATACAGTATTGAGCATTATTCTTCGGCTTCTTAATGTAGGCAGCCTAATACTTGCTAATCTATCGGTGTATGGTGGAAGATCCTCCAAACGGTTCGGAAAAGTGCTCCTTAAGCAAAACAGAAGAAATTGTTTTTGAACTGATTCAATACGGTTACTATGAACTGCAGTATCAGGATCCCATATAAAAATATCCATATTCCATGATTGGCCTTACCAGAGACGTATATAGTTGCTTAGTTATGCTAGGATCGATAAACTCTTTGGCCCATCGCTTTATAAAAGCAAGCACACCACGAGCTTTATAAAGTTTAATTTAGGATCTAGTAAAATACCAAGATCTAAGAATTCATCAACAGATTCCAGAACATGACTACCCAAAAAATAGAGGCAGAACGAGTTCCATTTTCTTGTGAAACGCATGTGTTTACATTTTTTTAAATTTAAATTCATGAGATTATGATTGCACCACACATAAAAACCATACAAGTCCTGTTGTAACAATATTCTTGCCGAAGATGTTTCAAATGTAAGAAAAATCTTCACGTCATCAGCATATATCAGAATATTGCCATACTTTATCGCATTAGGGAGGTCATTTATGAAAAGTATAAACAATAATGGCCCCAAATGACTCCCTTGTGGTACACCGGAGGTAGCAGTAATATTTTTAGAGGTGATATTGTTAAAATAAACTTTTTGTTTTCGTAGAGTCAGGTATGATTGAATCCAATTTAGCGTTATTCGAGTAAAACCCATTAAATATAATTTCCTTATTAGTAGATCGTGGTTGACTACATCAAAAGCTTTGCTAAAGTCAGTGTATATAACATCAGTTTGTTGTCGATTTGTAAATCCACGATTAACCAAAGTGGTAAGTTGCAAAAGATTAGTAATTGCGGAACAACCTTTTCTGAAGCCATGCTGATATGGTGATAAAATAGATGAAGCTTGATGACTCAGAGAATCTGTAAGACATTTCTCAAAGAGTTTAGGTATAGCACTCAATTTAGCTATCATTCTATAGTTGTTTACATTTGATTTGTTTCCAGATTTGAATAAAGGGATTATAAAGGACTCCTTCCAAAATTGTGGAAAATAACCATACTTTATTGATACATTAAATATAAATGTTAAGGGGGTGGCTAAGGCAAGATAACAGTTTTTTAAAATACAGCTTGGAACACCATCAGGACCGCTAAGAAAGGATGATTTTACGTTTTTCATATACTTTATGATTTGCGAGGTATTTACTGAAGGAAATGATAGAGGTTGGTGTTCCCCAATTGGATATGGGTAAATTTTAGAGCTGTCATAGTGAGCATCAGAGTATGTTGTGGCAAAAAATCAGCAAACAGATTACTTATAATTAAGTCATCACTTGATTCAGTATTTAAGTACTTCATTACTTTTGGAAAGCCATTCGATTTTCTTTTAGAATTAACGAATTTATAGAAAGATTTTGGATCGTGTTTAAAATTAAGTTTCATGTTATCCAAATAATTTGAATACAATTTCGTATTAAGTAGGTTGTACTCAGCCCGAGCAACAGAATATTTGCCATAGTGACGAAGTGAACCAGATTTTTTGAAATTTTTGTAATGTTTGTTTTTTATATTTTTGAGCCTTGACACTTGTTTTGAGCTCCAGGGAGGGCCCGAATTTTCAAACGCTAATGCTTTCGGAACACACTCGTCTAGATAGTCCATAATAGTTTTGTAAAATATATCAATCATTGCATCAATTACTGAAGGGATCCCATTTGAGATTGATAACAGCTCTAACCAGTTTGTATTGCTGAGAAAAAAATTTAGATCATTATAATTGGTACGTTTAAAACAGAATACTTTTACTTTTTCATCCGCTGGTTTACATTTTTGAACAGTAGGGAAATTGTAGGTAATTTCAATGGTTGGGTGGTGGATATCTTCGGGTTTGGTAACAGGATCAAAACGAGTTAATGAACATTCAGTTGGTTCACTTACAAATACCAAATCTAATAACTTTCCGGAATAGTTGTAAATACCATTTATTTGAAAAAGGCATAAATCGTGTATATTATTGAGAATGTTATCAATCCAATCTTCAGATTTAGTTGGAGTATAAAAAAACGAATCTGGTAAAAACTTCCATGACACTGAAGGAAAATTAAAATCCCAAAAAATAAATACTGAATCATCTGGTTTAGTTGTTGATAATACAGATCTAATGTTTTCATAATGTTTAAAGCAAATCACTTCATCAGACCTCGGTGGAATATATGAACAGGTAATAATAATAATTTTATGTTTCAATTTTATACGAACAGCAATAAATTCTATTTCATGAAAAGTATTAGATATTATTTCTTCGCACGAAAAAAGGCTGGATACTATTAAAACACCACCACCAATAGTTTCAGTTTCTCGATCACGTCTAAATATGTTGTATTTATTATTAAGAATTTCTGTGTTAAAAGTGTTTTTATTTAACCAAGTTTCAGTTAAAATAATAACATGGTGATTGAAGTCAAAACTTTCGATGAACAGGTTGGACAATTTTGTGTTTAATCCACGAACATTTTGATATAACATGTATAGCTGGTTATCAGATAAAGCAGTTAGTTTTTTTGGTTACTTGGTGCAGTTGAGAAACGGACAACGTTATGGGCTCTTTGATTTTCTTTAAATATATATTCACGTACCAGTGTATTATCGGGCCAGAAAGAAGGATCAACTAGTTGTTCGAACAGATCAGGTGGAGCACTCAATTTAAACGATATAATGCTTCTTGGTCGAGAATAAGAAAATTTATGTATTAAAACGTCAACATCAGAATTCAGCTTTGATTTTATATAATATTCAATCTCATCAATAGTTGTATCAGAAGCGAAGCGTGATATAAATATAGATTTTTTTGGAGGTAAAGTGCGCAAATTTCTCTGAACACAATTATCATTATTTAGAATTGGAGATGGTTGTACATTTAAAATTTTTGATTTAACTTTTTTAGTTTTGTTATTGGAAATTGAATTTTGTGTTGTATTAGAAGTTGTAGAAGTAAGAGGAGTATTAGATTCTGCATTATTGTTTAAAACGGAAGGACCAGCTGGACTTACGGCTGTATTTGTCTTGTCTGTATTCCTAGAGGACTTACGTCGTTTAGGTGATGTTTGTGGTGGAGACTTCAGATTGTCCAGCGAAGTAAACTCATCAAATAATTTACCATAATCAGACACGCGGTTGGAAAGTTCAGAAATTTCCTTCTGAATTTGAAGGAACACAGATTTTCTACTTTGAAAAAATTTATACTAATCAACTCCAATCTTTCTACAGTAAGTACAGCACCAGTGCAGCCCATCATGTTTTTGGCTTGCTTCAGCAGCTAAAGTTGGAATTCCACTGCATTTAAAATGGATCAAACCATCGCAGACCCAACACGACAACATTCTTTCATTAACATCAGTAATGGAACATTTCTTATTTAAACAGTCCATTTTAATCGTAAATAAATTTATTATTATTAAATTTTATAATGGGAATTACAGCTCAAATGTTTCTGGCAACGTTCTTCAAGAGTAATTTATAATTACTGCACTGATAATTTTTTTGTTATTGTTCTTCTCATTGTGAGTTAAGCTTAAGATGTTTGTTGTTTTTTTTAAGATCTTGTTTGTTTTTATTGTTTAAGAGAAATTGACTATTGGTTTGTTTTGTGATTTTTCTATTGTTTTGTATTGTTTTTCAATTCTATTTGGTGTTTTGTTTTAAATACATGGATTTGATGATTTTGTTTTTAATGGTACAAGTATTTAGAATGGTTTTAAATTTTAATTAAAATAGGAAATAGTTTATATTTATAAACACGGAAAATGTCACAGATACAATATAGTTAAAAATAAATAGTTTTGGATTAAAATAACGAAATAAAACGGGTCATTAATGACAAAAATTCGTAATTTAAAGGAGCTTATTAAAAACACGTCTGACTCTCGCAACAATTTTATTAAAAACTTGAGGATCTTGTCCTGAATTGCACAAGTTTGTGTGAAAAACGTAAAAAATATCGTCGGCGTCATGGCAAAGAAATTGTTGAAAATTTCAAGGTAAGTTTTTTTATTTTCACCAAGTTATAAATTTTGTTTTGAGCTTATGATTTTTTTAGATACCTGAAACATTTGTTTTGCATTGGGACGGAAAGCTACTTCCCGCAATTTCTGGAAAAAATAAATTTGATCGCTTGGCTATTGTGCTCACGTCGGAGAACGTTGAAAAATTAACAGCTATCCCCATCATTGAAGATGGAACTGGTGCTGTAGTCGCTCAATCAGTCTACGACTATTTGTTAAAAATGAATATGCTGAATTCATTAGAAATGATATGTTTCGATACAACTGCTGCAAATACTGGCTCTCATAGTGGTGCTGGAACTTTATTGCAACGCAGCTTATTGTGGTTACCATGTCGCCACCATATTGCAGAAATTCTCTTAAGAGCTGTATTTGAAATCAATTTCGGAAAATCAAGTGGTCCAGAGGTGGCGATTTTTGAACGTTTTGCACGGGAATGGAGCACACTAAATTCAAAGGGATACAGCACTTGTATGCCGGATGAACAAGTTTTGAGTGTCATATCTGTCGAGGAACGCGAAACAAGGAAACACTTTTGTCTTGAATATTTAGCGAAAGTCCACATTCGGCATGATTATAGAGAACTCTTACAACTTGCATTTATTTTTCTTGGTGGTAGCATTCCCAATTTCACACTTCATGCACCTGGAGCGACATCTCATGCAAGATTCATGTCCAAGGCAATCTATTGTCTCAAAATGTATATTTTTAACGAGCACTTTAAAATGTCTGCGAGTCAGTTGAATGGAATTCGTAATACGTGCATTTTCTTAGTAAGTGTCTACATCCCATACTGGTTTAGAACCGCAAATGCAGTTGAAGCGCCAAATAGAGATATGCAACTAATAAAGGGGATTATTGGGTATTTTGATAAAAAAAAATATTTACAGTGCTTTTTGAAAAAATTCGGAACCACCTGTGGTATTTATCAGAGGAAGCAGTTGCACTTGCCTTTTTTGATCCACATATAGACTCAAAAATAAAGGAAAAGATGGTTTTGGCGTTGCAAATAGATTCCGATGAAGACAATCATATCGGTGATGATGTTGATATTTTCCCTTCTAAAAAAGTGTGTGCAAGCGTTGATGAATTACAATTATTCACATCCAAGGATTTAAGCTCTTTTGTAACTAGTAAAACAAAAAAATTTTTTTCTCGTCTGGAAATTTCTACGGATTTCTTACGTCAAACTCGCCTAAGGGCGAAGCATTTTGTAAAGGGGGACAAATCGTAAAATGCATTACTGTTGTGAATGATGAAGCCGAAAGAAAAGTCAAACTAATAACTGACTATAACAGATGCTTAACACACAACGAAGACGATAAACAGTACTTGTTACACATTATAGAGGACTTCCGTAAGGACTTCCCAGCCTATACAAAATCTTCAATGATTTAAAATAAAAATAATAAGCCTATTAAATAAAAATTAAAGAAAAAACATTATATTTACAGTATTTCTTATTACAAACATTTATAAAATGCAAAAAAAAAGTATTTGGGTGGTTTTTCAAAATTTTGACCTTTGACCTCATTGTGGCACGGGTTGGCACCCTCCGATCAGCCTGAAAATTTGCTACATCAATTTTGGCATCAAATCGCATATTTTTATCGCTACCCACATTCAAGTTTCAAAAAAAAAAGTTTTTAACGCCAGGTCTAATGAATGTGGTAGCGATAAAAATATGCGATTTGATGCCAAAATTGATGTAGCAAATTTTCAGGCTGATCGGAGGGTGCCAACCCGTGCCACAATGAGGTCAAAGGTCAAAATTTTTAAAAACCACCCAAATACTTTTTTTTTGCATTTTATAAATTTTTGTAATAAGAAATACTGTAAATATAATATTTTTTCTTTAATTTTTATTTAATAGGCTTATTATTTTTATTTTAAATCATTGAAGATTTTGTATAGGCTGGGAAGTCCTTACGGTAGCCCTATACAATGTGTAACAAGTACTGTTTATCGTCTTCGTTGTGTGTTAAGCATATGTTATAGTCAGTTATTAGTTTGACTTTTCTTTCGGCGGCATCATTCACAACAGTAATGCATTTTACGATTTGTCACCCTTTACAAAATGCTTCGCTCGTAGGCCAGTTTGACGGATCAAAGCGTAAGAAATCCGTAGAAATTTCCAGACGAGAAAAAAATTTTTTGTTTTAGGAGTTACAAAAGAGCTTAAATCCTTGGATGTGAATAATTGTAATTCATCAACGCTTGCACACATTGTTTTAGAAGGGAAAATATCAACATCATCACCGATATGATTGTCTTCATCGGAATCTCTTTGCAACGCCAAAACCATCTTTTCCTTTATTTTTGAGTCTACATGTGGATCAAAAAAGGCAAGTGCAACTGCTTCCTCTGATAAATACCACAGGTGGTTCCGAATTTTTTCCAAAAGCACTGTAGATATTTTTTTTATCCAAATACCCAATAATCCCCTTTATTAGTTGCATATCTCTATTTGGTGCTTCAACTGCATTTGCGGTTCTAAACCAGTATGGGATGTAGACACTTACTAAGAAAATGCACGTATTACGAATTCCATTGAACTGACCCGCAGACATTTTAAAGTGCTCGTTAAAAATATACATTTTGAGACAATAGATGGCCTTGGACATGAATCTTGCATGAGATGTCGCTCCAGGTGTACGAAATGTGAAATTGGGAATGCTACTACCAAGAAAAATAAATGCAGGTTGTAAGAGTTCTCTATAATCATGCCGAATGTGGACTTTCGCTAAATATTCAAGACAAAAGTGTTTCCTTGTTTCGCGTTCCTCGACAGATATGACACTCAAAACTTGTTCATCCGGCATACAAGTGCTGTATCCCTTTGAATTTAGTGTGCTCCATTCCCATGCAAAACTTTCAAAAATCACCACCTCTGGACCACTAGATTTTCCGAAATTGATTTCAAATACAGCTCTTAAGAGAATTTCTGCAATACGGTGGCGACATGGCAACCACAATAAGCTGCGTTCCAGTTTGCGTTCCAATAAAGTTCCAGCACCACTATGAGAGCCAGTATTTGCAGCAGTTGTATCGAAACATATCATTTCTAATGAATTCAGCAGATTCATTTTTAACAAATAGTCGTAGACTGATTGAGCGACTACAGCACCAGTTCCATCTTCAATGATGGGGATAGCTATTAATTTTCCAACGTTCTCCGACATGAGCACAATAGCCAAGCGATCAACTTTATTTTTTCCAGCAACTGCGGGAAGTAACTTTCCGTCCCAATGCAAAACAAATGTTTCAGGTATCTAAAAAAATCTTAAGCTCAAAGCAAAATTTATAACTTGGTCAAAATAAAAAAACTTACCTTGAAATTTTCAACAATTTCTTTGCCATGACGCCGACGATATTTTTTACGTTGTTCACGCAAACTTGTGCTATTCAGGACAAGATCCTCAATGTTGTGACCTAACGCTTTGGCAGTTGCACTGATAAAGTGTATAGCTAATGGAGATGACATATTGCCAGCATCCATACAAGCCAGCATTCTGTCGTCAATAAAATTCTTTTTTCCACGTTTTCGAATTGGCTTACTGGAGCAACTTGGAATGTTGTCAGTCTGTTCTACATCCATCGCCTGCACATCATCTCCCGATTCATCACTCTCAAATTCAACATGTTCCATAGTCAAGTCTATACATGAAATTAAGTGAACAGCAAATAAAAAATTGACACTTTGCTTCCAAATACTACATAATAATTACCTGAAGTGCCTTTTCTTTTTTCATAATTTTCTTTTCGACGTTTTTCATCTTCCAATCTTTGTGCCTTTCTTTTTTCTTTATTTGTGACATTTTGATCGACACAAGTCATGCTACCAACACGCCCATTTTCTCGCTGCTTTATTAAGAAGTCTCTATCTTCCTGTATACTTATAAGCTTCAGAGCGTCAACGTGGGCAATGTCAAATAAATTGTTTAAATTTTCTTTAAAGTAATTTTCTTTTTTGAGATGACTTGGGAACGGAGATTTACATACTTTTTGGACTGTTCTCCACTCTTCATAAAGTTTAATGACTTTTGCAGCACATGTTCTTTGATCTGGCGTTGGGATTCTAGCTTTTTCCCAAAAAGGCAATATTTCATTTAACACTAATCTTGCACTTTCTTTAACTATTTTCTTTTCACAACGCACATTATAAAAAAAACACTGAAGCACTTGCTGCTTTGATGGTAATTTCACACCAACTATTTTAGGTACACATTTACCAATCAAGTACACATTTGTGTCAGCAGATCGAAGCCGTTCCTACGATAAATTTTTCTTCTGAGCCATGGAATTACGTAAAGTTACACAATATTTTATTTTACAATAAACTTCACTTTTCTCAGCAATATTTAAATTCGCAATGACAAAATTTTACATATTCATATCAACAGCATTGCTATGTGCTCAGTAGCAGAGCGGAAAAACGGTACTTTTAGACAAAAATGCAGTTGACGACAGCTCAAAGCTAGGAATATTGAGGATGTTTAAAAACAGCGACGAAAAAAAAATTTACCGTTTTTTCAATAATAGTTGTTGGTAGAAATACATATCGTTACCTGAAATGCAAAAGGGCGTAACAAACATATTCATTATTTTATAAGAAAAGCAAAAAAAAACTTTCCGACATTTTACGAAATTAAGTAATGAAATCAAAACTTTTTATTGTAGAAGGCTATAATTTTGCGGAGAAAGGAAGCTTAATTATGTGCTTCATAATCAATGAAAAAAAATTAAAATTTGCTACAGTAAAACCAAATTAAGAAGAAGAGCGAAAAGTTGGTTGTTTTGAATTTTGCTTATAAAATCTTTATTTTTGATATCAGAGAGCAAAAAAAATGTGAGGACACGTAGTTTAATGTCGTGCACCATAATCAGTCAAAAACTTACATCTTCTTCCATTTCAGGTAACGATGTATATTGTAAGCATATTTTGAATTCTATAAATATTTTTTTCTTACTATAATAGTTACTTATAATTACTATAATAATACGCCAGGTCTAATATATATGTATGTATATGGCATTCCATATATGCAAAAAGCACTCAAATATAGATAAATATGGAAGTATACGTCATTTGATATACACAAAAATTTGACATATATGGAATAGGGATGCCAAACGGGAAATCCCGAAATCCCGGGATTTTCGGGATTGGCAAAATCCCGAGTCCCGGGATTATTTTATTTATTAATATATAATATTTATTTATTAATATTTTATTAATATTAATATGAACGCATATAAACAAGGTGAGCAATTTTAGTTTACCGACGTTTTTCCTTGAATTTTTTCATATTTACCAGAAATTGATGCCAAGATATTGGTAAAATTAGAAATTAAGTGGGTTATTCCAGTAAAATATGCAAAGACTTTGCAAAAAACTTTTATAATTTGGTAAACATTATTAAGTTTTCATGTGAAAAATCAAGTTTGTTTGTTATTTTACCAGTTTATTTTTCCAAGCGAAATTCGATTTCTGAAAACTAATTTTGGCTGGGACTGTAAGTTTGAGTTCTTCCATGAAAATATTTGATAACGATAACCAAATAACTTTGTTGCTGTAATTAGACGATTCAGTGGGCAAGGTTGTCGCAAAGAATCTGTTTTAAAATCAGCTTACAAAATACTGGGCGCAAGTGTACTTAAGTGCAGGCCTTCATATATTATCCCAGTCAGAAAAATACAAAGGCTAAAGCGATGCACGCAGAAAAACACAGGTGGAAAATTACCTAAGAGCTATTTAATTATAGAACTACATAATTTTCAAGTTAGTTTTACAAAGTTCTAGTAAACTATGCAAATTTTTTTGTAAAATATATACAATCCTTGCAAAATATATACATGTGTAGCGGAAGATATCCGAAAAATTACACATATTTTGATAGAAAATTGTAAAACTTACTTGGAACTTATGTAGTTGTATAATTACATATCACTTAGATAAAGTTCCACCTGTTTTTTTCTGCGTGTGGTAAGATACTTTAACAGGTGGTACAAGTACTGGCAAAAATTGCTTTTCCATTCCCAAAATGATAACGTCATTAGACAAAAGAAACGGCTATTCAAAAAGCGCCGGAAAAGTACTGGAGAAACAAAATTTTTAACTTTGGCAAAGCGCTAGCAAAACCAATAAATAGGTGGTCTGGAATTATAAAGGGTGGTTAAATTTTAAGGGCCGATGTTGATTTTGAATAAAACACAAATTATGTAGGAAATTATTGTCATTTCTTTTTATATGATAATATAGGTATGGTTCAATTATGTATGGAACAAAATGGCCGCCGCGACCTCGGCGGCAGACCTCCATCCGGTGGTCCAAATTTTCGATGACGCTGAGGCATAAATGAGGTTCTATGCCGTTAATGTGCCGAATTATCTCATCCTTTAGCTCTTGAATTGTTGCTGGCTTATGGACGTACATCTTTTCTTTCAATAACCCCAAAGAAATAAGTCCAACGGTGCCAAATCACATGACCTTGGCAGCCAATTGACATCGCCACCACGTGAGATAATACGGCCATTGAATTTCTCGCGCCAAAGAGCCATTGTTTCGTTGGCTGTGTGGCAAGTGGCACCATCCTGTTGAAACCACATATCGTCCAGGTCCACATTCTCAATTTATGGCCACAAGAAGTCCGTTATAGCGAACACCATTCACGGTAACTGCTTGGCCAACCTCATTTTCGAAGAAGTACGGCCCGATGATGCCACCAGCCCATAAACCGCACCAAACACAAAAAACAGGTGTTTTCACATTTCTTACAGACCTGATTTGCTGAAATTTGTGCACAATTCTCCCGATTGTGGACACATTTGGTCGATTATGCTGACGAAAGAAATCACGAAGTGCACGAAATGCATTTTGATTTGAACGCCCATTTTCATAATAAGCCTGAATAACTTTAACGCGTTGCTCGATTGTGTATCTTTCCATGGTTCAAATTGAGTTAGTCTGAAATTGAGAAATGTCAAATGAAATGCAGAAAAAAACTTGACGTTTAGGTGTGGTTCACATTCAACATCTGCCCTTAAAATTTAACCACCCTTTATTATCCAAAATAAAATATAAAAAAAAGTTCATATGTATATTTTTTCGTCCTGCCGTGATATGAACCCATGCCGTTTTTTTATAGACCACCGAAATTTTTGTTAAACAAATACTGGCTAAACGCTTTTTGCAAATGCTGCCTCCATCCCGGGGCTTTTATTAACAAAAGAAGATCCAAAGAATACGTATAATTCAAAGATTCTTTAAAAGACTTGTCCCCGCCTTCTACTATCTCGGAAAGTACATAACATATAAAAAAATTTTCTTCTATCGATTGGTCAAAACATTGCACTCAATATTTTATACTACTTTTTATTTTATTTTTTTTAGCTTCTGGCAAGGTTGGTTACCAAAACGAATAACGGTAAGGGTAACGGTAAATGTATCGAATTTTGTTTATTACGGTAATGGTAAAGGTAACGGTATTTAAGAATGTTTCGGTAACGGTATACCGTTATCGAAACAGCAATACCGGTACGTACCGGTATTATAAATTGCGTTAAAAACATTTCAAGCGTAAAAATCCCAGATTGTAAGCTTTAACTTCAATGCTGGTAGTTCCAATAACACAGCTCAAAATATGACAACTTTCCAGTGGTTTTAGGATAATTAGGGGGTGCTGATTTCTAATCTGCAACCAGTTTGTTCAAATTGGCTCTAGTTCGGAATTTAAATTATTTTAATTTTTCAGCCGATTTTTTTTTAATAAAAAATGTATAATTTAGTAACTATAGCTTCGGAAAGAAAACGCTTCACATAGTTTAAGCTTAATTTCGTGGGTGGCCTATTTTTCAAACTTAAGTGTGTATCAATATCTCAATAACTTTTCTCAATATAGTCGCTAAATTCAAAATTTTTTAAGGTTTTTTAAAAAAAAATTTTAAATATAAGACAAAGTCCAATTTTAAATATCAAAGCCAATTTGGAAAGAAAAACATTTATACATATGTCATATTGCATTAACAAATTATGTGCAGTTTTAGAGCCTTTTGTAATTAAATTTAGACCTAAAATAAACAAAAATATATTTTACTGTACCTATTACAGATTTTTTTTTCCAAAAACATCAGATTTCATTCACTATTGGTTTTTTTGAGAAATTATTGCGATTTTCAAAGTTTATATTGAAATAATGCCTTCGGACTCTTTCTACAATTATTTTTCGACGAACTCATTTTGAATGTGTACGAGAATATTGTAATTTAAATATAAACTTTGGAAATCGCAATAATATCGCAAAAAAATCAGTAGTGAATGAAGCCTGATGTTTTTAGAAAAAAAATTATGTAGTAGTACAGTAGATTTTTAGTACAGTAAAGAATTTTTTGTTCATTTTAAGTCTAATTTTAATTACAAAAGGCTCTAAAAGTGCACATTATTTGTTAAAGCAATATAAATAAATTAATAAATACCGGTAAAATACCGGTAACTACCCATAAAAATAACGGGGGGAACCTTATATGGGTGTACCGACCTATGTCGGCCCAAGGACGAAGCCTATTGATTTTGGTTAAAATGGGTCCATGTTTAGACCTAGTGCCCAAATAAGGGCCCCCCGAAATTGGCTTGGTTACCAAAGTACGGTTTGAGTGTATTCGTTATTATTTTGCATTCATACATTCATTGCTTTTGCCATGCATTCATTCAACAACTATAGCTAATGTTGCTGCTATTTTATACAATCATAGTTATTGATGGTTATCATTTGCGCACTGTTTTTTTATAATTCCATTACATGTCAAGCAATGAAATAAAGTGATGACGTATTAAAAAAATAAAACCAATCAAACCATTTATTTAGGCTTCTTAGAGTATTCTGAAACCTTCTTATGTATATTAGAGCGGTTCACTTTATATTGACAGAATAATAAACCTTGGTTTATTTTATGATGATTCCAAAATATTTCAGGTCTAGCAATATGATCTCACGAGCTGGACCTTGGTCTTACTCTGGACTCAAAATTGTCATGGAAGGAATATTTGCTAAAGAAAAAAAAAGAATTTGATATTAAAAGCAGAAAATTAAATTGGCTAATAGGCAGAAATTCAGCTCTATCTCTCGAAAACAAACTAATCGTGTACCAACAAGTAATTAAACCAATTTGGACTTATGGCTGCCAGTTATGGGGATGTGCTAAACCATCTCTATATTTAAAAGAATAACGTGACTGACTGACTGATTGACTGACTGACTCAACATCGCCCAGCCGAAACCGCTGAAGCTAGGAAGTTGAAATTTGGTATGTAGGTTCCTCTTTCGGCGTAGACGTCCGCTAAGACGGGATTTTTGGAAATTCCTACCGGAACGGACAGTTGAAATTTGGTATAAAGGTTCCTCCACTATCGTAGACATCCACCAAGACGGGATTTTTGGAAAATTTTACAGGGAGGGACAAAAAGGGGAAAAAGTCTCCCCCTTGTCGGCCTGCTCAAACTGCTGGAGCTATGAAGTTGAAATTTGGTATGTAGGTTCCTCGACCGGTGTAGACGTCCGTTGAGACGGCATTTTTGGAAATTCTTATCGGGAGGGGCAAAAAGGGGACAAAAAAAGTACCTTTTTCCAAAAAAGTACCTTATTCCAAAAAAAGTACCTTTTTCCAAAAAAAGCACATTTTTCCAAAAAAGTACCTTTTCCAAAAAAAGTACCTTTTTCCAAAAAAAGTACCTTTTTCCAAAAAAAGTACCTTTTTCCAAAAAAAGTACCTTTTTCCAAAAAAAGTACCTTTTTCCAAAAAAAGTACCTTTTTCCAAAAAAAGTACCTTTTTCCAAAAAAAGTACCTTTTTCCAAAAAAAGGACCTTTTTCCAAAAAAGTACCTTTTTCCAAAAAAAGTACCTTTTTCCAAAAAAAGTACCTTTTTCCAAAAAAAAGTACCTTTTTCCAAAAAAAGTACCTTTTTCCATAAAAAGTACTTTTTTCCAAAAAATAGTACCTTTTTCCAAAAAAAGTACCTTTTTCCAAAAAAAGTACCTTTTTCCAAAAAAGTACGTTTTTCCAAAAAAAGTCCCTTTTTCCAAAAAAAGTCCCTTTTTCCAAAAAAGTCCCTTTTTCCAAAAAAAGTCCCTTTTTCCAAAAAAAAGTACCTTTTTCCAAAAAAAGTACCTTTTTCCAAAAAAAGTACCTTTTTCCAAAAAAACTACCTTTTTCCAAAAAAAGCACCTTTTACCAAAAAAAGTACCTTTTTCCAACAAAAGTACCTTTTTCCAAAAAAGTACCTTTTTCCAAAAAAGTAGCTTTTTCCAAAAAAAGTACCTTTTTCCGAAAAAAGTACCTTTTTCCAAGAAAAAGTACCTTTTCCCAAAAAAGTACCTTTTTCCAAAAAAAGTACCCTTTTCTAAAAAAATTTACCTTTTTCCAAAAAAAAGTACCTTATCCAAAAAAAAGTACCTTTTTCAAAAAAAAATCATTTTTCCAAAAAAATACCTTTTTCCAAAAAAATACCTTTTCCGAAAAAGGACCCTTCCAAAAAAAGGACCTTTTTCCAAAAAAATAAACTTTTCCTAAAAATAACTTTTTCAAAAAAAGTACCTTCTTCCATAAAGTACTTTGTAAAAATAAAGTATCCTTCTCCCTTTTCTAAAAAAATTTACCTTTTTCCAAAAAAAAGTACCTTATCCAAAAAAAAGTACCTTTTTCCAAAAAAAAGTACCTTTTCCCAAAAAAAGTACCTTTTCCCAAAAAAAGTACCTTTTTCCAAAAAAGTACCTTTTTCCAAAAAAGTACCTTTTTCCAAAAAAAGTACCTTTTCCAAAAAAAGTACCTTTTTCAAAAAAAGTACCTTTTTCCAAAAAAAGTACCTTTTTCAAAAAAAGTACCTTTTTCCAAAAAAAAATACGTTTTTCCAAAAAAAGTACCTTTTTCCAAAAAAAGTACCTTTTTCCCAAAAAAGTACCTTTTTCCAAAAAAAGTACCCTTTTCTAAAAAAATTTACCTTTTTCCAAAAAAAGTACCTTATCCAAAAAAAAGTACCTTTTTCCAAAAAAAATCATTTTTCCAAAAAAATACCTTTTTCCAAAAAAATACCTTTTCCGAAAAAGGACCCTTCCAAAAAAAGGACCTTTTACCAAAAAAATAAACTTTTCCTAAAAATAACTTTTTCAAAAAAAGTACCTTCTTCCATAAAGTACTTTGTAAAAATAAAGTATCCTTCTCCAAAAAATTTCCCTTTTTCCAAAAAAATCCATTTAAAAAAATATAATTTCACAAAAAGTACTTTTTTCCTCCCCCCACGGATATTTCCACTAAAACAAGGTTTCTTGATATTCGGCATAGACGTCCGCTAAGACGGGATTTTTGGAAATCCCTACCGGAATTTCCAAATATATTCGGCATAGACGTCCCCATAGACTGTCTCACAAATTGGAAAAGTGTCCCCCTTAACTGCCTGCCCAAACCACTGGAGATAAGAAGTTGAAATTTGACATAAAGGTTCCTCCACTGTAGTAGACATCGACTAAGTTTGTATTTTTGGAATTCCCTACAGGATATCTCAAAAGGGGGATGTTTCTCCCTTGACGGCCTGCCCAAACTGCTGAAACTATGTAGCCGAAATTCGGTATGTGAGTTCCTCCTTCTGTGTAGGCGTCCGCTTAGACGGAATTTTTGAAATTCCTATCGGGAGGGAGATAAGGGGAAAAGTATTCTCCTTGACGGCCTGCCCAATCCCTTCTGGCCAACCTAAAATTTTAATATGTATTCCCTGGAGTAGGACTAACTCACCGGGAACGTAATTTTTCTATTTTGGAATAGAATCATAGTAAAAATGTGGGTTGAAAGGGAAAAATGTCCCCAATAACGGCCTGCCCAAACCGCTGAGGCAATGAAGTTGAAATTTGGTATGAATGATCCTCATCCATCGCAGACAGCCGCGAAGATCGAATTTTTGTAAATTCCTAAAGGGAGGGGCAAAAAGAAGAAAGCATCCCCTTGGTGGCCTGTAAAAGCTCCTTCGGCTAGAAACCTGAAATTTAAAATGTGGGTCCCTGGAGTAAGGGCTAACTTATTAGAAAGATACTATTTTGAA
The DNA here is from genome assembly GCA_949987735.1 of Leucophora obtusa. Classification (NCBI taxonomy): domain Eukaryota; kingdom Metazoa; phylum Arthropoda; class Insecta; order Diptera; family Anthomyiidae; genus Leucophora; species Leucophora obtusa. The sequence goes on from OX465295.1 coordinate 249,760,984, forward strand.
TTTTGGACAGGGTCGTTATAAAATAGGGGCTCAAAAAGGGAAAGTGGCCCCTTACCGACCTGTCCAAACTGCTGGAACTAGGAAGCTGAAATTCGGTACTTAGGTTCCTCTTCCAGCCTAATTCCAACCGGGAGGGACAAAAAAAGAAAAAATGTCCCACTTGACAGCCTGCTCAAACTGCTGGAACTAGGAAGCTGAAATTCCCTGTCGATGGATTTTCGGAAATTCGTACCCAGAGGGGCACAAATAGTAAAAGTTGGCTAGAAACCTGAAATGTAAAACATATGTTCCTTGGAGTATGGGCTCACTTATCGGGAAGGTGCTTTGTTGAATTTTGGACAGGGACATTGCAAAAATGGGGATTAATGAAGCGAAAAGTGCCGCTTAAAGGACTGCCCAAACTGCTGGAGTTAGGAAGTTGAAATTTGGTATTAAAGTTCCTCCTCTACACTGATAGAATTTTCGTTCATACTATTAATAAATCGATTTCATTAATCTGAATTCATTGAGTTAATGAAAAATTCATTAATTACATGAATTTTTTCATTATATATTTTCAACTAACCCGTAAGATATGCTATAATTTTTATAAGGGTTTTGAATTTGCTAATTACTAAAATAGATATATGTTGCAGTAATGAACGCTAGGGTTGCAAATTGAAATTATTTAAATATAAAAGTCCAAATAATTACATCATTTTATTTTGGTTATTTAGATGAATCGGTAACGCGGTAATGTTTACATTCTGGTGATTGCGGGTTCAAGTTGAGTTCAGGGAGATGTCAAAAACGTTATAAAAACAAAAAAGAAATATATGTACAAATAAAAAGAAAAATTAATAAAATAAAAATAAATAAAAAAGTAACGCAAAAAAAATATATTTTTTTCAATTAGTTTTCATTTAATGAATACGTTTCATTGATTTAATGAACGCGTTCTTTGGGGACTTTTCAATGAAAAAAATCATTGGATTAATGAACAAATTCATTAATACTATGCACAAAATTCTATCAGTGTATTGTAGACATCCGCTAAGATGAGATTTTTGGAAATTTCCACAGGTAGGGTCAAAAACAGGAAGTCTCCCCCTTAACGGCCTGGCCAAACTGCTTATATTCGGTATTTGGGTTCCTTCTCCAACGTAGACGTCCCCTAAGACGGTATTTTTGGAAACTCATACCGGGAGGGGTAAAAAGTAAAAAACTTCCTTCACCCTTGCCGAGTTGGGCAAACTGCTGGATATAGAGACCTAAAATTATGTATGTAGTAGGTTCCTCCTCCAATGCAGACGTTCTGGGAATTTTTGGAAATTCCTACCGGGAGGGGAAAAAACGGAATAATTCTCCCCCTTGATGGCCTAACCGAACCCTTCGGCTAGAAACCCGTAATCTATAACATGTTTTCCTTGGAGTATGGGCTAACTTATCGACAAGGCATTTTTAGGACTTTGGACAGAAACGTGGTAAAAATGGTGGCTCAAAAGGGGAAAATTGCCCCCCCTGAACATCTGCGTCTTTAGCTAGAAACCTAAAATTTAAAGAACGAGTGTATATGGAACACTAAAATTAAGAAACTAAATAGGAAACGAGTGGAATTGAAACCTACACAAGTGGAACGAAATGGATATAAACGTTGAACGAGTGTATTTGAAATTATAGACAATGGAAATGGATTGGAAGAGGAATGGACTATAGAACGGAAAGGAATGAGAAGCGAGATGGCGTAGAATAGGGAACGAGTGGAGTTGGAACACTGCAGTTAAAAGAGGAATGGCACGGAGCAAGTGCACAGAAATGGAAATAGAAGCGACTGATATCAATATCGATACACAAGACAGTAGGAACAAAATGGAATGAAACGGGGAACGAGTAGAATTGGAATAAGAGATAATGGGAACGAAATGCAATGGAATGGTGAACAAAATGGAATCTTGGAAGGAGTTGCATTGGAACACTAAAATTGTTAAACAAAATGGAATGGAATTTGAATGACTCAAACTGCCGGAGTTTGGTACTTGAAATTTCGCATGCGATTCAGGCAAGATTATATACATTTGGGATTTTTACTGGGTGGAACAAAAAGGGCTGAAGAATTCCTTTTAATTACCTGTTCAAACACTATCCACGGAATATGAAACTTATGTAGCATTGAAACATACTCTCCAAAAAGTTAAACAAATTATCTAAAAGACAAAAAACCTTAGAAAAGGAATGGAACTTATATATTCCGATTTTTAAACTGCAGGTAACGAAGCACCGGTGGAAGAAACCGACGCAGTAAATTTTCCAACTGAATTTTTGAATTTACTTGGATTGCCAGGTCTGCCTTTACATAAACTGGAATTAAAAAAAAAAACTTTAAGGCACGCTAACAATGTAGCTATTTTTAATATTATAAAATGCTTTCCAACCCTGCTTTATGTTACTTATTTTCATTCAAAACACAAATAATACTTACGGGTCTATCTACCTAAGTTCGCACTTTACCAAATTATCTTAGCATACACACGTATATTGCAATTTATTATGGATTCATTACTAACAATCCACTTTCATGAGAAAAAGTGATCAAATATTTATTTATTTTAAACCCATTGTTGTGCAGAATTATTTATTTGTGGTGGCTGGATGAAGGCTTTTATTATAAAAACTGTACTTTAAATAAAAAAACGAAATTAAAAAAAATTGTGGGGGGCGGCGCAGCCCCCCCCCCCCATAAACTTTGAGGCACGCTAACAACGTAGCGGGCTGCGCCCGCTAGTCTGTTATAAAATACATTGAACAATTTCAAAATAAACTACTGCGTCAATTTGTGAACGCACCCTGGTACATCCGAAATTGTGACCTTCATCGCGATCTATGTATTGAATCCGTAAAAATACGATCGGAAAAATTGCAACACTGCACTACCAAAGATTGGGCAGCCATGAAAATTCAGAAGCCAGAAAACTGATAAACACCAGTAGTCTTACAAGAAGACTACGACGTACAAAGCCACATGATCTTGTGATACAAAACAGTAGTTAAGATATTTTTAGCATAATATCTTTAAGACTCTCAATTTAAGTAATGTATCAGAAAAAATCTGCTCGTTAGTCAAGTATGACTAGTTGTAGAATAAAAAGTTAGAAAAAAAAAAAAACGAGCTGGAATATTTTTAAAAAGGTATTTTTTTAGTTTTTGTAAGATATTTGCATTTTTGCTGAAGACAACATACTCAATATGGGTATCATATGAATGGATTTTTTGAGGCGCGTCCAGCGGTATACAGAGGGGAGCATTATTGAGTACACGTCAGTACTTGAGGAAACTTACAAGTGCAGGCATAAACATATCAGACAAGAGGACTAGTATACTTTTTTGAAAGCAAAAGGCTCGCTTAATCTAAATCTGACCTCAGAAATTACCTTCGATATCAGACTTTCGAGCTATATAAATGGGAAAAACTTAACTTTTCTTCAAAATATTTCGAATCGTATATTTTCCTGAAAAATATTTTTAACAAGATTCGTAACGGCATCTGAATATAGTACTCTTCCTCTTTAAAATCATTATTGAATTTTTTTGATAACAGTTTTTTTTACGGATATGTCGTTTTTGAAATTTGGGCCTTTACCGCAATTTCAAAGTAAAATTGTAAAAAAAAATAAAAGGCCCAAATTTCAAAAAACGATATATCCGTAAAAAATATGTTATCAGAAAAATTAAAAACCATTTTAAAAAGGAGGAGCTGTGTATTCAGATGTCGGTACGAATCTAATTAAAAATATTTTTCGGGCAAACATACGATTCGAAATATTTTGAAGAAAAGTTAAGTTTTTCCCGTTTATATAGCTCAAAAGTCTGATATGGAAGGTCATTTCTTAGGCCAGATTTAGATTAAGCGAACCATTTGCTTTCAGAAAAGTATACTTTAGTCCCCTTGTCTGATATTTTTATACCCTACACCACTATGTGGTCAGGGTATTATAAGTTTGTGCTAATGTTTGTAACACCAAAAAATATTGGTCGTAGACCCACCTTATAGTATACCGATCGGTTCAGAATTTTTTTTTATTTCGATTTAACGATGTCCGTCTGTCCGTCCGTCCGTCTGTCTGTCTGTCCATGCAATCTTGTGCGCACTCTACAGGTCGCAGCTATTAAGATATTTCGATGAAATTTGGTACGCAGACCTATGTTGGCCCAAGGACGAACAAGTTTGATTTTTTTGAACATCGGTCCATGTTTAGACCTAGTGCCCATATAAGGGTCCTACCAAAATTATGCTGTTTATACGCTGCAGGTCGTAAATATTAAGATATTTTGATGAAATTTGGTACACAGACCTATATTGGCCCAATAACGCAGCCTATTGATTTTGGTGAACATCGGTCCATGTTTAGACCTAGTGCCCATATAAGGGTCCTACCAAAATTATACTGTTTATACGCTGCAGGTCGTAAATATTAAGATATTTTGATGAAATTTGGTACACAGCCCTACATTGGCCCAATAACGCAGCCTATTGATTTTGGTGAACATCGGTCCATGTTTAGACCTAGTGCCCATATAAGGGTCCTACCAAAATTATACTGTTTATACGCTGCAGGTCGTAAATATTAAGATATTTTGATGAAATTTGGTACACAGACCTATATTGGCCCAATAACGCAGCCTATTGATTTTGGTGAACATCGGTCCATGTTTAGACCTAGTGCCCATATAAGGGTCCTACCAAAATTATAATGTTTATACGCTGCAAGTCGCAAATATTAAGATATTTTGATGAAATTTGGTACACAGACCTATATTGGCCCAATAACGCAGCCTATTGATTTTGGTGAACATCGGTGTATGTTTAGACCTAGTGCCCATATAAGGGTCCTACCAAAATTATACTGTTTATACGCTGCAGGTATTAATATTAAGATATTTTGATGAAATTTGGTACATAGACCTATGTTGGACCAAGGACGAAGCCTATTGATTTTGGCGAACATCGGTCCATGTTTAGAACTAGTGCCCATATAAGGGTCCCCCCAAAATTATATTGTTTATACGCTGCAGGTCGCAAATATTAAGATATTTTGATGAAATTTGGTACATAGACCTATGTTGGCCCAAGGACGAAGCCTATTGATTTTGGTGAACATCGGTCCATGTTTAGAACTAGTGCCCATATAAGGGTCCCCCCAAAATTGGCTTGGTTACAAACTGCAGGTCGCAAATATTAAGATATTTTAATGAAATTTGGTGCGCTGACTCACATTATAGAAAATTTTGACATAAGCCCCATTTTAACCCATTCGAATTTCGGATCCAAACAATACACCAGACTGGTGTAGGGTATTGTATAGTCGGCATGCCCGACTTTAACCTTTTTACTCGTTATGCCTGCAATTGTAAGTTTCCTCAAGTACTGACTTGTACTCAATAATGCTCCCCACTGTATATAACATGTTCAAGGATATCCAGACATGTCCTATTTTCAAAGATTTCTATAAAAAACAAATGTTTGACTCTTTTGTACCGAGAAGTTTGTGATCGAAATGTCAAACGTACATATCGTAATCTATAGTCGATTTAAATGAACACGTATTTCAGTTTTTTCTTTAAATTCGCGAATATTCACGTTTCATCAGAAATTCAATGTGGTGGAAACAATATGTTCTAAATAGGGCAATATGGATATCAAAACTTTTCTTAATAATAATAATAATAGTTCTTTATTTTCAAAAAGTATTTAGTTTACAATTTTAAAATAACGTATTTCTATGATAATGACATAAGTCGTCTACCATGTACTAATTTTAATTTAAAATAAATTTTAAATTTATTTTGTTTTAAACATTAATTTCAATTTAGTTTTTAATACAGTGCAGTTTCAAATTTTAAACACATCAATTAAATTCCAAGATCAAAAATTTTCTATATTTCATAGCTCCCCGATCAAAAAAATTTATATATAGAATCATTCCAAAGGGAACCGGGACACTTATCGGAAGATGGTCTCTGGATTTGGACAAAATTCTGTTTGTAGATCCTCATGACTATCACGAAATTTTCTGTTTTTAAATTTTTGTAAAATTCGTCTTATTTCGCCTTTTTCGCTGTTTTTAGTTGATTTTTTTCAGTAAATTTTTGAAAAATACATGATGTTCAAATAATTACAATTTTTGAACGCGTTATCCGATTCTTATAATTAATTATAATTATATACCTAGTAATACTTATATAATCTACTTTCAAAATAAATTGCAAAAATAAATTGTTGAATGCAAAAAGGACAATACAATTCGAAAAATATCCTTAATTTGCAAATATCTCAAAAAACCCATCTTTAATTTTCTTAAAATTATTGAAGCAGATAACTTAATATTTCAGCTACAGACTGTGCAGATTTCAAATTGTCAAACGGCAATGGGTTCAAAAGAAAAACGCTAATTTGTAACAAAGTTTTTTGAATTTTCACAAATAAACATGACACTACATGACAAAATCTTGACTTTTAAAAATTAATAGAGCTCTGACCATCAATTCTATATATTTTGGACATGCTGATTACAATGGCGTACTTTATTTTTCGACCTAAGGAACATATTTTCCGCGAAATGCCTTTAAAGTTTAGCGGTTTTCCGTTTAGTTTTTTATATATAAAAATTTTCAAATGCAATCAATATAAATTTTTTGTGGTGAAATGTAGGCACAGGACCTGTATTCATATTTATGCTTAAAATCTGATGCACAAAACTTGATATTAAAACCACTTTTCGCGTTTTATATTGATTTTTATGGTTTTTTAAGGTTTTACCCAATTGAATAGCTGAAAGCAAAATCGGCCTTAATAAATGATATTGCTTAGTAAAGAAGCAATTAAAAGGAAATATTTCAACAAAAAAAATGTATTCATCTGTAGCGGCCTATACTTTAAAATCGCGACTTTTGAAATATTTTATATGGCAGCATAGCTTTCTAAGGTGTCCCCATAGTCCAACTTTTAGTATAATATGGGGTGACCTCTAAAAGCTGTTTTTGCCAAATTTCAAGCAAAACAGTTTCCATTTGCAAAAGTTATCGCAATAAATACATTTTTTACTAAGTGTCTTTAGTACTATACTTAGCAATATGCCAAAATCGACTTTTTGCGAAAAAGAACTTTTTTATTGTTGAAAATGGTTCTTTAGGGCTTCAGCAGCAACTTTTGTTCTGCGACTTTTTCATAATTCCGTTATTTACAAAATTACCGCTATTTTTAGGTTATTGGAGAAAATCAAAATTTTGGCCTTTAAATTGTCAGAATTCGACCAAATGATGTTTGGCAAATTTGTACAAAATCCTTTGGCGAGTATTTTTTCTGAACATATGAACTCATAATATTTGCAAATCCATAGTGTTCTATACATTTTTAAATCAAAATGAATTTTGCGCCATCTAGCGACAATAATTTGTACTAACTATATTCAGCAATTAGAAAGACAATTTGAATTTTGAAAATCGGTTGAAAAATAACCGAATGAGAAAAAAAGAGCTATAAGATAATGAAAATTTCATTATCTTATAGCTCTTTTCTTTCTCATTCGGTTATTTATCAACCGATTTTTAAATTTTTTTTTTGTTGAAAAGGTATTCAAATTGACTTTCTAATTGCTATAGTTAGTACAAATTATTGCCGCTAGATGGCGCAAAATTCATTTTTATTTAAAAATGCATCAAAACACCCTGTATTTGCAAATATTATGAGTTCATATGTTCAGAAAAAATACTCGCCAAAGGATTTGGTACAAATTTTCCAAACATCATTTGGTTGAATTCTGGAAATTTTGATTTTCTTCAATAACCTAAAAATAACGATAATTTTGTAAATAACGGAATTATGAAAAAGTAGCAGAACAAAAGTTGTATGGAAAGGAATTTTGTTCCCCAAAGTAAAAACAGTGTCTATGGTCTTAATTACTAATGTATAATATATTTCAGTAGCATAAATTCCCGTTTTCTAAAATATTCACTCTATTTTTTAAATGAATGAATAAAATTTGCCGAAAATAGGCTTTAATGTTTTTTGTACGGCACAAATTGGGCTGAATATTATGCTTTGAAAGTCAACATAGTTGTTGATGACTATAATATCCAAAATTCTGCGGTGGTGCTTGAAGATTACATTCCTACTTCAAAAGTTATATGTGAATGAAGGTGAAAAGAACGCATTTATTCAATTTTTTAGCTTTTTTTTTAACATTTTTCAAATTTTCTTGTAAATAAAAAATGCGAAGTTATTAACAACTGTGTTGAATGGCAAGACATAATATTCAGCCCAATTTGTGCCGCGTTAAATGTTAGCAGTAGTATTTTCTTACTTCCAAGTTTTGTTGTTTCCATTTTTTTCTTCTCAGTGTATTATTGCAACAATATCCGAAAATGGAAGATTACTATCCAAACTAACTATGCAACAAATAAAAACATTGATTTTGTAGCTGTTAAAATAAATATTGCGTTAAATTCATAAAAAGTTAAAAAATCCAAGTTTTAAAGGCCACCCTAAATTTCCGTTTTAGGACATGTGAGGGACACTCGCAATTAAGGTAGCTGACTCTGTCTCCGAAGCATTAAAAATCATTCGGCATTCATAGCTTGAAAATTAAAAAGTTAATTTTTTTGGCATATTGCTAACTATACTTGTGGTTTCATTAATCGATATTTTTATATATGATTATATATTATATTAAATGCTCTAAGATACAGTTATATATTATTCCATATATGGTTGAAGATTAACAATATAATTTGAGATATGATTATATATGGTCCGACTTCAATAATATTTTCTATGCCCTAGTAAAAATGATTTTTATATATTCATATATGATTTTTATACAATCATTTATGGTTTTATACAATTATAACTTGTCGAGTATTGTGAAACATATATTTTGATATGATTATATTAAAAGATATTTAATTATATAAAATTATATTAACCAGATCCACCATTTTTCGGATCAAATAATATATTTTTTATATAATTATATTAACCCATATATGATTTGATCCGGAAAATGATGGATCTGGTTAATATAATTTTATATAATTAAATATCTTTTGATATAATCATATTAAAATATATGTTTCACAATACTCGACAAGTTATATTTGTATAAAATCATAAATGATTATATAAAAATCATATATGATTATGTAAAAATCATTTTTACTAGGGTGTGTTTAATATATAACTATCAGTGACGTTCCCTCTAATGTGCGGAGGTGTTCTCTGCACACCTTAAAAATTTTTCACATGTTTGTAAATTTAAAATTTTTATAAATTTTCCCAGGGTTCTATAATATTTCCGAACATTAGTCACTTACTGTATTTATATTAAGTAGAACGTGTACTGTTGTGATGTATTTTGTATACATACACGATGTTCAAGACTACATACACAATGTTCCTACGAAAATAAATGTTATTACTACTGATATACTACATAGTAGTAGTAGTAACACGCAAAAGCAACATTTGTTCAACAAAACAAACAGCAACATAGTTTAAACTCAAATATATGTTAGAAATGTGCGGAAATTTGTTGCGAACTTATTAATTTAAAAAAATACACAATTTTGCAGAGAAAACACGCATACATACAAAAACATATTGTGCGAAGAAAAGAACTGCACAGTACTAATAAATAAGGATAGAGCTTGCAAGAAATATTTATTTTTTGAATCAATAAAAATGTATTCATTTTATGAATCAGTGAATAATTTATAGTCATAGTAAGTATGTAAAATCTGAAAAAATATGACTATAAAATATAGGAAATCAAAATAGCAAACAAATTAAATAGTATTGCCTCATTGCAGAGATGAAATTTTTGCTATTAATTTGTTACCCAGGAAAATCTTTTACAATCGGTATCCAACCACACCCATTCTACAACTGGTTCCACTGCAACCGATTCCATGGAATTGGTTCCGGAACCAGTTCCTGGGATCCTATATGGAAGGTGTGGTTGACGTGCAATCAGTTCCAGAACTGATTCTAGAGCAACGGGTTCCACTTTGGAGCTATAGAAGGGGTTGCTTTTGGGACAATTTCAAACAAAAAGAATCGGTATTAGAATCGACAGTAGAAGGGGTTGTGAATGAAAAGTAGCTATTGTACAACCGATTCTTTGGAACAGAAAATTTTTCTGGGTATTAATTACCCAGGAAAATTTTTTACAATCGGTAGCCAACCACACCCATTCTACAACTGGTTCCACTGCAACCGATTCCATGGAACTGGTTCCGGAACCAGTTCCTGGGATCCTATATGGAAGGTGTGGGTGACGTAGAATCAATTCCATAACTGGTTCCAGAAGTGATTCTAGAGAAACCGGTTCCACTTTGGAGCTATAGAAGGGGTTGCTTTTGGGACAATTTCAAACAAAAAGAATCGGTGTTAGAATCGACAGTAGAAGGGGTTGTGAATGAAAGGTAGCTATTGTACAACCGATTCTTTGGAACAGAAAATTTTCCTGGGTACCCAGGAAAATTTTTTACAATCGGTTGCCAATCACACCAATTCTTCAACTGGTTCCAATGCAACCGATGCTATGGAACTGGTTCCGGAACCAGTTCCAGGGATCTCATATGGAAGGTATGACGGTCGTAGAATGGATTCTAGAACTAGTTCCAGAACTGATTCTAGGGCAACCGGTTCTACTTTGGAGCTGTAGAAGTTGTTGCTTTTGGGATAATTTCAAACAAAGATAATCGGTGTTAGAATTGACAGTAGAAGGGGTTGTAGACGAAAAGCAGCTATTGTGCAACCGATTCTTTGGAACTGAAAATTTTCCTGGGTAATTTAATTTTTTTTTAAATTTTCTTCATTTTGCGGAAAAGTAAATGCTAAATACTTAAGAATTAAATAAAAGGAAATATTTCAAACAAAAATTAACTTCATAATTTTTCATCTCTGAAAAAAATTTTTATTTTACTTTTTCAACTCAATTTAATTTACTTGTAAATATTTTTTTTACAGATCTTAAAAAAATTAACCCATTGTCTGCCAACAGCGCCTGAAAGTTATGTTTACTGCAACTTGGGATTCCCGAGTAAAAAAAATTGATCTCGCGCAATATCTAATCATATCCAATTTGATATTGTTTAAGATCTGCTGTAATATCTAGCTGATCCAATTAGATCTCAAAATTGGGTGTATCCAATCATATCGGATTAGATCCCATTGTATATATGGGGATAAACTAAGATCAAGTTATATCTCAAAATTGGGAGGTCCAGTGATATCTTTGGGGATAAACCTAGATCTATTTTGATCCGAAAATTGGCGGATCCAGCTATATATTTGCGGATATTTTTAGATCTAGTTTGATCCGAAAAATGGCGGATCCAATTAGATCCAGCTATATATTTGGGGATAAACTTAGATCTAATTTGATCTCAATTTTGGCAGATCAAATTAGATCCCGCAATATATTTGTGGATAAACGTATATCTAATTTGATCCGAAAAAGTGGCAGATCGAATTAGATCTAGCTATATATTTGGGGATAAACTTAGATCTAATTTGATCCGAAAAATGGCACATCGAATTAGATCCAGCAATATATTTGTGGATAAACTTAGATATAAATTGATCTGGAAAATGGCAGATCAAATTAGATCCAGCAATATATTCGGGGATAAACTTAGATCTAATTTGATTCGAAAAATGGCAGATCGAAAAAATGGGTTAATCTAATTATATAAAATTAGATTTAATACAAAAAGTTACATTTTAATTGATACCATTAGACAAAAATAACCCAATAAACCATGAAACGATACAGTATCGTTAACGAATTCATATTAAGTATCATATTTGCTATCGTTTATGATACAAAAATATGAACTCGTAATGATATCATAATTTTTCAAAATAACGATAAATTTTCTGAAAAAATCATATTTGCTTGTTCTAATTTAATCGTTAAAGATATCATATATACTTCTTTATTTCGATATTGTCAATGATATCATATTTTCATAGAATGGTGATAAAATAACGACAAAAATTTTGCAATATGACTGCCTGAAATTTTCGATATCAAAACAATATCGTTATTTCATGAAAAAACGATATCATTAACGAATGTGCACTTTTCTTCACAGTACCTATTACTTATGAATCGTTAATGATATCATTCTCGGACAAACGTATCATCGAAATGATATCGTTACGAATTCGAAACGATATCGTGTGGTTTGTTGGGAAATCATTCAGATATCGCTCAGATTGCATTAAATGTCCATTCTATTGAAATTATTTCTTGATTATCATTATGTCACATCCAATTTTATATAATTAGATAAACTTGTTTTTCGGATCGTATTTCATCATATTAGATCCAAGGTGGATCTAAATTACTGCAGTACGATCCACCATTTTTCGAATAAAATTTTTTTTTGGCCGGTATCAAAAAAAGATATGATTGTATGTTGTACTTCATTAATTTTTTTAATAGGGTATCCACAGAAATGACAGATAAAAATAGATCCCGCATTATATTTGGGTACTATGTAAGATCTTCATTTATTTGGGATTAAATAAAATCCCAGCCAGATATTGCCAACTGTTCAAAAAATAATACACTGACAGAGCACTGATTTTATAAAAATTACAATATTTTGTTAAAATAAGCTTTAAACTCAGAAGGTCTCGAGTTGGATACCGTTCATGGCTATGCATTTTTTTTTTTATAAAATGAATTTCTTTTTATAAAATTATCATTTTTTTTTATAAAATTATATTTTTTTTATAAAATTATATTTTTTTTATTAAATTGAATTTTTTTAATAAAATATTTTTTTTTTTTTTTTAAAGAGAAGCAACACAGGAAATTCTTCCTATTAATTAATGTGTTGCTTCCTTTGGAAAGGGGATAGAGAAGAAGTGAAAGGTAGTGAAAGATGAAGGGCTTCAAATATGGCAACACTGTAATTGCGCGAGATGTTGAATTTTAGAACAGTTATTGCGCGCCATCTGATGGTGAGTTGGCGAACTTTGTTGAAGCTTTTTAGTTCATAGCCCTGTTATATTATTTTACTTCGGTAGGGTTAAGTGCTATGGAAACACCGAAGGAGGACACTGCGATGTGTATGAGGGATAGAAAAACTCATACATATTACTATTTTACATAAATTGATGTTGCCTTGGTTGGGGCTCGAACCCGCAACCTCACGTGTAACAGTCCAACGCGCTAACCATTACACCACAACGCCCATTTACATCTTTTTGACGCTACACACCATTTCCATTAGTATCAATTGTTTTTAAGATTTATCAATTGTGTTTCAGAAATAATTAATTGTATTTTAGAACTTATGAATTATTTTTCAGATTTATGAATTGTTTTTCAGAACTAGTCAATTGAATTTCAGTTTTATCAATTGTATTTCAGAAATTATCAAACTGTATTTCAGAAATTATCAATTGTATATCAGAAATTATGAAATGTATTTAATAAATTTTTCTCTATTAACTATGAAATACAATCACCAAATTCTGAAATAGATTTGATTATTTCTGAAATACAATTAATAATTTCTGAAATACATTCGATAATTTCTGAAATACAATTATAATTTCTGAAATACAATTAATAGATTCTGAAATACAGTTAATATTGTAGTTTCTGATGAGTTACCATATATGACAATATATTGTTTAAATGGCACCATATGGTATGTTGTTTAAATGATATGATATATCAAAGTATATGGTATTATACAATATATAGTAGCATATATTATCATATCTGGAACTGTATAAAAAATGTTGTTCATGAGGTACCATATATGAGCATATATTGTTGAAATGGCACCATATATGATAATATATGGTTTCAATGGGACCATATATGGTAATATATTGCTTAAATAACACCATATGTAAATATATATGGCACTATATATAGTGGCATATATTATCACATCTGGAACTGTATTAAAAATTTTGATCATGAGGTACCATATATGACCAAATATTCTTTAAATGGCATTATATATATTAATATATGGTTTAAATGGCACCATATATGGTAATATATTGTATAAATGACACCATATATCAATATATATGGCACTATATATAGTAGCATATATTATCATATCTGGAACTGTATTAAATATTTTGTTCATAAGGTACCATATATGACCATATATTGTTTAAATGCCACCATATATGATAATATATGGTTTAAATGGCACCATATATGATAACATCTAGTTTAACTAGCGCCATATATAGTTATATATTGTTTAAATGATAACATATATAATTATATATTGCTAAAATGCCACCATATATATTAAGATATAGCTCTATATATAACTATGTATGCAATAAGATCAGCCATGCTATGTAATATATAATCATATATACCATATCTAATATTATGAAGGCCGATATCTAATTAGATGAAATTATATATGGCATAATATAAGGAAAATTTTTCGGGAAAAACGTCATATATAATTATATATGGATATACATAACCACATGTCTAATTATATATTGTAATATATGCCACATATGATTATATATAATTTTTTTTACTCGGGTTAATAATATTTTAATATGTTATTATATATTGTCATATATAACTCCACACATAATTATATATGTGACTGAGGTACTATTATCGAATCCCAGCTCGAGCACAAAAAAAAAGTTTTTATTACCGTTTTTAACTCAATTTGATTTACTTATAAATATTTTTTTACAGATCTTAAAAAGATTAACCCATTTTCTGTGAACAGCATCTGCAAATTATGTTTTCAATTAATAGTATTTTAATCATATAATTAGATATCGTAATACATAATAATTTCGTTAAAGTTCTGAATTTGAGTTCTTCCAGAGCGAAAATGGTTTTTTGTTTGTAATATTTCTACACGCAATTTTGGCAATATTCTAATTTTTTTTACTTCTGCTTATTTTAATACCAACAAAACAACTTCTGAAAAAGTGTTGGATAAGAGTATTTTTTCCAAAGCATTGCTGAGCTTATACATGACACACCTTATTTAAAAGACATTTATATGACCTTTTCAACAACATGTATATTGGTCTTATACCATTTTTAATTTCGCAAATACAGACTGTTGATATTTAGACTTTTGAGCCATATAAATAGGTGCCTTGACCATTCAACAAACATTTTTTTATCTTCTTCACCAAAAAGAAATTTCGTGAGTGGAAAAATTTTTTATTTTTGTTTTTATGCAAGAATGTTATTAATTTATTTTTTTCTAAGTCATCTATATATATAAATTTATATATCTCATTACCACGAACAATATTGTCTAATATAGTCAGTCATTTCGTATAGCAGTGTATGACTGAGTAAGTTAAGTGATCGCCCTAGTAAAAATGATTTTTATACCCTACACCACTATGTGGTCAGGGTATTATAAGTTTGTGCTGATGTTTGTAACACCAAAAAATATTGGTCGTAGACCCACCTTATAGTATACCGATCGGTTCAGAATTTTTTTTATTTCGATTTAACGATGTCCGTCTGTCCGTCCGTCTGTCTGTCCATGCAATTTTGTGCGCACTCTACAGGCCGCAAATATTAAGATATTTTGATGAAATTTGGTACGCAGACCTATGTTGGCCCAAGGACGAACAAGTTTGATTTTTGTGAATCTCGGTCCATGTTTAGACCTAGTGCCCATATAAGGGTCCTACCGAAATTATATTGTTTATACGCTGCAGGTCGTAAATATTAAGATATTTTGACGAAATTTGGTACACAGACCTATGTTAGCCCAATAACGCAGCCTATTGATTTTGGTGAATATCGGTCCATGTTTAGACCTAGTGCCCATATAAGGGTCCTACCAAAATTATATTGTTTATACGCTGCAGGTCGTAAATATTAAGATATTTTGCCGAAATTTGGTACACATACCTATGTTAGCCCAATAACGCAGCCTATTGATTTTGGTGAACATCGGTCCATGTTTAGACCTAGTGCCCATATAAGGGTCCTACCAAAATTATACTCTTTATACGCTGCAGGTCGTAAATATTAAGATATTTTGATGAAATTTGGTACAGAGACCTATATTGGCCCAATAACGCAGCCTATTGATTTTGGTGAACATCGGTCCATGTTTAGACCTAGTGCCCATATAAGGGTCCTACCAAAATTATACTGTTTATACGCTGCAGGTCGCAAATATCAAGATATTTTGATGAAATTTGGTACATAGACCTATGTTGGCCCAAGGACGAAGCCTATTGATTTTGGTGAACATCGGTCCATGTTTAGAACTAGTGCTCATATAAGGGTCCTCCTAAAATTGGCTTGGTTACAAACTGCAGGTCGCAAATATTAAGATATTTTAATGAAATTTGGTGCGCTGACTCACATTATAGAAAATTTTGACACAAGCCCCATTTTAACCCATTCGAATTTCGGATCCAAACAATACACCAGACTGGTGTAGGGTATTGTATAGTCGGCATGTCCGACTTTAACCTTTTCACTCGTTATATATTCATATATGATTTTTATACAATCATTTATGATTTTATACAATTATTACTTGTCGAGTATTGTGAAACATATATTATTATATGATTATATCAAAAGATATTTAATTATATAAAATTATATTAACCAGAGCCACCATTTTTCGGATATTTTTATAGATATTTCTCCGTTTAAAATATTATTAATAACGCAGTTTGTAATTGAAATCCTTCTTTGAAATGTGGTTTTGTTGTTAAACACCAAAATTCAAAACGGGAAAAAGTTGTTTAGAAAAAATTTTGCTAATAAACTTGGAAATAGCTGCTAAATTAATTTTCAGTTTAACTCATCATTACAAAAATTTGTCGGAAAACCTTTTTCTAGGATAGTGTTTTGGTCTTTCTTCTAAAATGAGTAGTGGGAGATTGGGCACTCAATTTGGTTTTATTGCTTTTCGATGGGAACTAAATGTGGTTTTATTATTTTTCGATGGGTACTAAATGTGGTTTTATTGTTTTCCGATGAGACTTAAATTTGGTTAATTGTTTTACACTATGAGACTTAAATTTTGTTAATTGTTTTTCCATGTGACTTTTTTAATCATTTTACACTATGAGACTTAAATTTTGTTAATTGCTTATTGCATATTGAGTGCCCATAGTGTAAAATGATTGGTGACTAAAAATCGGTTATGTCTTCCGAGTAAAAAAAATTATGGCATATATTACAATATATAATTAGACATGTCGTTATGTAAATCCATATATAATTATATATGACGTCTTTTTCCAAAATTTTTCCTTCCTGAGTAAAAAAGTTTTGATATAACCATATATTATTTTATGTAATTGCATATAGTAACTTATAGTTACATATGGCCACATATGCTTTTAAATTCAAGCATATATACTTTTATATAGTCATATATTAGATATTTTTCCTCAAAGCTTTTAATATGGAGACATACGTGATTTTATATTATTACATACTGGCCTACATATAATTGCATGTGCTATATATAAGTACATAAGTAACATATTACAGATATAATTACATATACGTTTACCCATTGATAAAAAGTAGTCGGGGTATTGATTGGATTGACAATATTTGTCAAACTGGCTCGGGCTGCTAATCTTTTAACTGTGCCTCCAAGCCCATCGCAAGCGCCCTTTCTGTGGGAAGTAGCAAAGAAGTGCCATTCTGCTTTTACAGCGAAATCATCTTCGTGAAATGCAAGGTTGACAAAAATTTTCTTGTTTTTATATTGAGCACTTGCTCCATCCGAGAAGTAAAAAATTTTTTTTAAGAAACTCAACTTTTCTTTAAGGAATTTGATCAGACCATCCTGAAATAAATGAACGGCTATTGAGTCGTGTTTTAAGCATTCCGATATTGCAACATAATTAATAAATTGTTCTTTCTCATTACACTGTGAGACAAATGGTAGGGGTCAGTGATCGGGAAGGGTTCAAACTACCGGGGAAAGTTATATCGGTAAAAAAGATGTTATACGTGTCCGGCGTTTCGATGGGTCACCCCTAGGAATCGAGATATATCGATTTGACCTTTTTTCTATATACTCAACAGTTTTGCCGGTAAAAATAAATGTATGAAGAAAAAAATATTTTTTGCCTAAAATATTAAAAAAAAGTAATAAACAAAAGGTTATTGATTTTTATGGTAGCGGTAACAAACATTTATTTTTACCGGCAAAACTGTTAAGTATATAGAAAAACGTTATATGAACAGATTAAAGGAATTGTAATTTTTAATTTTTTTAAAATTGTTTGAGCAAAATCGAACTAGTGGTTCTCGAGTTATGTCAAAAAAAAGATATATCTCGATTCTTAGGGGATACCCAGCGAAACGCCGGGACACGTATAACTTGTTTTTGACCGATATAACATTTCCCGTTGGTTTCATCCTATCCCGATTTTGACTGTCGCATAGTGTTATCAGTATTTTAACAGTTTTATTTAAAACATTTTAATTAAAAACTAAAAAGCTAAGCAGATTTAACGAAAAACAATTTTTAGGGGGATTTTTTTAGTTGTAGAGTAAATCTAGGGGATGTTTTTTTAATAATCTAGGGGGATCTGTTGAAAAATACTTGGCAACACTGTTAGCTTGTGTTTTTGCATACATGCATGCATTAACATTTTCCTTAACATGCTTAAAAAAGTAATGTTTACATACAAAATGTAATTTTTCGTGGTACTACAATGAAAAAAATAGGAAAAAAATAGAATCCATTCGAACTCCACTCTGAAATTTGCAGAGAATATTAAGGTTATATTGAGCTTTAAGAAAATATTTTTTTTTAATTTTTCGACTTGTTCGAAGATGGTGGAAAACAGAAATTAAGTAAAAAAACCAAATTTTAAAAATAAAAAAATTAATCAAAAAAAAATAAAAAAATATATTTTTAAAAAGAAGGTGTAAATACCTTTAAAATAAGGCATTGATCTTTAAAATCCACCCACAAGTGTTTGCGAAACATTAGTTTAAAAGTTGTAATGTCGAAAGATTTTTAACGATTTTGATGATTTTCAAATGCACACAACTCTGTCAAAAAAACTTTTTAATTTTTTTCCGGAATCACGTGTAAAATATTTTTTAATGAAGAATACGTACTAAAATTTTGAAAGACATAGGAGACATCAAAGTAAATTTTTTGCAAAAATCGTACGGTGTGACATGAAATTACTCACCTATGAAAAAATAGCCATGGCCAGAGGGAACATTAAAATTTATAAGTGACAATAAATCAGGGCATTTTATATTTGAATTCACTATATCAAATAAAAATAAAAAAGATTGGATTGACCTCCTATTCTCTAGTGTTTGCAAATTAATTAAATTGCAACGAATATTATAGGGTAAGTGTTCAGTAAAATTAATAGAAGAAAGAGTAATTTTCGTAAATCTTCTCTGAACTCTCTTCAAACGGTTAATATGAAAAGCATTAAAAGTTTTTGTTATTGTATTTTCAATAATTCACTTTTTAAGCATAAGCGAGAATCATTTTCGAGTCTTCCTTCAAGCGCGCAAGTGATTAATCAGTATTTGGTCATCAAAAGTACTCGAAGAAGACTCAGTTAGTTGATTTTTGACAAAACAATCTTCCAAATGCTAGGTGGGGTGTTAGCAGAGCAGACCAATTAATATAATATTGCAGCGCTGCAAATTTTGACGATTTGTCTCCGATTTTTGAAGTGAAATTTTATGAAACAACGATTGAGGATTTTTTAAAATATAATAAATTTTTATAGTTTATTGCTAAAAAACCTAATTTTACTAAAAAAATATAAGAAACATCCCAGTATGCAAAATGAGTCGAGCTTGTATCGAAACTGAATCATTTTCTCGTAAAATTTCATCGATATCGAGTTCGATATAATACCAAGAATGAGAGTATTTTCCTATGTAGCTTGCAAGATGATATAGATCCGAAAAATTGTTGATTTATAGATTCGATATTTCATCGAAACAACAAATACTTTTCGAGGGAAAATATGGTTAATAAAACGAAAAAAAAATTTTTTCTTTTCTTTTTTTACCTTTCTCCTTGTTTATTTTTTATTTCTCTTTAATTTAATTTTCTTAATTTTAATTTAAATGCAAAGCAATTTTGTTTTGTTCCAACACCAGCCATGATTCGAACCAACGTCCTTTGGTTTAGAAGTTCATCGCCTTACCCCTTGAGCCAAACCGTAATGATACATATAGTTTCATAAACAATTTTATAATTCAAATTGTTTTTATTTTATTAGAACTACCTTTATAAACTTCATATTACCCAACAAACATGAATGTAAAAGTTAAAAGAAATGCCCTAGGTGTAAGAACGAATATGCTGTTCTTTTCCAATTTTTCGTAAATAAATTTAATGCTTAATACAGAAAGGCCCTAACTCGACTTAATATTTCATTAGAGGAAAATGAAATCTAAAACACTTTGATTATAGTTTTTATTTTATTGTTTTTGTACTAATAAAAAAAATCATTCTGAGAAACTCTATATCGAAGGTTTTTAGATTTGTATTGCCTTCCCTTCAATAGAAATTAAGAATGAAGTTAGGGTCTTCCTTAATTAAGCCATCGATATTCAAATTTGGAGCAAAATTTCATAAAAATATGTGCATACAAAAATAAAGTAAAATATTTTAAAACCGTTCTGTTTGAAGATAATTATTTTAAAAGTGACAATATACTCTGAATTAAGATGAGAATGACCAGCTAAAAATCGACATATATGGATCCATTCAGGTTAAATGTATGTGCGTGCATGCTCATAAACATGTATGCATGACCATACATGGATACATAAATCTCCATACATGAATCATATATGACCATACGTGTGCATTAACGAAATTTGACCCTATTGATAGCAACTGACATCGAGATTTCTTCACATTTTTACAATCCGGTAACCCCGTAACTGTCAAATAAATTAAAACCTTTTTACTAACAATCCAAATAAATTTGGCAATCGATTGCGATAATTTCGTTGTCGTAAACTCTGGTTGAATTTATATCATTAAAATCAGGGTTTAAAAAACTACGATTCAAAAAATATTTTTGCTTTTTACTACTGCTACTACTACAAACAATTCATGTAGCTTTAGTAAAAGCATCTGCCTGCTACTTAGTTTATACAAAGTAGGCAGTCATTGTTTTTGATCAACTCTATTTTTGTTCTTGTGCTACTGCTACCACTACAAACAAAACACGGAGCATTTGTAAACAGTAAGAGCAGAAAAACGAAATGAACAACTACTACTGCTACTGCTACAAATACTGCTGCTACAAAAAAAAAACAGCAAGAGCAGAAAACGAAAAAACAAAGTAGTAAAACATAGAAAAACGAAATATGACTCCTTTCATGCTGAGTAGTTTTTTTAGCGAAAGAATAAATGATTTTGGTTTATCTGATGTGTATTGGGCGCATACAAAATTACATAATAAACTTGAAATGTTTTAATTAAAAAAGCGGCTTATAAATTAATAAAGGTTTATGAGTTCATATTTGAATATGTTTGACCCTTTGTATGCAATATGATTATAATCAGCACCAGTACACTCACAAAAAAAGCCCGTACAAATAGTTTAAAATTCTACTAAAATAACAGAATATACTCGTATTTTCGATGAAGTTGAGCATCACGGCCTGCTAAATTTATAAAAATACAATAATTTAAAAGAAACGTTGTTTAATGGAAATTAAATTATTCAGTTGAAATCAGCATATCGTTGCTGCGCCTAAGAAAATAGCTATTTGTTTTCAAAAATTATTTGTGGAACGCCTAAATTAGGTCTGTGTTGTGTGTCTTGGCCATTTTTTTTTGGAAGTAATTCTTTTATAAATGAAAAGCTTGAAGTTTGGTTTATATGTGTGTAAAAAAATAATTTCCAAAAAGTTCCGAAAAACGTTGAAATAAAGCAGATTTGTATGTCTCCTCACAAAAAAGTTTATCGACAAATATGTAGGTATTTTCTTAGGAGCAGCGACGAATATGTTTGTTGATTAAAAACAAGTAAAAATTCAGTTTTATGTTTGATGTTCCTATCTTACGGATATATAACAAAAATAATCTGCTACTGTCAGTAGTATTTTCTACAAGGTCATTTTAAAGTACAGATGGGCATCGATTATCCGTGATTCAATTAACCGGGAACATCAATTATCCGGGATCTATAAGGAAAGGAAGATTTTTTTATTTCAATCGATTAACCGTGATTACATCAATTATCCGGGATTGAAAAATATCTACTATTTATTTTTACGAAATTTGGTTTCACGTGTTAGCAACACTAAAATTAACATGTGTCTAAAACGAAATAAGGTGATTCGCTTGTTTGCATGTTTTTCCTCTGGTGTTTAGTTGCAATTGAAATTTACGTAGTAAGGAGTGTTGATGTGTAATTTTAGAATCGAGTAAAAAGCAAAGAAAAGTATTAACTATTCAAGAAAAATTTGATATAGTCAACGACTATTTAAAAAAAACATGTTTCTGTTCAAACACTATCACAAAAATATGGAGTGGGCAAACAAACAGTTTATGACTGAATAAAATATAAAGATAAAATATTAAAATATTGTGCAGAAGTGATTTAGTTACTCGCTTCCAAAATCGAAAAACTTTAAAAAGTGCATTAGAGCGAAATACGAATGGTTCCGACAAAAACGTTTTAAAGGGATCCCAATTTCCAGTTTAATGATAATGGAAAAGACTAAGTTCTTCCATTAAAAATTAAATATAAGCTTAGCATGTGAATATTCTCGAGGCTAGTTACAGAACTTTAAAAAACAACATGGAATTCACAAAGCATCTGCCGAATATGTATCTGCCACAATTTTTGTAAATCAGTTGGAAGAATACACATCAAAGGAAAATCTTATAAATAAGAAAATCTACAATGGAGAGGAAACAAGCCTTTTTTGGAAGTGTTTCCCTGAAAGCAGTTTTAGTTGCCATTATGAACATTTCTTATATGGCCATAAAAATTCAAAGGACATATTATAGAAAGATTAATATTATAGAATATTAGAGAACAAGATAAAATACAAGTCTACCGTATCTAAGAGAAGCTCTTAGCGGAAAATATGAAAGTTAAGGAAAAGAAACAAACCACAATAAATGAATTTTTTTAAGTAATTACATATGTAGCAATTAAAAACTTATTAACGTTATATTTTGTAAGTTTGTATATTGATTAAATAAAACAAACATTTATATTAAAAAGCGTAAAAAATTTTACATCAGTTAACCGCAAAAATCGATTATCCAGAATGCGTCCGATCCCGACCATTCCGGATAATCGATGCCCAACTGTAGTTTTTAGTACACTCATATAAAAAAGTTAGTGCAAAATTTAAACCCGTTCTGAGTCAATTTTCCGTTATTTTGTCTTTAAATTTAACTCAGTTTTAGCGTTCTTAAGCCTAAACCAGATAAACGCACTGTCAACAGTATTTTATTTTAGGACTTCGGTTAACGATTTTTGTCGAAACTTTATAAAAAGTATATTTAATAATCTGGCTAATTATGGGATAATCTTCAATGTAAAAAATAAAAAACGCTAAATCTGACGTGACTAAATTGTTTTCATTAGCACCAAATAATTATAAAAATATTATCTTTTCAATCAAAGATAGGGATTATATAAAAGGTTAAAATCATAATCTGTGAGATTAGATACTGAGTGTAAAAAATATCCATAAAAATCTCCAACCACTTCCTAAATCAGCGTAAAAACCTTCCGTCGCCATTTCAAGAATAAAATCTCCAAATGTGTTTGTAAATCGCCACGTTTGGCAAGAAAGCGCTATATCTGACAACCCTAACAACAAATACTGATCTACGTATGTATTTTGTGTGTATCCTTATTTTGCGACAACCCTAACAACAAATACTGATCTACGTATGAATTTTGTGTGTATCCTTATTTTGCTCTCGCCCACCACTTGTTAACAATTTACCGTTGAAACAGTGCTGTCTTATTGTGACGTAAATTTATGTACCCTAATTCTATCATTATGTGTCTTACAACTGTTAATTTTTAAAACAATAAATAAAATATTGAAAAGTGAATTGGTACCACGGGTGGGTGCGGCTGGCTAAACTAATTCCAAACTAAATTCAGGTTAAAGAGTTTCTTTTTTTTTAAAACAATTTTTAAAGAAATTTTAAACCCTTTTCTCTATTTGTATTTAGTTTAGAAAAAATTTAGCCACCTCGCACAGGGCCTACGTAAGGAAAAGAAATTGCAAATTATTCATAATTAGTGGTGAGTTAAAAAATATATAATATAGTATAAAATAAAAAATTTAAAATACAAAATATAAATCATAAATCATAAAATCAATCGAATATTCCAAAACGGCAAATTAGCATCTTCATGCTCTGTTCTGTTTAACAAAAACAATATAAAATACATACACACACACACACAGTACTGGAAAAACCAAACAAATAATTCATTTTTAAACAACCAAAAATATTTCAATGACTACTCTGCTGAGTAGTAATTTGGGAGTCATGTATGTTTGGCTGCTACTGCTCTTGCTTAATTTGTAAGTAGACGATTGGTGCTGCGGTAGTTTTCAATTTCAAAACAAAGATGTGTGCTATTGCTTAGCTAATAAAATTTTTGTGTAGTGGTAGTAGTAGCTGAGTAGTAATTTGGGAGTCTTGTCTATCTGGCTGCTACTGCTACTTGTTGAATTTAGTAGCAGACACATCGATTGATGCTGTGGTGGTTTTCAATTTCAAAACAAAGCTATGTGCTACTGCTGAGCTACAGAAAAGTTTGCATAGTGGTAGTAGTAGCGATGTGATGACTTTTAGTTTTGTTGTTTTTTTTACTACAATAATCGTCATTTTTAGTTACTACTGCTACTTTAGTCGTAGCTTTTTCAACCCTGATTAAAATTTGAAATATTAAATATAAAACAAACAAATGAATTTAGATATAAAACGAAGTTTACAGTTGTCCAGGTTTTCTTGTCGTGCAGCTACAAAACCTCGTTTTTATAGATACGAATTATATGCTGGGTACATTTGTTTGTTTAAATTTCCCTTTGTTCAATTAATAGATATGTCAAAATATTTTAAATTCAAATTTAATTCATACAATTTTCAAAACGCTTGTGGTGTAGATGTCTGGAAGGTCGGACATAGACAAAATTTCACTTTATAAGGGTCGTGGCTCAAATCTCTATTACAGCCCAATTTTTTTTTTTTTTTTATATATACATAACTATGTATATCCTTTTTTACTTTTATTAGGTAAACTACGTTTTTAACACTAAAAAGCATAAAAAAAATTATTAATCGCCTAATTTTTGTATGAAAATTAATATCGATAAATTTTAATATTTAGACTTGAAATATATTGGAAAACGAACTAAACTTGCGAATAATAAAAAATACAACAAATTGAGAAATTACGATATGATAAAGTGTCGAAAGCGATAAAATTTTCGATTAAAAAATGTGTTCGAGAAACCTTAAAATGACGACTCTATTTCATATCGATTTCTATTAATTTTCTCGAGAAAACTTCGATAAAGTTTCGAAAAAATGAACCGCCTCGAAACTGTGCATACTGGGATTAACGGTGGGTCTTATACTGCAGGGTTAACTTCAACTTAACTATTAAACAAAAGAAAATGTCAAAAAATTGTATACAAAACAAAAACAAAATTTGGGTTACCTAATAGTTAACTTTTAAAACTTCAGTGACCCACCGTGAAAGGATTTCAAATTAATTTTTTGAAGACAATTCCAGGGTTCCTTCAGAATCATTGATAATTTTGAATTCTACTAATTCATTATTTTTCTTGAAAAAATTTAAGTATGTTAGAACAAATGAAACTTAAATATGAAAAATTTCGTCGTGGAAATTTTGATGCAGGATCAATTTTACACTTTACTCCACATTATCCTACTGACAGAAAACAGTATAAAAGGAATGAAAGTAATAAGGAACTAACTGTTGGGACACATTTTGACATAGAATAGCTTTTTAAGTAAACTCTTCCCTTCTTTCACGGAAATACAGGAGTTTTTGGATTGACGATTTTTTGACGATTTCTAATTCACAACATGACGATTTTGACGATTTTTTTTCGCTAAATATGACGATTTTCAACAAAATGCGTTGGCAGCACTGTAATATTGCTCTATTTTTTGTAAAATTAAATAATAATAAAAACTATTGAACTGGAATAATCTGCCAATTAAAATCTATTTCAGGGAAGACCGCTGCCTCGGAATATTTCTCAAGGTGTGATAGTAAGCAACCATTCATTAGTACTTCAAGGTGTTACTAGATCCACGGCTGGAAATTACTCATGTGTTGGATTTAACGCTGAAGGCGAAGGAATCAGTCCATCATTTCCATTAAATATTTTGTGTAAGTAAAAATATATGTACTCGGGATATTACCAAAATTCGGGCCTATTACTACGAACTATTGGAGCCTTTTCCAAAAAAGTGGTAATATATATAGAACTTCTAAACTACTCATCCGCTCAGTATGAAACAAAGGAGTAAAGGTTTATAAATATTGTTTTTTGGGCATTCTGTTTTAATACAGGTTGTTCGTACAGTGTGTCAAAATGGACTACTTCGGGTGTGTCAAAATGGACCCTTTTGTTATTATAGACCGATTTCAAAGATTTTTTGTCTAAGGTAATGTACATTGTTTGTGAGACAAAGACAAAATATGCTTGCAGTGATGTTTCGTTTCTTTTTACCTGAAAAATTTTTTAGCTTTATTAAAATTCTGTTTTTGCCACGACCTTTATTGTTGCTAGTCTTTGGCGAACAATTAACAGACACGTCCGTTTATTACAAATTCATTTATTGTACTATCTCTTCAAAAAGAAGAAATAAAAGTACAAAGGAAACTGTAAAACTTTGGGAATGAAATAAGAATGCAATTGGGTTGTAGGGTTGCCAATAACCAACATACCATCGCTCAATCCAAGGGCACTTCTAAAAAAATTTTTAATTGTTATTTTTAAGTCAATATTACATTTTAATATTTATTAAACTACATGCTTTTACATGTTTCTCTTTCGACAAGGTTTTTGTAAGAACATCGACGGCATTGTTCTCCGAGGAAACGTATTCAACTTCGATAGAACCTTCATTGTATTGTTCTCGTATGTACCCAGGTAGAAATTGCCGACGGTACAAAAAACAAAGCACTGGCAAAGCGTTGGTTTACAATGGTACAAAAAAAAAGCATTGCAAAAGCACTTATTTAGAACGCTTTGCCAACCTTTGGAAAGAGTGCTTTCCCAATACTTGTTTTATAAAGTTTACCACTGTTTATGAAAACAAAAACCACGGGCAAAACATCGGTTCAAAACGATTTGCCAACGTTAGGTAAAAGGACTTTGACAGTGCCTGTTTTACAAAATTTACAACCGTATATAAAAAATATCACTGGTGAAACATCGGCTTAAAACAAATTGCCAACGTTTGCTAAAAGGACTTTGCCAGTACTTGTTTCACAAAATTTACGACTGTACACTCTTTTAATAGTGTTAACTAATAATTTATTTTTATTAATCTTATTACTAATTCCCTTTTATTACTGAAATTATAAGTATTTTAATACAAAAAATCAATGTGCTCAAAACACTTATTTTTTATATACAGAAAAAAATGTTTTGCAACCATTTTATTTTAATCCAGGCTTTATACTCAGAAAAAGGATTTATTTTTAAAGATTACTTTTTTTTGAAAAACTTTTTTGTAAAAATATCGTTTTCAATCCTAATATTCTCAATTTAAAGTAAAAAACAATAATTTCAGTTAAATTTTTCTTTATTTCATATAAAAACTGTTAATTAATGTTGATTCTTTTCAAATTATCCTAATTTCCAATATTTTAATGAATTTTCTAAGAAAAATCTTAAAATTTTATCAATTTCAATTGAAAATCGTTTAATATTACAAAAAATACTCAGAATGTAAATTTATTTTTTTATGTTTTGTTTTTCCATTACATGTTATTTCACTTTTTAGTCCATTGTAGTAGTACTTTTCAGAACGTTGGCAAAGCACTTATTTTACCATTGCTACCAATGCTTTGCCAACGTTCGGAAAGATAAACGGCCAACCGAAGATCGACGTTATCATTTCAAGGTTGACCCAGTACTTCAATTTTCGAAAAACGGACGCTCTGCCAGCGCTTGTACCACCATATACAGTGATTTGCCAACGTTTTGCCGTTTGTATTTTTCTACCTGGGTAGTGGAATCTGATATCAATGTGCTTGCTCCTTTTATGCACGGTTGGATTCTAAACCATAAATTGGGCACCTTGATTGTCACACTGGCTACGGGTTAGCTCCCTAGAAAATTCATTAAAACCCATCTCCTCTAGTAGATTTCGTACAAATACGACTTCTTTGGCGCCTTGGCATAAGGCCACATACTCAGCCTCCATAGTACTTAAGGCCACTACCTACTGCTTTTTAGACTCCCACGCTACCACGCTACCACGCTGCACCACCAGCCATAAACATTACGTAACCAGTGTATGATTTACGGTCGTATGAGTCGGCATCTGTAAAACATAGAATTTTTTCATTTACATTACAATATGAAATCATACCCTTTGGATATTTGTTCAGGTATCTTAACAGATACTTGGCAGCATTGAAGTGTTCTTCATGAGGATGTGAATTAAATTGTGACAGCTTAGAAACCACATGGGAAATATCCGGTCTGGAGATCACCGTTAAATACATAAGACTTCCAATCAAACTTTGATTCATTTTGTCATCCAAATTGCTACACTGTTTTTCCCACTTTTGTAGAACGGTGCCATTAGCCCAAGGAGTTGATGCTGGTTTCGAATTATCCATATTCTATCGTTTCAACAAATCTTTGGTGTAACTTTCTTGATGTATTGCATCACGAGATCCTTCTCTCTTAATCTCCATGCCTAAGTAAAAAGATAATTGTACCCATATCATATTCTGATGAAGATGCCAGCATTATGTCATCAACATATAGAGCTATAAAGCTTAGATTTTTGTTCTGGCATCTAAAATAAACACAGCTATCTGATTTGCACCGTTTAGACCCAATTTGCTGTAGAATTTCGGTAACCTAGGGTTGCCACATGGCCTCGAATGGCCTTGATTGTCAAGTTAATTTAAGTCTTGTCAAGTGCCAAGGTCAAATTTATTTTGTCAAGTTAAATTGAATTTTTGTCGTATCAGTAGTTAAAAAAACATGTAAAATTACAAAACTGATCAAATTTATTAGTGTTTTAATTTGTTTGAGTAGCATGTATTTCTAAACAATAAGAAAAGAAAGATGAAGTCTGCAGGAAGTCGTTGAAATTTTCAAACTTTAGGCCAAAAAAATATAAAAATTTTTCATAATTCTCGCAATGCCATTTTAAAATTTTAGCATATTTTCCAAAACTTTTTTTTCATAAATGTATTAAATTGATGATATATTATCAAAATAAAATGGCGCTAAAGCTATATCTTTGGTTTTGAGAGCGTGAGTAGACGTGGGACAAGAAAAACCTTAAGTGCTATTTTATTTTGACTACACATATATCATCCATTTAATAAATTTATAAAAAAAAGTTATGGGTTTTCACGTTTCAGAAAAAAATATGTTAAAATTTCAAATTGACCATTCGAAAACTATGGAAAGTTTATATATTTTTTTGGCCTAAAGTTTGAAAATGTCAACGACTTCTTGCCGACTTCATCTTTTTCTTCTTATTATACAGAAATAAATGCTACAAAAAAATAAAACATTAATCAATTTCGTCAGTTTTGTAATTTTACGCATTTTTTTTATTTGGTCAATTTAACCCATATGTCCAAATTTCAAAGGCTGGTAGCACTATCGAATTTGTCCCCGAAAATTCCAAAAAAAAATTTTTTTATGAATCTTAATAAAATGGCGAGTGTATTCAAAAATTATAAATTTTTGTATTAATACTGCACACATATGCACATTCAATTTTTTTTATTGTCATTTTTTGCGAAATGTCCAGTTATTAGACTTTTGCGATGTGGCATCCCTATTCAGACCGTATAGAGGTTTAGTTAACTTACACAATTGATCTGAATTTTTAGCATCTTCGAACATTGGTGGTTGCTTCAGTTGAGATATGCAGCCACAATATCAATGTGATTTACCAGTAGTTTGTACTTTACAGCTAGCGCCAACAATATGCGTATCGTTGAATGACGAACCACACACACAGAGAATTAATCAGTTAGAATTCGACTAGAATTACCATGATTTTACCACTATTATATAATTTTAATTCCAATTAAATAATATTAATTGTGTTAATAAAAACTTTTCGGTAAAAAGAGAAAATTAGAAAGTGCAACTGAATCAATATTATTTTTTCTACAAATTTCGGGCGTTCCAACCAATTAAGGCCAAAAATAAAATGTTTTAAATCTATTCGATAGTGCCAATTACTTTAAGAATTCTTATTAGTGCACTTTTTGCCATTTGCCAGCTATTGCAATTTAAACTTGGTTGTAACAACCAAAATGCAGTGTATTTAATTTCCTTAGTTCTCTACTAGCTATTTTATATAGAATTAACCAATGTTAATAATATATCATTAGTATCTCACTAGTTTTTCAGTTATGACACCCAAAATAAAATTGTTGAATCAACATTGGTCACCACAACTGATAAACACTTTTGGGAATGGTAACAGATATGTTGGTTATCCAAAAAGATATATTGTATAAACGTTAAAACGTCAATAAAAAAAATAATAAATTGAAATATTAAAATTTTTTTACAATAAATAAATCAAAAATTAAAACCGATAAATCAACAAATGTTAAAATTTATTGTGCAGCCAGATTAAAGGTAAATAAAATGTTTTTAAAGAAATTTTCTAAAATTTTCTTTTATTGATTTTTATTTTCCAAAATATGACCAAAATAGGATGAAAATGGATGGATTTTTAATGTTTTGCTACACGACGATTCTACAGAAAATTGGATATATAAGAAGATATGTACCCGAGTAAAAAAGTTTTGATATAATCATATATTATTTTATGTAATTACATATAGTAACTTATAGTTAGATATGGCCACATATGCTTTTAAATTGAAGCATATAGACTTTTATATAGTCATATATTAAATATTTTTGCCTCAAAGGTTTTAATATTGAGACATATGTGATTTTATATTATTACATACTGGCCTGCATATAAGTGTATGTGCTATATATAAGTACACAAAGTAATATATAAAAGATATAATTACATATATGTTTATATATAATTTAGTATGACACTATACATAATAATATAAAACTATATATGGAGCCATTCAAGAAATATTATATAATAGGTGTTATATATGATTATATATTGACGCATATGAACCCATATATAACTTAGTATGGTTTCATATCTACAATATTTCATGATTTCTTTTATATATAACGATATAACATTCTTTATAAAATCATCTATAATTAGTAATTATTAATTACACTGTGAGACAAATGGTAGGGGTCAGTGATCGGGAAGGGTTCAAACTACCGGGGAAAGTTATATCGGTAAAAAAGAAGTTATACGTGTCCCGGCGTTTCGCTGGGTCACCCCTAGGAATCGAGATATATCGATTTGACCTTTGGTGGTCTTTTTTTTACATAACTCGAGAACCACTAGTCCGATTTTGCTCAAACAATTTTAAAAAAATTAAAAATTACAATTCCTTTAATCTGTTCATATAACGTTTTTCTATATACTCAACAGTTTTGCCGGTAAAAATAAATGTATGAAGAAAAAAATATTTTTTGCCTAAAATATTAAAAAAAAGTAATAAACAAAAGGTTATTGATTTTTATGGTAGCGGTAACAAACATTTATTTTTACCGGCAAAACTGTTGAGTATATAGAAAAACGTTATATGAACAGATTAAAGGAATTGTAATTTTTAATTTTTTTAAAATTGTTTGAGCAAAATCGGACTAGTGGTTCTCGAGTTATGTCAAAAAAAGATATATCTCGAGTCCTAGGGGTGACCCAGCGAAACGCCGGGACACGTATAACTTGTTTTTGACCGATATAACATTTCCCGTTGGTTTCATCCCATCCCGATTTTAACTGTCGCATAGTGTTATATATTATCCCACATTAGCAATTTTTTCAAAGTGATTTTATATAAAAATATATGTATAAGGTCCTTTTAAAACCGTATTGTATTAAATGTGGTTCCATAGTAAAAATGATTTTGAACTAGTTTTAGATTTTGTAATTACTAGGGATTGGCGCATGACACGATCGTGAGTGAAGTTATTCACAAGTGATCGTGAGTAATAATTACTATACCAAAGTAATTCGCCCGTTAGAGTGAGAATATATAATTCGTACGTGAGCGTGAGTAAGAATATATAACCCGTGCATGATTCGTGTGGGAGTTTATTTTTTGCATCATATGTTTTTTAGTAATTTTTACTGTTTTGCGTAAGAATTTTCTGATTGTGAGTAAGTTTTTAATATACTCATGTCTGCGTGAGTAAGACACGAAATGCTCGTGCTTGAGTAATTTGTTTTTGTTTAGGAGCGTGAGTTAAAATGGCTAACGCGCCCATAAAATTAACAATACTGAAGCTTTAATATGGAATTCTCTATACTATAACGCACACTTGACTGATCTCTTATATCTTGGTTGTATATCACAATCCTATTAAGTTAAAAATTTCAGTGTTGTTAACCTTATTTTAAAATTACTAAAAACAAAGAAAATTTTTTTCATGTTTAATGCACTGTCATGGTAAATCTGGATAAAAGTAATGGAAGATTTATCGAAATTATAGGATATCCAGTAGACCTGGGGGTTAATCATTACATTTTGTAATTAAATACACATTCATGTACACAATTACATGTAATTGTAATTGAAAAAAACTCAATTACAATTACAAATTATTTGTAATTGTAATTCAAAATTTGTAATTCAAAAAAACTCAATTACAATTACAAATTATTTGTAATTGTAATTCAAAAAAGAACAATTACAAGTAATTTGTAATTTGAAAAATGTCAATTACATTTTTTGGGAAAATAAATAATGACAAAAAGCGCAAGTTAGGGGTAATCCCAACATGACGTATTCTTTTTATACGCATCCATGCCTATGCAACCTATCCCAGTCAGATTTGTATACAAAATTTTAACAAAAAACACTTTTTAATTGTAAATGTAATTGAAATCACTTTCAATTACAATTACTAGTAATTTGTAATTGAAAATTTTCAATTACAATTGCTTGTAATTTCAATTACAAGTAATTGTAATTGAAATCCCTCAGGTATGATCTCCAGATATTGTATATTTTTTTTTATTTAAAAATATAATTTTCTATATTGTTAGATATGGTCATATATATTATGGTAAAAATATAGGGTTAATATTTAGGTATAATTGTATCAAACTGTGTCCACTTTTATAACATTTTATATAATTTTATACAAAAAGATATACTTTTATGTAATTGGATGAGGACAAAATTCGGATACAATTGTATCATATTGTATCGAATTGTATCAAATTGTACCAAATTGTATACAATTGTATACAATTCGATACAATATGATACAATAAGACGTTCTCATTTTTCGGATATAATTATATCTAATTACATAGAAGATTATATATAATTAAATATAACTTTATATGGCTCCATATCATTTTTTTTTACTTGGGTATTTATTTAAATATTAAAGTTTGTTATTCATGTTTACATTTTTTAATTTAATTTAATTAACATTTATTGAAATTAAAAAAATAAATAAAAAATTTGATTGTATTTAATTCGGTAGGTATTCATAAATAAATTCGGTTGTATCTACCGAAAATGCAGATTCGGTGGGGTTTACTAATATAATGTTTTCTAGTTCAGTTGGTATAACTGAAAATTTGGTATAAAATAAAGTAAGAACTGTAACCGAATAATGTGATAGTGCATGTAACTACCAGAATTCGGTTGGCAACAAATTCGGTTGCCACAACGAATCTGTTTTCTGTGTGCAGGGGCAAAAGTCTGCTAATAATCAATATTATATTTTTGTGAGCAGCCTAGCGCAAGCAATCTGGCCTTAAATTTTTCCACCGACCCATCAGGCTTTCGTTTAATTGCAAATACCCATTTTGATCCAATTACGTTACAGCCATCTGGTTTTTCAACTAGCATCCAAGTTTTGTTTTTCATAAGCGAGTTATATTCTACTTCCATTGCTTTTTTCCAATTCAGCTTCATGTGAATTTAACGCTTCGGCAACTGTCTGAGGATTTTCAATTACTGAATTAAGCATTTCTGTAGTTGTTGTAAAAATTTTATTGGGCCTGCCTTTATCACCAGTTCTTAAAATTGTTGGTCTTCCTCGTAATCTTTTTGTTTTACCTTCATCCTTATCATAATCACGATCTTCCTCAATTTGTTCTTCTTCCGAAGCACTGCTTGCTGTTTCATATTTATCAGGTAATTGTAATACTTGCTGTTGTTCTTCTTCTTGATTTACATATTTATCTTCTTTTTCGTTTTTTTTCATTTTCGTTTTCATAGTTCTCATTTTCGTTTTCGTAGTTATTATTTTTTACAATTTAATTTGGGAAATCAATACGAAACATACCTTGAAACTCATCTTCTTTACCAGACTTATCAAACGAATTTTCGAAAAAGATTAGATCTCTATCTTTAACCCCTTCACGTTTATTAGTATCATAGAGACGGTAGCCTTTAGTTAAGTTTTCATATCCAAAACTTCTGTTTTTCTGTAAAACTACCGCATCACAACCAAATGTACGGAAATGGGAAACACATGGCTTCTTGGTGCACCATCTCTCATATGGAGTTACGTCGCCAATTACTCTTGTAGGGCTTCGATTTCGAATATATGTTGCCTAGGGTGGACCTTATAATGTGAACTTGTGATTTAAGGCCGTCCCACAGTGTCGTGTTTTCATATAACGAGCGGCCATAAATAGAAGGAGTTATGGTAGAGAGTTGAAATTTGGCATACATCTTTTAATTGATAAAATATAAAAAAATTTTAAATTTCAAAAATTTCGGAGCAAGGACTCGTGTCCTTTCCATATATTCTGAAACTAAAAAATGCCATAACAGTTAGAAAAAAAGTTAGAACTTCGTGAAATTTTGTGGATTTGATAGTCTTAATGATTTCACCAAATTTTATCCAAATCGGAGCAAGGACACGCCTAGCTCAAAAATGTCCTTTTTCAAAAATTAAAAAAAAAGTGAAAAAAAGGTGAAAAATAATTAAAATTTCTTAAATAAATTCAGTACACGAAACACTTATAACCAAGTTTAATGTGTCTATAAACTGTTTTTCGAATTCAGAGCAAGGACGTGACCACACGCCACCTCCACCACCCACATTTATCCTTAAAAATAAAAAAAAAATTTACATCAAAAAATTTCAAAATTTCAAAAATAATTCATTAATTTTTAATATATAAATATTCTAAAATAAATAACAATTTGATTATAACTTTACTAATTGCTTAAGCTATACAAATCTGGACTGAGCAGTGATGTATTTTCAAAAAATATATCTTCTATACTGTCATCATCAACATTTTGGGACTCATGTTTTTCTTCAGTTATATAATTTTCTATGTCCTTTAACGAATTTCTATCAGTTTTCTTTATTTGGCTATATAATGAAATTGCCGGTTCCGATTGTAGTATCAAATATACAAATAAATCCATGTTTGTATTTTGTCTACTATTTTTTCGAGTGTGCTCTAATCTACCTTTTCTAATGACTTTATGGGTACATTCTAAAGCTTCTTCGGATAACATCCCTATTGGCAATGTAGAATATTTAATAAACTCAATACCATGCACTAAAATCTTGTGGACTGTTGGTGGCATACAGTACCAAGGATATAATGATATATATAATGAAAATGTCACTCTTAACAATTTTTCAAAATTTATGACATTTATATTCTTTCCACTAGATAAGGTTCTTAAAATGATCGAAAAGTTTTTGATTAAATTTACATCTACTCCTGTTATTTTTGATGATATATTGGCATCTGAAAAAAAAACGACGTGCAGTATTACCATCATTAGTAGTACCATATCCAGTTTTTACCTTATCAATAATTAAACCCATTTCTTTTTTAAACTCATTTTGAATACGAGCTTTGCATTCAAAAACAATTTGTTTCTCCTCTTCTCTAAAAACTCTATACATCTTTACCGGGAGTTTATACCCAATGTGAAGTACATACTCAAAAGTCTTTATCCAAGCATGAAGGGTAGACAAACCATACTTGTAAAATTCTTCATTTACAGGCCTTTCATAAACTTTCTCAAAATTCATATCTGATGGCTTAGCTTTACACAAAAAACAGGAAGCGGAACTCTTATTTCCCGTTGAAACGTTCAATACTGCACCATCTATCATTGTCAATTTCATTCTAAAATGAACATTAATTTTTTTTCCTTCCGACTCATAACAGTATGTTGTGAGTTTCTCTATTTCCGTGTCAATACTTTTCTGTGTATTTGTGATAACGTCGGTATTTTCTTTCGTAAATATAAATTTTATCGGCCTACAGAATCGTGTTGACGAATGTCTATTGTTTTCCCATAAAACTTCTTCATTTGCCCAATCTAAAAATGTTATTGGTACAAATGATACAACAAATAAAAATTCGTCCCTTAGATTTGCATCACTGCTTTTTTGTTTGTATATACTGTGACCTGAACTACCATCAAATCCCCATTTACACTCCAATATTACATCATTTTTTAATTCAAAATGATTTAAATCTAAAAAACTTTTTGCAGTTATATTTAAAATGCTTTGGAGAGGAATTTCTGCGGAGTTTTCTGTTGCAACAATATCATCGGGTATAAAATTTTTCTTTGCGTTAGAAATACAGTAATATGAAGGAAAACAATTCTTATGAACTGAATTTACAACAGACCTCATCATATTGTATTGACGACATGAAAGATTCATATCTATGTATAAAGCCAAAGCTTTTTCCGCAGAAATAGTTTTTTCTGTAGAGGAGTCAACCTTTATTGCTGCCTTCGTAATTGCCTCGGCAGAGTTGGCTGAAATTAACTGTTGCACCTTTCTTCTTTTTGTCCTATTCGAACTTTCTTCAAAAGCTACAAAAGGTCTACCACGAGCATGGCTAGTAGTTGGCTCCTACAATGTATAAACGGAGAAAATAATAAAAACTATTAAAAACAAACACAATGCTGTAATTAATTAAAAAAATACAAACATCACACAAAGTTTTTCCATATATTGGCAAATCGGCATTTAGCCAATCGCAGAACTTTTCTTCAAAACGGTGCCGTTTTCGGTTGCTATCGGACCACATCCGTTTTAATTTTGAATTTAAATTATATATTTTCTGGATGTATTTTGCTTCCAAAGATTTCCCTAATCGAGCTCCCACAATTCCCGATAACTTTTTAACAACATCTGCGCATTCTTTCAACTCAACCCAAGTATTAAAAAAATCTCGATTTTTCATGTTGGCTGACACTAAAAAAATAACAATTATTAAAAATGGCACAAGTAAGCGCAGCTAGATTTTTATTTTTATAAATTTACATACTTTTCGCTATAAAATTAAAAAAAAACTTAGACCAGTAATAATTGAAAAAAAAATTTTCTTCACTATCAAATATCTACTTATCACAACAAATCTTGTTCTGTTTTGATCATCTCATTCTTATAATGATGCATATGTTGTTGTTAACATATGTTATTAACAATAGCCTTGCTATACTTAAAACATAGTACAACAACTAATTTAGTACAACTTTTGTTTATTTGTCAACCAAATTCAATTATTTAACCCTATGAAGTACATGCTCATTTTTAAACTTTTTATAAATATAATTGCAGTTATTACAAACTACAAGTTTGGAGAGCCATATCTTGGGAAAAAATTATTATTTTTTTAAAATTTTTTTTGATACTTCTTAGCTAAAGTGTCTTTTATTAAATATCATAAGCCGTTTTTTTAATTTCCAAAATTCAATTTATCTATTTATGGCCACGCTCACAACACTGTGCGTCCCCCCTAGAAATGTGCCTTTGGGTATAAAAATATACCATGCAAAAAATTAAGGTGATCGGATAACGGCAACACGTGCCGCATGGGCCCTGAAGTTTGAAATACGATTTACAAGGCGAAAAAATCACTTTATTGGTTTTTTATATAATTTATTTTTTTGAAAATCTATTTTTAGACTCATTATTTTTGTCAGTACTGGTAAGCACATAGGCAACGATATATTTTTTGATTTTTCGTATGCTGGTGTGTAACCATAACTCATTTTCGCGACATCGCCATATAAAGGTAATAAGAAATGTAATAACAAAAGTAACAAGTCACCATTACCAAGTATGTAGTTACATAACCACATATATGGTAATGATTTTCTACACTGGGAGTGACGGAGTTTTAAATTTGAAAATTTTAGAGAAAAGTGATTTTGGCCAATAACTTAGATAATAGTATTAATTTTTGTGTTTTTAGCTAGCTTTAATAAAATCACTTCGGATTTACTTTAATTCTGATATGAGGGATTGATCTTCGAAAATTTTGTTAAACTCTGACAACGTTAACCCTTTCTTTATCAAGGTCAAAGGGGAAATTTTTCGATTTTTCCTTTAAGTATACAAAAACAATGTGTTGTTTCTTGCGGAATTTGGTGAAAGTTGTCCAAATAACTCTGTTAACACCATATTTAATGCATAGTAACAAAAAATTATAAATTAACCCGTAAGCAGTTTTGTCGAAATTACCCCAAATTTTTAAAAAGTGCCATTTGGCATGAAAATCGATATAAAAACCTTTAACTAAGCATTTTCTGGAAAAAATAATAAATCCAAATTAATCTATTAATTTAGAATTAAATTTCTTTTAGATAAAATAAAACACAATATTTGTTGTTAAGGTAAAAGAATTGTTAAGGTAAATTTATTGTAATGTTTAAGTACAAACACTATTTTTTGCCTCTTAATTTTTATATAAATAAATCATTTAGTATACCAACACGTGAGCATATAACAACTAATTGTCTGTTGTTCAAGCCATCGGCGTAGATAGGTCGTATTCGTGATTGGGTGGTTTACAGTTTTTTTAAATTCGCTTTTTTATCTAAAGTACAGTTTTAAAAATAAAAGCCTTCACCCAGCCACCACAAATAAATAATTCTGACACAACAAAAATAAATAAATATTTGATCATTTTTCTCATGAAAGTGGATTGTTAGTTAGTATGAATCCATTATAAATTGCAATATACGTGTGTATGTCAAGATAATTTGGTAAAGTGCAAACTTAGGTAGATAGATCCGTAAGTAGTTTTGTTCATTTGTGTTTTGAATGAAAATAAATAACGTAAAGCAGGGTTGGAAAGCATTTTACGCTACGTTGTTAGCGTGCCTTAACGTTTTTTTTAATTCCAGTTTATGTAAAGGTAGACCTGGCAATTCAAGTAAATTCGCAAATTCAGTTGGAAAATGTACTGCGTCGGTTTCTTCCACCGGTGCTTCGTTACCTAAAGTTTAAATATCAGAATATATAAGTTACATTCCTTTTCTAAGGTTTTTTCTCTTTTAGAAAATTTGTTTAACTTTTTGGAGAGTATGTTTCACTGCGACATAAGTTTCATATTCGGTGAATAGTGTTTGAATAGGTAATTAAAAGGAGTTATTCACCCCTTTTTGTTCCTCCCAGTAAAAATCCCAAATATATATAATCTTGCCTCAATCGCGTGCGAAATTTCAAGTACCAAACTCCGGCAGTTTGAGTCATTCAAATTCTATTCCATTTTATATAACAATTTTAGTGTTCCAATGCAATTCCTTCCAAGATTCCATTTTGTTCACCATTCCATTGCATGTCGTTCCCATTATCTGTTATTCCAATTCTATGTTATCTCGCTCCTCATTCCATTTCGTTCTATAGTCCATTCCATTTAATTCCCTCTTCCAATCCATTTCCATTGTCTATAATTGCAATTCCGCTCGTTCAACGTTTATATCCATTTGGTTCCACTTGTGTAGTGTTTCAATTCCACTCGTTTCCTATTTAGTTTCTTAATTTTAGTGTTCCATATACACTTGTTCTTTAAGTTTTATATTTCTAGCTAAAGACGCAGACGTAAAAGGGGGGGGGCAATTTTCCCCTTTTGAACCACCATTTTTATCACGTTCCTGTCCAAAGTCCTAAAAATCCCTTGTCGATAAGTTAGCCCATACTCCAAGGAAAACATATTATAGATTACAGGTTTCTAGCCGAAGGGTTCGGTTAGGCCATCAAGGGGGAGAATTATTCCGTTGTTACCCCTCCTGGTAGGAATTTCCAAAAATTCCGTCTTAAGGGACGTCTGCGTTGGAGGAGGAACCTACTACATACATAATTTTAGGTATCTATATCCAGCAGTTTGGCCAGACCGTCAAGGGGGAAGTTTTTTCCCTTTTTATCCCTCCCGGTATGAATTGCCAAAAATATCGTCTTAGAGGACGTCTACATTGAAGAAGGAACGCAAATACCGAATTTAAGCTCCCTAGTTCCAGCAGTTTGGCCAGGCCGTTAAGGGGGAGACTTTTCCTGATTTTGACCCTACCTGTGGAAATTTTCAAAAATCTCATCTTAGCGGATGTCTACAATAGAGGAGGAACTTTAATACCAAATTTCAACTTCCTACCTCCAGCGGTTTGGGCAGGCCTTTGAGCGGCACTTTACGCTTCAGTAATCCCCATTTTTGCAATGTCCCTGTACAAAATTCCAAAAAGCACCTTCCCGAT
The DNA here is from genome assembly GCA_949987735.1 of Leucophora obtusa. Lineage (NCBI taxonomy): Eukaryota > Metazoa > Arthropoda > Insecta > Diptera > Anthomyiidae > Leucophora > Leucophora obtusa. Next base: position 249,801,857 of record OX465295.1, read on the forward strand.
AAGTGAGCCCATATTCCAAGGAACATATGTTTTACATTTCAGGTTTCTAGCTAACTTTTACTATTTGTGCACCTCTCGGTAGGAATTTACGAAAATCCATCGACAGGGAATTTCAGCTTCCTAGTTCCAGCAGTTTGAGCAGGCTGTCAACGGGAAACTTTTTCTTTTTTTGTCCCTCCCGGTTGGAATTAGACTGGAAGAGGAACGCTTCCAGTCTAATTCCGAATTTCAGCTTCCTAGTTTCAGCAGTTTGGACAGGTCGTTAAGGGGCCACTTTCCCTTTTTGAGCCCCCATTTTATAACGACGCTGTCCAAAATTCAAAAAAGTATCTTTCTAATAAGTTAGCCCTTACTCCAGGGACCCACATTTTAAATTTCAGGTTTCTAGCCGAAGGGGTTTTTACAGGCCACCAAGGGGATGCTTTTCTTCTTTTTGCCCCTCCCTTTAGGAATTTACAAAAATTCCATCTTCGCGGCTATCTGCGATGGATGAGGAATATTCATACCAAATTTCAACTTCATTGCCTCAGCGGGGACATTTTTTCCTTTCAACCACCATGTTTACTATGTTCCTGTTCCAAAATAGGAAAATTACGTTGCCGGTGAGTTAGTCCTACTCCAAGGAATACATATATAAAATTTTAGGTTGGCCAAAAGGGATTGGGCAGGCCGTCAAAGAGTAGACTTTTCCCCTTATTTCCCCTCCCGATAGGAATTTCAAAAATTCCGTCTAAGCGGACGTCTACACAGAAGGAGGAACTCACATACAGAATTTGCTTTTGGGATATCCTTTAGGGAATTCCAAAAAAAAAACAAACTTAGTCGATGTCTACTACAGTGGAGGAACTTTTATACCAAATTTCAACTTCTTACCTCCAGTGGTTTGGGCAGGCACTATTCCAATTTGTGAGACTGTTTATGGGGAGACTTTTGCTCTTTTTGCCCGTTCCGGTAGGAATTTCCAAAAATCCCGTCTTAGCGCACGTCTATGCCGAATATCAAGAAACCTTGTTTTAGTGGAGATATCCGTGGGGGGAGGAAAAAAAGTACTTTTTTTGAAACTATATTTCTTTAAATGGTACTTTTGGAAAAAGATACTTTGTTTTTATAAAGTACTTTATTTGTACCTTTTTGAAAATGGTATTTTTTTGGAAAAATGTAGTTTTTTGGAAAAAGGTCCTTTTTTGGAAAAAGGCACTTTTTTTGGAAAAAGGTACTTTTTTTGGAAGAAGGTACTTTTTTGTCCCCTTTTTGCCCCTCCCGATAAGAATTTCCAAAAATGCCGTCTCAACGTTCGTCTACACCGGTCGAGGAACCTACATACCAAATTTCAACTTCATAGCTCCAGCAGTTTGAGCAGGCCGTCAAGGGGGAGACTTTTTCCCCTTTTTGCCCCTCCCTGTAAAAATTTAAAAAAATCCCATCTTGGTGGATGTCTACGATAGTAGAGGAACCTTTATACCAAATTTCAACTTCCTACCTCCAGCGGTTTGGGCAGGCCGTCAACGGGGGCTCTTTTCCACTTTTTAACCCCCATTTTTACAACGTCCCTGTTCAAAATTCTTGAAAGTCCTTTCCAGAAAAGTTAGCCCCTACTCCAAGGAACACATATCTAAAATTTCAGCTTTCTAGCCAAAGGGGTTTTGGCAGGCCATCAAGGGGGAGACTTTCCCCCTTTTTGCCCGTTCCGGTAGGAATTTCCAAAAATCCCGTCTTAGCGGACGTCTACGCCGAAAGAGGAACCTACTACCAAATTTCAACTTCCTAGCTTCAGCGGTTTGGGCTGGGCGATGTTGAGTCAGTCAGTCAGTAACGTTATTCTTTTATATATGTGACAGCGCATAGAGAAAGGGACCTAAGGGTAAAAAAATCAATTTGTTTTTTTTTTTTTTTGTGGACAACATCTGAGCATCGAATGAGACCGATCCCATGCTCTCCTGACCTTAGGTCCCTTTCTATCCTTAGGTCCCTTTCTATTTTGCGCGTCACATATAGAGATAACGCTGGTTGGCTGAAAAATGTATGTAGAAACCACAAATTGTTGTTTAAACGAGTAAAAAGGTTAAAGTCGGGCATGCCGACTATACTATATACCAGTCTGGGGTATTGTTTGGATCCGAAATTCGAATGGGTTAAAATGGGGCTTGTGTCAAAATTTTTCTATAATGTGAGTCAGCGCACCAAATTTCATTAATCTTAATATTTGCGACCTGCAGTTTGTAACCAAGCCAATTTTGGGGGGGGACCCTTATATGGGCACTAGTTCTAAACATGGACCGATGTTCACCAAAATCAATAGGCTTCGTCTTTGGGCAAACATAGGTCTATTTACCAAATTTTATCAAAATATCTTAATATTTGCGACCTGCAGCGTCTAAACAATATAATTTTGGTGGGACCCTTATATGGGCACTAGGTCTAAACATGGACCGATGTTCACCAAAATCAATAGGCTTCGTCCTTGGGCCAACATAGGTCTATGTACCAAATTTCATCAAAATATCTTAATATTTGCGACCTGCAGCGTATAAACAGTATAATTTTGGTAGGACCCTTATATGGGCACTAGGTCTAAACATGGACCGATGTTCACCAAAATCAATAGGCTGCGTTATTGGGCCAATATAGGTCTGTGTACCAAATTTCATCAAAATAACTTAATATTTGCGACCTGCAGCGTATAAACAGTATAATTTTGGTAGGACCCTTATATGGGCACTAGGTCTAAACATGGACCGATATTCACCAAAATCAACAGGCTGCGTTATTGGGCCAATATAGTTTTGTGTACCAAATTTCATCAAAATATCTTAATATTTACGACCTGCAGCGTATAAACAGTATAATTTTGGTAGGACCCTTATATGGGCACTAGGTCTAAACATGGACCGATGTCCACCAAAATCAATAGGCTGCGTTATTGGGCCAATATAGGTCTGTGTACCAAATTTCATCAAAATAACTTAATATTTGCGACCTGCAGCGTATAAACAGTATAATTTTGGTAGGACCCTTATATGGGCACTAGGTCTAAACATGGACCGATATTCACCAAAATCAATAGGCTGCGTTATTGGGCCAATATAGTTTTGTGTACCAAATTTCATCAAAATATCTTAATATTTACGACCTGCAGCGTATAAACAGTATAATTTTGGTAGGACCCTTATATGGGCACTAGGTCTAAACATAGACCGATGTTCACCAAAATCAATAGGCTGCGTTATTGGACCAATATAGGTCTGTGTACCAAATTTCATCAAAATATCTTAATATTTACGACCTGCAGCGTATAAACAGTATAATTTTGGTAGGACACTTATATGGGCACTAGGTCTAAACATGGACCGATGTTCAACAAAGTCAATAGGCTGCGTTATTGGGCCAATAAAGGTCTGTGTACCAAATTTCATCAAAATATCTTAATATTTACGACCTGCAGCGTATAAACAGTATAATTTTGGTAGGACCCTTATATGGGCACTAGGTCTAAACATGGACCGATGTTCACCAAAATGAAACTTGGGCCAAGATAGGTCTGCGTACCAAATTTCATCAAAATATCTTAATATTTGCGACCTGTAGAGTGCGCACAAGATTGCATGGACAGACAGACGGACATCGTTAAATCGAAATAAAAAAAAATTCTGAGCCGATCGGTATACTATAAGGTGGGTCTACGACCAATATTTTTTGGTGTTACAAACATCAGCACAAACTTATAATACCCTGACCACATAGTGGTGTAGGGTATAAAAATGTGAAGAAAGGAGTTAGTTTTGATTTTTTTATGGTTTCTACATACATTTTTCAGCCAACCAGCGTTATTTAACATAAAAAATGGGTAATTTTGACACCATGCCCTCATATAGGTTAATTTGGGTTTATTTTTTTCAGAAAATGCTTAATTAATTGTTTTTATATCGATTTGCATGCCACATTTTTAGAGTTAGGCACTTTCTCGCGTTCGCGAATAAGTTAAATTTCAAATGTTCCTTTCGGTTTTTTTTATTTTTTCAGAATTATCAAAACCGTTGACATAATATAATCTTGTACTAAAATTATTTTATTTTTTGAATTAAAAAATATATATTTTCATATATTTAGTTAGAATATTGTTCCACCTCAAGTCCAAATACTAATATGATATTGCCATATTAGTTAAAACCGGCCATGCACAGAAAGCTCTTGAAATTAGTAAATCCTTTTTGATAAATATTAGTAAGATAAGAACAGAAAAAATACAACTTTTAAATATACGAAATTTTAGTAATATTTCAGTTAAACCTTAATTAATTGAATTGCAAATTTACTTTATGGCCTCTATGTCGTCAAAAATTTTGTTGAATATTAGTAGAGTTAAGGCAGTAAAGAAATTGTTATATAATCCAAAGTTAATTTATCTTTAAATTTAATTGAGTGCTTTCTGCAGTGTAGATTTTTATTCGCATCAAGAAAATCAGAAAAAAAAACTAAAAATTAAAAATTAGTTGTGATGATTTAGTAGACTAATATCCAGGAAAATTAATGCCGATTTTGGCAGGGTAAATTGTCATTTTCGATTAACTAAAATATGGCTGAAATTTTGTTAATTTAACAGATTTTTTTTTGTTTGTATTTTTCTAACGATGAGCAAACCAATTCTGCTCAGTTTAGCTATTTTTTCAGTAAAAAGTTTTAAAGAATGTTATATTAGTGTATGAACAATTGAAAAAATTTTTCGAATGAACGAGTGAACTAGAAAAACACACGTTGTTCAAAAATAAAATTGATTGAAATGAACTGTGAACTATAAGTAATGCACAATTCTAGTAATTTTTATTCCGATTGTTTGTTTGTAGAAAATGTATCACTTTTTATGAAAATTTCGGGGCACCCTCACATTTTTACTCACAGTTTCTAAACCGATTTCGAAAATTTTTAAGACCAAACTGCTAATAACAAACAATTTGAATAAAAATAGGCAACTAATAGTGCGTCTTTTTCACGTGAATGTGATTAAAATGGACACATTATTCAAGAGGCCATCAAATTAAAATCGGAGCTAGATTTGCAAAATCCTTTGAGAGTTTTGTTTTAGCAACAGCGTACTTTCATTTCGCATTAGAAACATTGAGACTAACCGCGATGAATATTTTGAAAGATCTTCTAAAACCGCATAATCTATTTTTGATAAATATACTACAAGAAGCTTATTGGGACAAATCCGAATTTGTATGTGTTTGATTTACAGTCACTTCCAGAATAAATTTCTTGTTTCTCCTACAGTACGCTTTCTCATGGACAGTTAATATTTTTAATTTTAAAAAAATTATAAAAAGCTAACATAATAATGCTTAACTTAGGGTGGAAACAACATTGTAAAATGTCGAATTATGCCAAATTATCACCCTATAGTAAACTCAGTAAATTTAGTAAAAAAAATTGTAAACAGCCTTCAATCGCACTTTACTATTTTTGTACTAATTTTCAGTACAATTTTTTTTAATAATAATTTTGGCTATTCTCTTATTGCGAATTATGGATTTTATTTTACTAATTTTCGTTGCTGATTTCAGCAAAACATTTTTCTAATTTTTCAAAACCCAGTGCTAAAATTAGCTAAAAAATATACCACTTTTACAACAAGTGGATATTTTAAGTAAATTTTATTTACAAGAATTCATTGGATTTTTAGAATTCTTGTTTAGTTTATATTTGTTATTATTGATATATTCTTAGTTTGGAAATAAAACTCAGAAAATTTTATTGTATCTCCAATGCATAAAACGGTAATCACTGAGGAACCGTTTGCAATTTTTACTCCAAATTTCAAGTATATTGAAGTAATTATGCACTTTTTGCAATAAAAAATTTTTTTTTTTTATTAAATTTGATTTTATTTTTTTAATTTTACAGTTTGTTTATTTTTTAGTACACTTTTTCGCTAATTACAGCAGAATAGTTTAAAATTACAGTTTACAACAATTTACTGAAATTTGGTAGCGTCTACTAATTACACAGTACAACAAAATAATAAAAATTTTAAGCATCGGGATTGCGACACATCATTTCTAAGAGACTTTGGGACGCAGATCACGAATATGCCAATAGAATTTTAAAGTTAGCTAAGTTTAAGAATTATTTGCAAAACCGTATTTGCAGAAAAATTAAATTTTGTAATAAACTTTTTGCAAAAAAAATACAAAATTAAAAGTATGAACGCTATTCTTTGCAAAATTTTAAAAGGATGAAACATGCCCTTTAGTTTGATATATCGCACGTTTTGACAGCTGCGATAATATTCTCTATATATGCATTTGAAGTTGAAATTTCTCTTTTTTCACGATTTCGTTAATAATTAATCTGCGATGAAATGAATATCCATTTTTCTTAATTTATACCATTAGCAAACATCTCATGTTACTTAATTTATCAAAATAATTTCGCACTTTGTGTTTTAATTTTAAGCAAAAATTGGCTTAAACTGAAAAAGATTGATTTTTTTAATACCTAAAAATTAAGGAGTCTGTGACGAATCTGAAATTAAAAAACTCACACAAAACCATTGAAATATGTAACACACATATTTTCTAATAAATATCAACAAAGTTTTGGATAATTTAAGTGCAAATTCCTAAAAATTAACGATTTTAAAATATGCATGTTCAAAAAAGTACTATAAAAGAGCATTTGGAATTTGTTCCGTTTTATTGTTAAACATACGGTTTTGTTCATTTTGTGTATGAAAACCCTACAAAAATATTTATATTTTCAAACACTTTGATTGGTTGAAAACAAATTAACCAATCATAATGCTCCAAAAATAAACTAAGTCAAAGCATACCGCCACCCAAAATTTTCAATGAAATCGACTTTTACAAAAATATACATTTTTGTAAATTGGCGATAAAATTTGTGTTTCAGATTGAATTTTCGGCAAATGTTGATGCAAAAGTTGTGATTTTTTTGGTCAAATGAATTTAATGCAATATGAATTTACATCATGAATTTACATGTTAAGACTTTGCAAATCCGATTAAGGGATTTTACTTTATTTGAAAAATAGGAAAGCAAGCGAAGTTTTCATTTGAATTGCAAGTAAATATATCCTAGATCCTTTATCTAACAAAAATAAGTTGGTATGTTTCTAAAAGCCCGAAGTCTATACTTTACAACCATATTAAAAACGAGTAAAAAGGTTAAAGTCGGGCATGCCGACTTTTTTTATTTCGATTTAACGATGTCCGTCTGTTCGTCCGTCTGTCTGTCTGTCCATGCAATCTTGTGCGCACTCTACAGGTCGCAAATATTAAGATATTTTGATGAAACTTGGTACGCAGACCTATGTTGGCCCTATGACCAACAAGTTTCATTTTGGTGCACATCGGTCCATGTTTAGACCTAGTGCCCATATAAGGGTCCTACCAAAATTATATTGTTTATACGCTGTAGGTCGTAAATATTAAGATATTTTGACGAAATTTGGTACACAGACCTATATTAGCCCAATAACGTAGCCTATTGATTTTGGTGAATATCGGTCCATGTTTAGACCTAGTGCCCATATAAGGGTCCTACCAAATTTATACTGTTTATACGCTGCAGGTCGTAAATATTAAGATATTTTGATGAAATTTGGTACACAGACCTATATTGGCCCAATAACGCAGCCTATTGATTTTGGTGAACATCGGTCCATGTTTAGACCTAGTGCCCATGTAAGGGTCCTACCAAAATTATACTGTTTATACGCTGCAGGTCGAGGATTGCATTCTCTTTATTTTCTAACCTTTTGATTATGCCTAGCCCACATAACTACTAAAGATTTTTACAAAAAAAAAACCCATAAACAAAAACAGTTTCTATGGGCACGAAACAGCTTAAAAACTTTTTTAGAAAACAGTTTTCGCAATTGGATTTCGAGTCTATTTTGTTTATGAAAACTTCAGAAACTTGGCCATTTGCTATTTGATTTCAACAAAAAATAAATATTTTTTATTAAGTTTTTTGAAAAACATTGTTACTTTCGACGAATTTTGTTACGTTTTAAAATTTGTCAAATCATTGCCAGTGTTTTTTTTTTTTTTGTTACCACACATAATATCCACCTGGGATTACTCAAGGAATTTTCAGAATATTAAAGCGTACTAGGAAACTATTTTTTTCATTTTACAACTCTACAGTAATAAGGCCATCATTATAAATTTGCTGAATCCGCAGATCTATGATTGAAATTTTAGCTTTAAATTCATTAAAGAATCCGAGAACAGTTGGAGGACAGTTTTTCCCTAGACATATTTCGAATGCGAATACCATGTCGTCATTTGAATTTTGCAAGTCAACCATCGTAAGCTTAAAATCAACTTTTTCATTAAACGATGCATTAAGTTCCAACGCTGTAATTTGCAATCGTGATTAGTTAAATTCTTATGTTGAAGAATTTCATTTAGCAAAATTTTAACTTTAATTAAAATTTGGAACTTTAATGTACATTTTAAAGTTGACGGCAGTTATTTTTTTAAATCTATTTTTAAGTTGAAGAAATAATATATTTTTTGTCACTATAGAATTATTTATTCAGCTTGATTTTACGACTTTTAAGGTGTAATAGCAATTAAAGCATATCGGCATTTAAAGCAGGTGACATTA